>JAKSZT010054112.1:856692-878538 GCA_026826555.1 Tolypeutes matacus | reverse complement strand
CCTATCTTTCAGACAATGGTTCTCAGAGACTGCTCACTTTCCTCAGTTCAGATCAGTGAGGTCATATACTGTTCATCCTTCAGTGCCTGGCTTGCTTCACTCAACATAAGGTCTTCAAGATTCATCCACATTATTCCATTGCGGCCGGGGGTGCGTCCTGTCTGGTCGGGGTAGGAGAGGCCTAGGCTCCTACGGGGGCTCGCAGGCATGGGGGGCGCATGGCGGAAAGAACCACTGCGGAGAGGAGGTAAGCACGCAGGTCTAATTTATTAAGGGAAGTACAGATGCTTATATAGGGTTATGGCGGGGAAGGAAGGCGGGACTGGCTGTGATAGGTCGGGAGCAGTTTCCACGCCTTCTAAGGTGTGGTCTTGGCGGTGCAGCTCTCCCTAGCTGTGTGGGGAGGGGGGAGGGTGAGTGTGGGCAGGCTTCTTCTGGTTATCAGCAAGCAGATGTTGGTTGCCTGGGAGAGGCTGAGAGCGGTGCGCCCGTTCCATGGCTGAGGGCAGTACGCCCGTTCCAGCCGCCCTACACCCTAGCGGTGGGCTGCGCATATCCCCCACTGGGCGCGGCTATGCCTGCTGGCCAGACTTCAGCCTGCCTTACCTCATTTCCCCATTCTTTTTTATTTTTGAGTTAGTAGCTTTTGATTTTGGAGAGACCGCAGAATGTGGCACGCACCATAGAAGATGCGGAAAAGGAGTTAAAAGGCTTTGGGTGATGGGACAGGCGAGTGGCTGCCTGGCCCTGGAGAGCAGCGGCTGTAGTGGTGGGGCTTATGGTGAACAAAGTTTCGGAGGATCTGTTTCTTGCGAGGTCTCGGACTGGAGAAAGCAGGAGTGGACGGTGTTGTGGGCGGGTTCTCAGAGCTGAATTTGCTTGAGGGCGAGGGCAGCAGGGGGAGCCAAGGTAACAGGCGGCGTGGGGCTCCTGTGGGGAGAACGGGCGGAGGGGGGCTGGGAGGACGAGGGGGGGTGGCTGCGGGAGGAACGGGTGCGGGGGGGTTGACAAGGCTTGGGGGGTGGGTCTTCGGTGGTGGCGAGCCGCTGGTAGTGGACCTGTACAAATGAGGTGAAAATGGCATTAGCTTGATCTTTTGCGAGTTGGACGATCTTCTTGATGGCCCAGTCCGACTGCCAGTGCAACAAGAAGAATGATTAGGGGGCCTAGAATAGGGAGGATGTAGGGGAGGAATCCTTGGAATCCCCAGGAGAGTCCTCCCCCCTGGGCTTCTCTCTCCTTTTTTCGTTTCTCCAGCCCGGCTCTTACTTGGGCTAAATTGTCTTGGATGAGGCCCGAGTAATTAGCATAGAAACAGCATTCTTCACCCAGTGCGGCACAGAGGCCTCCTTCTTTGAGAAAGAGGAGGTCTAACCCTCTGCGGTTTTGAAGGACTACCTCAGAGAGGGATGTAAGAGATTTTTCTAGGTGGTTAATGGCTGTTTCGAGACGGGCGATATCTTCGTCGACGGCTGCCCTGAGCGAGGAAAAGGCATTATTGTGTAAGGTTAGGGCTGTAATTCCGGTGCCAGCTCCTGCAAGACCTAAAAGTGTGGCAATTGTAATGACGGTGATAGGTTCTCTTTTTTTGTATGTAGGTTGGTAGGAGGTGAAGCTGCCAGGAGTCAAAAAAGTGGTTATTGCTATGGTAGATAATGTGGGGGAGTAGAACAGCAAGCACACAGGTTTCGTTGGTCCCTGGGCCTAAGGTGGGTTTCTTGTAGACAGCATATAGATGGATCGTATTTTCTTATCCATTCTGCCAATCTGTGTCTTTTGATTGGTGAATTTAATCCATTAACATTCAGTGTTATTACTCATAACGAATTTCTTACTTCAGTCATTTTTTCTTTGGGTTAATGTATGTCATATGTTGTTTTGTTTCTCTTTTTGAGTTTTCAGTTGTTTTTAAACTCTCCTCCAACTCTCTCTACCTTGTTTTTTCCTTTCAACTTGTAGAGATTCCTTTAGTATTTCTTGAAGTGCTGGTTTCTTCTTGACATACTCTCTTAATTGCTGTTTATCTGTGAATATTTTGAACTCTCCATCATTTTTGAATGCCAATTTTGCTGGATAGAGAATTCATGGCTGGAAGTTTTTTTCTTTTAGTGTTTTGACTATGTCATACCACTGTCTTCTTGCCTCCATGGTTTCAGCTGAGAAATCAGCACTTAATCTTATTGTGCTTCCCTTGTATGTGATGGTTCTCTTTTCTCTTACTGCCTTGAGTATTTTCTCTTTGTCTTGAGCATTGGGCAGTTTGACAAGTATATGTCTTGGAGTTAGCCTGTTGGGATTTATACTATTTGGGGTGCGCTGTGCTTCCTGGATCTGCACATCCATCTCTCTCAATAGAGTTGGGAAGTTTTCAGCCATAACTTCCTTCAGCACTCCTTCTGTTCCCTTTCCCTTCTCTTCTCCTTCTGGGATGCCCATAATGCGTGTGTTTGTGCGTCTTGCATTATCGGTTAATTCCCTGAGACCATACTGGATTTTTTCTATCTTTTTGTCTATCTTTTCTACAATCTCTTTGATTTCAACTGTATTGTCTTCCATATCACTAATTCTTTCCTCTGCCTGTTCAATTCTGCTGCCATGTGAGTCCAGCGTCTTTTTCATTTCTTGACTTGTGTCTTTGTTCACCATCATATCCATTACCTTTTTAGGTGTGTTAGCTATTTCTTCAGTATGTTCTCCCAGTGTCTTCTTTATATCCTTAATCTCTTCCTTCAGTTCTTTAAGTTGGTCCATGATATTTGTTTGGATAGCTTTGATTAGTTGTTTGATGTACTGCATTGCTTCCTGGTTTTTATTTTGTGCACTGGACTGGTCCATGTTTTCCAGTTTCTCAGAGTCATTTGTATTTTTCTGTTACACTCTGGTCATCATATTATCTTGATGGGTTTGTTCAGTTGATTAGCTTTTCTCTATGCTCTAGAATTTCATTTAGCTGTTGGTTCTGCATGTGAGTTAAGTTTTCTCTTTGGCAGTTTTTCTTCTTATTTTATTTCCTTTCTTCTTTCTATGTTCCCTTGAAGGCAAAAGGTTAGGGCCAGAGGAATCAAAAGATGTAAGGAAGGCAGAAGGATAATAGAAATATTGATAAAAGTTAGAAGATGGGCAAAATGAGACTTAATGAGATGAATATTTAACTTGTGTAGGCAGTGTAGAGTACTAGGAGAAAATATGGAGTTCCTACAATGGACTGGGAAAACAAATGGAGGAATATATATATATAGTGATTTAGAAGGCTAGAATTATGAGGAGGGAGAGAAATAGTAGAGAAAGTTCTGAAAGGAAAAAGTTAATACTAATAAAAAAAAAAAAAGAAAAAAGAAGAAGAAGAAAACAAAATAGTTGGGATAGAAATTGACACCCTTAAGTTGTGGCCTATGAAAAAATGTTGTCTCTAAAAGCCACAACAGAAAAGAGAAGGCAGAAAGATGCAGGAAGGATAAGCGATTGTTTGTAATACAGAATCAATATATACAGCGAGTGGGAAATTACTGAATAAGAAGCCCAGCAAATAAGCGACCAGCTGGCAGCACCTATTTAAAAAAAAAAAAAAATAGAAGGAAAAAGGAAGGGGGGAGGAAAACGGGAATAATAGCAATAGACCAGAAAGTAACAGAGAGAAACCAAAGATCCACACAGGCAAGCAGTCAAACAGAGCTAAGGGGGGTCAATGATTCCCTTAGGGTCCACGTGGATCCTTCCTGCCTACTTGTGTTTATCAATGAATTTCCCCACAGGGTTCTATATGCAGGTCCTGAAGCAGCTTTTAGCTATTAAACTAAATTAAAAAGAATTTATTTTTCATTTGTTGAGGGGACCTCACTTTTTTTTTTTTTTAGCCAAATGCAGAACCCAAAATAATTCCTCCTCTAGACCAACCCCCTTACGGAAGGGACCCTAGCTGGGCCCGTGGAAATTAATCAAGCACGTCCCACTTTCCGGACTCCCCAGGTTAGCTGAAGCTCTGATGTTAGTCAGTGAGGAGTGCTAAAGATGGCGGATTCTGCCCCTCCTGGCGCCGAGCTCCAGCGTCACCGGGCTGCTCAGTAAATCAGTTTGAGTGCAGATTCGCGTCTGCTCTCAGCCTAATGGTGCTTCAGGTCGGCTTATCTGCTCCCCAAAGCTATGGGGCGGTGCTGGCAGCCAGATCAATGTCTAAAAATATAAAATACCCTTCCCTGTCTTCCAACTGAACCCTCCCTTTTTGGGAAGTGTCCCTTCCTCCTGTTTCCGCAGCGGCCCGGGTCTTATCCCTGGGTGGCTAGGGAAATCAGCTCCGTTCCCCGACCAAAATCCCCCCTCCGGTTCACTGGGTGCTGATTAGCTCGTTTGCTCTGTTCATACAAGGTCCAAGGGGCACCAGGCAGCCAGATCCCCAGAAAATAAAACTTTTTCGCCCCGCCCGCGGCTCAAAATGGCCGTTTTATTTTTTTTTTTTCCCTAACCGTGGGGCTCAGCCGCCTGTGCCAACCTCCACCGGCAGCCTCAAAACTCACGAATCTCCACCATTCGGTTCACGCCGCCGATCCGCGCAGATAGATGTCCCAAGCTTCTCACTCCACGCGTGCACAGCACAGACCCCTGGGCAGGACCCCGTCCCCAATCCGCCTTGCTCTGGGAGCTTGCAGTGCGCGCCCTCCTACACTAACGCCATCTTGGCCCTCTTTCCCCAATGCTTTTGAAGCTATTTTTTTCCTCCATATTACATCTCCTTGATGCCAATTAGGTGATTGGTCTAGAGGCTTCTTTAAATATAGATGTTCTTTCAACATTGTGTGTAAAATCCCAGTGAATTTAATTAAGTAAAAAGCAGTTTTGAACACACTCTAATTCCAGGACTCAATATTTATTGTTGTAGTTAGAAAGGAGCAAATGTCCAGTGTTCTTTGCCCCTTTCGGGGAGAATACATTATCCCCTTAAGAACTGTCATTACCATATCAGGAGATACTTTGCTAAGCTTAAAGACCCATATAAAAAAGATTTAATACCCATAAAATCTCAGGCACAACTAGTTTATGCCATACCAACACTCTAAAAATCTCGTGTATAACTTTTTTTTGTCCAAACCAACACAATAGAAATAGGGCCAAAAAACTTGAATTGATATTTTTCTCTTTCATGTTGTGGATTAGAAGTTATTAGGTAAAATTTCCCTGGTAAATAGCTAGTTGCTACCTTCTGATGTAAATATAGAAGACTTTTCAAATAATTCACTTCTCATTCTCTCTTGTTTTAGCCAATTCTCACTTCTCCTTTTAAATTTATTTAAAATATTGCTTACTTTGAGACAATTGATATGATCACAGTTTGATTTAAATGTTACTATATTTGTGCACTTAGAATCACATGATTATTTATAAATAGCACTTATTATATTGGTTTGCATTTGTCTGACCTCATAAATATGTATCAAACCATTTAAGGGGCAGGACTATCATATACAACTTGGCAATCCCAATGTCCATGAATGGTTTGATAGAAATAGAGGCTCCATTCACATGTTTTGATTGAATAAATAAAAGATTAAGCTCTTATTACATGCAAAATATTTTCATTGTTTTATAAATAAGCCATTTCTAGGATCTGACAGAAACACCGATTAAAGAATAGATGGAACCAAGGAACAATGTGACATATTTATACTCCTGGGCCTCATACAGAATCCAAAGGAAGAGAAAGTACTTTCTGTTATGTTCTTGTGCTTCTACATTTTGACCGTGGTGGGCAATTTGCTCATTGTCATGACTGTAACTGTCAATAAGTCCTTGGGTTCACCTATGTACTTCTTTCATGCTAGTTTATCTTTTATGGATATCATTTATGCCTCATGCCTTTCCTCCCAAATGATTTCAGACTTGTTCTTTGGACAAAATACCATATCCTTCCATGGTTATATGATCCACATTTTTACAGGGCACTTGTTCAGTGAATCAAAGGTCTTTCTTCTGTTGGCCATGGCAAATGACCGCTATGTGACCATCTGTAACCCCTTACATTATCTGATTATCATAAGGCAATGGTTGTGTGTTATCCTGCTAATAGTGTCCTGAATTGGGGGTTTTCTGCCCTCAGCTATTCAACTTATCTCTCTTCATGGGCTCCCCTTCTGTGATCATAATATCATTGATCACTTTATCTGTGACATGTACTGTTTATTAAAACATGTGTGTACTGACACCTATGTTTTCAGACACTTAGTGATGGTTAATGGATGGCTGATCAGCCGTATTGTGTTTCTGCTATTACTAATCTCTTATGGTGTCATTTTGCAGTCCCTAAGTAATATTTGTCAGGAAGGTCTCTCCACCTGTGGTTCCCATATCACTGTGGTTGTCTTCTTTTTGTTCACTGTATTTTTATGTTGCAAGACCTGCTAGAAACTTCACTACTGACAAATCATTGAGTGTGTTTTACACAGTCAAAACACCCATGCAAAACCCTTTAATATATACTTTGAGAAATCCAGAAATGACAAATGCTATGCAGAAGCTCTGGAAAAGAAAAGTCGGATGAAGTAACAAATATGTGAGTGATCTACCACACAGAGAGTCATTTTGCTTTAGGGGACATCTTCTGGAACCCAGAAAGCACCTTAAATCTGATGCACCATTCTCTAACCTTCACAATCATCATCATTGTTAAATTTAAAAATTCACTATTAGACTGGGTTATTAAATAACATTCTCCCTACTATAAATTCTATAATGTCTTATTTGTCACTGCACAAAGAAAAGCATAGTGAATATAATAGTATGATCAATAAAAAAAATAGTAATAAATTAATGATTGAAATATTTTTTATCATTTCTCTTATTGTAACTAATTTCTGCATTTTCATTATTAATCTTTCTCATCTTTAGTCGTGTATTAAATAAATATACATTTATTGTTATGCTTTTAATTATGCTAGTAAAAATAGTTAACACTATGTAGCTGTCCCCTTTATTCAATTTCAGTGGCATCTTATATGATTTCTAACTTTGCCTACTTCTTTTGTTTTTTTTTTTTAATGAATGTATAAGAGCAATAATTAGTTTAAATGGCAACCATTCAATCTGGAATAAATGTAAAAGTAAATCTATCCACTCTTCACCAGTCTTTCAGTATTCCTGCCAGAGGAAGTCGTTGAAATCTATTTTCTAAAATTGTCAAGTAATAATCCTTGCACATACAAGCATATTTACATATATGTATGTGTTTATTCTGTGCATGTAAATGTTTGCCTTTTCTATTCAACATCTTTAAATTATTTCCATACTAGTTCATTTAGACCTAACTTCTTCTCAGGTATCCTCATACTGCATAAATACCTCAAAGATATTTCCTAAAATTAATGTAAACAATTTTCTTCATGTTGTTTCCAGGCAATTGCTATGACAAATAATTCTGAAATAAATACGTCTTTTTGCGAATGTGCAAGTTTGAGTTCCTAGAAATGGATTTGATTTGTAGGGGGGTCAAATTGAACATTTATTTAAAATATTGATTTTATAAGTTTTTGACAAAATGTCATCCATAAGCTTGTACCAACTGTACCCCTTCATATAGTCTATGAGAATATGTTTGTCCACTTTCTCAACAACCAGTGCTTGAAAAACATTTATGATATTTGACAATCTGACTAAAGAAAACATATCTAATTTTTATACTTTTTGTTATTCTTAAAAATAATTATTTGAACACTTTTTTACATGTTTAAAATTCTTTGTATTTCTTTAAGGGTGAATTGCCTTTTAATGGATTTTACCAATTTTCTCCAATTGTTGGTATTTTCCATATTAATTTTAATGAGTTAACTATATACTAAATACTTTATCCCTTTTACCACTATGTATGCAATTATTATATTCCCAGCTTGTGGTTTAATTTTAATTTTTATGTTATGAAGAATATTTTTGGCCATGTAGAATATTTTTATATTTTCACATTTGATTTATCAAAAATTGTATATTTTTATATATTCCTTAGAAAGAATTTCCATGCCTCTCTTTTTATCAAAATATTCCTCCACATTTTTTCTAGCATTTTTAAAAGACACATTTTCTGGTATTTTATTTCACATTTAAATTTTCTTATCTACCTAGCATTTTTAAAGTATACATATTTATAAGGAATTAGATAGGGGTTGAATTTTAAATTTTAGTTTTTTTCAGAATGGCTGTTTTTATAGTTGTATGATTGCCTTTTGCTCACTGACTTGCAATCCCAGGACTCTATTCTCTCACATTTATCTTATTTTTAGTGTGTCATTTCACACATGATATAATCGCATTAAATTTATAATACATTTTGTCATCTGGTAATCCTAGTACTCCCTCATTACAGTTCTTTTTTAGAATTATGCATATTCTTGCACATTTATGTTTCAAATTCAATGTAAATGAATTTAAAATCTAGTTACAAAACAAAGTTTAGCTTATATTTTCAATGAGATTTTATTCAATAGGATTAGTTTAAGAAGACTTTATATCTTTAGAAAATTGAGAATTCTTATCCATGCCCAAGGTTTGTCTTTGATTCAGTCAAGTTTTCCTTTACTGTGTTGATTAGTCATTAACATGTTCTTCTGTCTTATTATCTTTTATAGATGGCTTCTGTCTTCATCCATGATTCCTAAAATGCCCTGATGACACCAGTGCTATAAAGAAAAAACAAGTTCTTTTTAGTGGGACCCATGTCTCAAGTCTTTACTGGGCATCTTTTTCATGCAGCTAAAATCATCCTGCCAACAAATGCAGTGAGAGCCATTATTACTTACTACAAAGTGGCAAGTGCTAAGAAGGTTAGATCTTGGTTTATTCTCATTAGAGCCTTATGAAATAGATAACTCATATTCCTGTTATCCTGAAGAGTTAACTGAGGCTCAGATAATTTCTATTCTTCCTAATTAATAAGCTAGTGAATAATTGAGATGGGATTTGACCCTTGTGGTTTGGCTCACATTTAAACACTTAAAGTTTAAACATTTAAAGGCTACACCTTTAAATACTTCCTAGTGGAAAGAGACAGGCATTAAACAAGTAAACATAACTTTAAAAATAAATAAATTTACTGGGAAAAATGCTAAAGAGAATGAAGCAGGTGAAGTGATAGAAAGTTATTTAGGGCAGCAAGGCTTAAAAGACCCAAGAGGGAGAATTTAATACATTTATCTAACTATGTCCAGATTTGAGCAGCAACAAATTGAGGGGGCATGAGTAAAACTATTAGGGGGTATATATTGGGTGAGTAAGGGGATTTTATTTGACCTGCATGAATATCATTATCCACTGGCTTCTCTTTGTGTTAGAAGACTACCACTAACAATAAATGTTCAATTCATTATTAATAATTGAGCTCTAAATTCAGATCACAATGAATAAAATGTATCTTCTCCCGCAACTGCCTTTACCCAGTAGCTTTTTGTGTTCTTTCTGGAAGTCTCTTTAGTGGCCTTTTTGGTGCAGTTCATATCATTGATCTCTACTTTGTCTCTTTATTCCCTACTTTTCTTTTAATTTAGACAATTTTCTTCCCAAGTAAATGTCCTGTATTCACTTAGAAAATCTGAGCTAAGAAGATTACTCAAAAGAAAGCTCTGTTTAACCAAATTTACACTCAATTCTAATTGTCCTTTTCATGGCCTATTAAGCCCTGCACAATTGCTCCCCCTCAAATGTTCCTTTCTCTGACCTCATATGGTCCCACTCTCCCGTGTTTACTGATCTTTCATCATAATGGCCTCATGTTTGCACTGAGGTCTTTGCACTAACTCTAATAGCTTCCTGAAATTACCCTCTTCTAGATCTTAGCATTGTTGGAATGTCATATGACTTAATCTATGGTTTAAATGCTCCCTCTTTAAGAGGACTTCCTTAACCATCTATTGCAAGGCCATTTATTTCCTTGAGTATTTTTTTATCATCACTTCACTCTCTTACATTTATTCTAAGGCACTTTTACAATCCAATTTACTTAATGAATTTTTTTGTTGCCACTTTATCTCCTAACAGGAATATAAATATCATGAAAATAGGGGCATTATCTTTTTTTTTCTTACTATTGCATTTGTGGTACATACAACAAAGCTTGGTAGAGAATAAAGGTTTAATAAGCACTTCCTGGATGAATGGCTATCATTTCCACTTAACCCACCAGAGTAATTACGTTTGTGAAAAAGTCACTTGTAAACTGAAATTCTTCTGAAATTGATGGAAGCCCAATATTAGTGAAAAATTCAAATGGAGAAATTTCAGTCAGTTTGGTATATCAGCTGTTGTTCTCAGCTAAAGAATGAATCATCTTTTGCTAGTTTAAACTGAAGGGATTTTCTATAGAGAATTAAATAGTTTAATGAATATTTGGAAGGGCTGGATTCACCGAGTCTGGGTTCAGTGACAGGAATTACTTGCAGAAGTGTTCACAGATGAGACAGCTGATGCTGGTGACAAGGCTTTGCTGCCTCTGGCCAAATGAGAAAGCTACTAACACTTCCCTTGGCATAGCCATATGGAATAAAATCTCAAAGAAAGAATACAGGTTTTGACATCTTTGGTCATATCTGAGCAGAATAGGATTTCTGGGTCCTTATAAGTGAGGTAAAAAAAAACCTCCTTCTCAAAATAAAACTTCCCTATTTGCAGATGATATCACCCAATATACAGATAATCCTGAGAAATTAACACAATCTACTAGAATTAAAAACAAATTCAGGAAAGTGCTAGGGTACAAGATCAACATGAAAATATCAGTAATGTTCTATAATGATCAATCATAAGAATAAATCAAGAAAAAAATCTAGTCACAAAAACAATTAAAAGAATTAAATATCTAGGAATAAACCTTACCAAGGATGAAAAGGATTTGTATAGAGAAAACTACAAAACATTGCCAAAAAGAAATCAAAGAAGACCTAAACAAATGGAAGGATATTCTGAGTCAATAGAATGGAAAACTAAATATTGCTATGAAGTCAGTTCTACCCAAAGTGATTTACAGATTCAATGCAACCGCAATCCAAATTGCAACATCTTACTTTGCAGAAAAGATAAAGCCTATCATCAGATTTTTATATGGAATCATAAGGGGCCTCGGGTGGCCAAAACCATCTTGAAAAAGAAAAATGAAATTAGAGGCCTCACACTTACTTATCATTAAACTTAAAACAAACCCACAGTAATCAAAAAAGCATGGTAGTGGCATAAGGACAGACATATAAACCAATGGAATATGATTGAGAGCTCAGAAATCAATCCTAACATCTATGGCCAATTGATTTTTGACAGGGATGCCAAGACCACTCAATGAAGAAATAATAATCTCATCAACAAATGCTGCTGGGAAAACAGGATATTTATGTGCAAATGAATGAAGGTAGACCTGATTGAAAGGGGAGCAAAATAAACTTAAAACCACATATTTTAATTGAAAGATGAAATTTTTTGTACTGGCCAGACTAATTGTTAAAATATGATTAGATATTTTTAAGCTTATCTATTTATTCGAATTGTTACACAAAATCACTCTTTGTCTACATAGCTACCTCATTGTATTGGGAGGGAACATTTTATATTTAGTTTTATTTTATATCACAAAACTGTATTTCATATGAAAGAGTGTTTCACACTTTAAGGCCATTCTGTCATGTTCCTCAGTCCCAAAATTGAGGTTCTAAAGGTCATTCATCTGATTAATCCATGTTATGTTAAAATGCTCACATAGACCTCCAAAATTTTGCAAATAAATCCCCCCAAATCCTACATTGCATAGTATCCCACCACTAAACAAATAAGCCAATTTATCTGTGAACCACTGTTTTGTGCTCTCCTTAGATCTCGTATAACCACTCTGGCACTTTGTAATTGTTTGAGAAGGCTGATAAGTTTGACACAGAAGAAAACAACATCATTCTTGCTTGAATGTATCCTGTTGATGTCACAAAATATGCCCCAAACCATTTAAACTATGAAAATCTCTCTTAGTTGTGGCAAGATTATAAGACAGGATGAGAGGAACCACAGTCTTATGATTGTTTTAAAAAATCTATTTTAAGAAACGGGAGGGGAGGCAGGAGGGCATCAGTCTAAGAGGGCACTCACCATCTCTTTTGCAAAGGATGGCTGATTGAGGACAGGACCCTGCCCAGGTGAGCTGTTCTGGGAGCCCATGGAGCAGGAGCCTTTGGGGCATCAATCTGGAGAAAGCTGGACAGGAAGATAGAGTGCTCAAGATAAAACCATGAGTTTTTAGCCCTGCATCAGGAAATCATGGATGGCTAAGCCCCACCCTCAGGGCAAAGAGCCAAGGTGGGCCTGACTCCTGCTGGCCACCTAGCAAAAGGGAGCATTCTCTGAGAATGGGAGGGTTCTGGCAGGGGCCAGAGAGGGGTTTCCTCTCTATATGTTTGTGTGCCTGGACCAACTTTGAGCTTTGGGGAGCATACCAGCAGGCTTCAAGTGGCACCAGGCTGAGGGGAGAGGCAAATCTATTGTGACAGCCTGATTAACCTAACCACCCTGGGATACAGGGCTTGGCCTGAGAGAGGTCGGAGCCAGCCAATTTAATAATTCCACACTGAGGACTTTCAGAATTTCAACTCTCCTAAGGGAGTCAGGCAGTGGGAAGAACTTAATAAATTTCCAAGAGCCTATTTGGGGTCCCCTGGGAAGAGGGGGTTGTCTAAAAGAGACTTGAAAATCATTTCTGTATGGTGGTGTACTCAGTCACCAGGGTTGCATTTGAATTTCAAAAAGGGTCACAACCTGACCAGGAGAGGGGATGGGAGATCTGCTAGTACAGTCTGCTGAATTCTGCTGCCCCTGGAGAGTAAAAACTGCCCAGGGAAAGGTGACTGAATAAATTTCTAAAGAGATACCTGACCCAATTAGAAAGGTAGCTCAGTGGAGAAATTTCTGCCTTGAATATATGAGGTCCCTAGTTCAACTCCCAGCTCCTCTAAGAGTAGTGATCCACCGGGATATCTAAAATCCAGCTGGTACCATAGAACATGGAAAACAAAAATTATTTTTATACTAGCTTCTTTTGAGTCCCTTAGTTTTCCAAAAAAAAAGAAAGAAAAGAAAAAGAAAAAAAAAAAAAAGCTTACTTAAAAAAAAATTAACTTAGTTCACTTACTAAAACCCGCCTCAAAACCTGCAAAACAAAGACTGCAGTGTATTGTTTGATGAACACAGGCAGCCTGAGAGGCACCACAAGGGCCCAAGAAGGAATGCTGTTCTTACTTAGCTTTGTTTGACTGCTTGGTAGTGGGTTTGTTTGGAAATTTTGTTGTTGTTGTTGTTGTTGTTGTTGTTTTTATTTGTTTTGTTTTGTTTCATGTTTTTCTTTCCTCTTTCTTCCCCTCCTCCCTTGTTTTTTAAATTCGGGGCTGCTAGCTTGTTTCTTCATTGCTGTCCTTCTTTATCCTTGATTTCCCATTTTCTGAGTATACTGATTTTGTCTACCAACGCTATCAATTTTCCTTCCTTCATCTTTTTATCTTCTACTTTCTGTTGTGGTTCTTACATTCCACCTTTTTTTATTACTCCTCAACTTTACTGTATCAATTTCTACCTTGTCTATTTTGTTTCCTTTTTTAAATTAACTTTTTTCTTTCTATCCTTTCTTTTCTCTTCCTCTCTTGTCTCATCATTCTGGTTTTTTAAATCATTCTATATATTTTTCTCTATTCGGTGTACCATTTCATTGTAGGTACTCCACTTTTTTATTCCTATAACTCTACACTGCTTACATGAGTTAAATATTCATTTTACTAAGTCTTATGTGGCCCCTCTTCTAACATTTATTAGTATTACTATTATCCTTTTTCTTTTCTTACCTCTTTTGATTTCACTGGCCCTAATCTTTTTCCTTAAAGGGAACATAGAAAACAACAAGGATATAGAACCAGAAGAACAAAGTGCCAAAGAAAAAACTTAGCACACGCATACAAAACTAGCAGCTAAACAAAACTCTAGAGCAGAGAGAGACGCTAATCAACTGAATAAACCAATCAAGATAAATGATGACCAGAGGGTAACAAAAAATTACAAACAATACTAAGAAACAGGAAGACATGGACTAGTCCAATGAACAAATTAAAAACCAGGAAGAGATGCATAAAATCGAAGAACTAAACAAAGCTGTCCAAACAAATATCTTGGACCAACAATGAAGTGAAGGAAGAGATTAAGGATATTAAAATGACACTGGGAGAACATATTGAAGAAATTGTAAACATGCATAAAAGATAATGGATATGATGGTTATGGATGGCACACTCCAAGAAATAAAAACAAAAAAAAACAAAAAAAAAAAACACTGGAATCACATAACAGCAGATTTGGACAGGCAGAAGTAAGAATTGATGACGTTGAATACAGTACATCTGAAATCAAACTGATAATAGAACAGATAGACAAAAAGATAGAAAAAAATCAAGAAGGGACTTAGGATTTAACCGACAACACAAAACACACAAACATATGTATTATAGGCATCCAAGAGGGAGAAGAGAAGGGAAATGGAACAGAAGGAGTGTTGAAAGAAATAATGGCTGAAAAACTTCCAACCCTATTGAGAGAGATGGATGTACATGTCCAGGAAGCACAGTGCACCCCAAACAGTATAAATCCTAACAGACCTACTACAAGACATACACTTGTCAAAATCTCCATTGCTCAAGACAAAGAGAAAATACTAGAGGCAGCAAGAGAAAAGAGAACCATCACATACAAGGGAAGCTCAATAAGATTAAGTGCAGATTTCTCTTCTGAAACCATGGAGGCCAAAGACAGTGGTATGACATAGACAAGGTACTCAAAGAAAAAACTTCCAGCCATGAATTCTCTGTCCAGCAAGACTGGCATTCAAAAATGATGGAGAGTTCAAAATATTCACAGATAAACAGAAATAAAGAGAGTAAACCAAAAAGAAAGCTGTCTTTCAAAAAATAATAAAGGAAGTTCTACAGGTCGAAAGGAAAAAGCAGGAGAGAGAGAGTTGGAGGAGAGTGTAAAAACAACTAAAAAGACAAAAAGAGAAATAAAAACAACATATGACACATTTAAGCCCAGAGAAAATATGGCTGATGTAAAAAGTTCCTTGAAAGTAATAACACTGAATGTTAATGGATTAAACTCACCTGTCAAGAGACACAGATTGGCAGAATTGATAAGGAAATATGACCCTTCTAAATGTTGTCTACAAGAAACCCAACTTAGACCCAGGGATTCAAGAAGGCTGAACATGAATGGCTGGAAAACAATTTTTCAAGCACACAACAACCAAAAAAGGGTGAGAATAGCTATACTAATATCGGACAAAATAGACTTGAAATGCAAATCTATTATAAGAGACAAAGATGGACACTATATGTTGATGTTCAGGAGCTGGGTCTGTGAAAACAGTGCCATGGATGAGAAAAAATGGGACAAAGAGAAATGAATGCCAGGGTCATGGGACCCTCCATCCAAAAGGAGGAGAGTGCCGCTGCATAAAACATCGTGGCTTTTATTTAGCTTTAGGACAAAGAAAATACGTGTGCGCATGTGCAAGGGTAATAGATACATGACAGTTTACACTTTACTAAAGCCAGCAAGCTTTAAGGGTTAATGGTTCAGTTCTCTTTACATTCCTGCACATAGAAGACCTTGTAAATCTTTATCTGACATATACCAGACACCAGGCTCCTACCAGATATTATATCAGTGTCTTGAGACAAGAAATGCCTGTCTCCTAAATACCAAGGTATCCTGCTTTCTGTCAGTTGTCATGGCCTTTAATTGAAATTTCATCAACTATATATTCATAAAAGTGGTAATCTTTCAAGAATGAAGAACAATCATAAACATTTGTGTACCTGATCAGAGCACCTCAAAATACATGAGGCAAACACAGGAAAAACTAAGTGGAGACATAAATGCCACAACAATTATAGTGCTGAACTTTAATACACCATTATCACAATTAGACAGAACATCTTGACAGAGAATCAATAAAGAAACAATAACTATGAATAATACATTAACAAATCTGGACCTAATATATATATTCAGAAAGCTACACCCAAATACAGTGGGATATATATTCCTTTTGAGGGCACATGGATCATACTCCAAGATAGATCACATGCTAGGCCACAGAACAACTCTCAATGAATTCAGAAAGATTGAGACTATAAAATTTAATTTTTCTGACCACAATGGAATGAAATTGGAAATCACTAAGGGCCAGAGAAACAGATTAGGCACAAAGATAAGGAAGTTAAACCACAAACTCTTAGACAAACAGTGGGTCAAGAAAGAAACCTCAAAAGAAATCAGTAACTACCTTGGAATGAATAAAAATGACAACACAACATATCAAAACTGGGATGCATCCAAAGTTGTACTCAGAGGCAAATTCATAGCCATAAATGCATGTATCAAAAAAGAAAAAAGAGCTAAAATTGAAGACCTAACTGTACACTTTGAGGAATTAGAAAAACAAGAGCAAATTAACCCCAAAGGAATTACAAAGAAAGAAATAACAAATATGAGAGCAGAACTAAATGAAATAGAAAATAAGAAAGCACTAGAAAAAATAAATGAAACCAAAACCTGATTGTCAATAAAATTGACAAGCACTTAGCCAGCCTAACAAAGAAAAAGAGAGAGCAAATGAAATACACAAAATAAGAAATGACGAAAGGGATATCACCACTGACCCCACAGAAATAAAGAGTGTCATAAGAGGATACTTTGACAAATTATATACCAACAAGAATGGTAATCTAGAGGAAATGGGCAAATTCCTAGAAACTCATAAGCAACCTACATTGACGAAAGAAGAAATTGTTGAACTCAAGAGTCCAATTACAATTAAAGAAATAAACTTAGTCATGAAAAATCTCTGAACTAAAAGTAGCCCAGGATCATATGGCTTCACAGATAAATTCTACCAAACATTCCAGAAAGAGCTAACACCAATCTTGCTTAAGCTCTTCCAAAAGATAGAAGTAGAAGGAACATTGCTTAACTCATTCTATGATTCCAACATTACCCTAATACCAAAGCCAAACAAGGATGCCACAATAAAGGAAAAGTACAGACAATTCTCTCTAATGAACTTAGATGTGAAAATGCTCAACAAAATACTTGCTAATCACATTCAACAACATATCAAGCAAAGTATACACCATCACCAAGTTGATTTCATCCCAGGTATGCAAGGATGGTTAAACATAAGAAAATCAATCCATGTATAATACACCACATAAACAGATTGAAAGAAAAAAAACACATGATCAACTTTATACATGCAGAAAAAGCCTTTGAAAAAATACAGCACACTTTCCTGATAAAAACACAGCAAAATATAGGAATAGAAGGAAACTTTCTGAACATGATAAAGTGTATATATGAAAAACACACAGCAAACATCATCTTCAAGGGTGAAGTCCTAAAAGCTTTCCCTCTAAGATTGGGAACAAGACAAGGATTCCCAATACCACCACTCCTATTTAACATTGTCTTAGAAGTACATGCTTGAGAACTGAGGCAAGAAAAAGATATAAAAGGCATCCAAATTGGAAAAGAAAAAGTAAAAATTTCACTATTTGTGGACGACATGATCCTATACATAGAAAACCCTGAGACATCAACAACAAAGATTCTGGAAATTATAAAGGAGTTCAATAAAGTCTCAGGCTATGAGATCAATGCTCAAAAATCAGTAGCATTTCTGTACACCAATAACAAGCAATCTGAGGAGGAAATCAATTTAAAAAATACCATTTGCAATAGTAACTAAAAGAATCAAATACCTAAGAACAAATTTAACTAAGGATGTAAAGAACTTATATACAAAAAATTACAAAACACTATTAAAGGAAATCAAAAAAGACTTAAGTAAATGGAAGAATATTCCCTGTTCATGGATAGGAAGACTAAACATCATCACGATGTCTATTCTTCCCAAACTAATCTACGGATTTAATGCAATCCCAATACAAATCAACACTATTTTTCAATAAATTGAAAAAATCATTACATAATTTATTTGGAAGGGTAAGAGACCCCAAATCGCCAAAGACATATTGAAAAAGAAAAATGAAGTTGGAGGCATCACACTACCTAACTTCAAACCATACTACAAAGCTACAGTGGTCAAAACTTCATGGTATTGGCACAAGGATAGACATACTGACCAATGGAACCAAATTGAGAATTCTGATATAGATCCTCGCATATACACTCATCTGATATTCAACAAGGCCACCAAGCCCACTCGGATGGGAGAGAATGGCATCTTCAACAAATAGTTCTTGGAGAACTGGATATCCATAACCAAAAGAATAAAAGAGGAACGCCTTCTCATACCTTGCACAAATATCAACTCAAGATGGAACAAAGATCTAAATATAAGATCCAAGACCATAAAGACCTATTACTGGACTTTGTAATAAGAAATGACCTCATGAACTTCATACCCAAAGCATGAGCAGAAAAAGAAAGAATAGATAAATGGTAGATAAATGGGATCTCCTCTAAATTAAAACTTCTGCACCTCGAAGGACATTATCAAGAAAGTAAAAATGCAGCATACCCAATGGGAGAAAATATTTGCCAACCATATATCTGATAGGAGCCTAATATCCTGCATATATAAAGAAATCCTACACCTTGAAAATGAAAAGAGAAACAACCTATTTTAAAAATGGGCGAGTGACCTGAAATGACACTTCTCCAAGGAAGAAATACAAATGGCTAAAAAAACACATAAAAAAATGCTCGACATCACTAGCTATTATGGAAATGCAAATCAAAACTACAATGAGATACCATCTTATTCACATTAGAATGGTGGCTGTTTAAAAAAAAAAAAACCAGCAGACTGTAAGTGTTGGAGAGGATGTAGATGAGTGGGAACACTCATCCACTGCTGATGGGATTGTAGAATGGTCCAACCACTATGGAGGACAGTTTGACAGTTCCTCAAAAACCTTCTATAGAACTTCCATATGATCCAGTGATTCCATTGCTGGGTATATACGCTGAAGAATTGAAAGCAAAGACACAAACAGATATATTCACATCAATGTTCATAGTGGCATTGTTCACAATTGCCAAAACTTGGAATCAACTCAGGTGTCCATCAACAGATGAATGGCTAAAAAAAATGTGGTACATACATATAATGGAATATTACTCAGCATAAGAAGGAATAAATTGCTAAAACATGGGGTAACATGGATGAATCTTAAAGACTTTAAGTTGAGTGAAGCAAGCCAGGCATTGAAGGGTGAACAGTACATGACATCACTGATATGAGTTAAGGAAATTGAATAGTCTCAGAGAGCTATTGTCTGCAAGACAGGTTTACAAGTAATAGAAAGAAAAGAGAAGGTTTTGAGCATCACCCATATGAACGTAATCTATGGTAAAGTGATAGAGTGTAGTTGCATAATGAAGGGATAGGGCAGGAAGGTAGTGATATTATTGGGTTGGGTGGTGCAGGGTTGACAGGTGGGTAGATTAGGAAAGGAGGGTTGGAATATCCAGGATACTGGGGGGATGGATGGGAGAGAGACCAGATGAACACTGGAGATTTGTGGGTATGAGGTTGAAAGTACAGAGTAGGAATGCGTTTTTGGCAATACAACAGGGAAGGGTCGCTGGTTTAAGATGTTGGTTGGGGGGGGCATTCGGGATGGGGCTTACCTGGGGTAGGCTTCTGGGGTGTGTGTGAGTGTTCATTCTGTCCTAATGTGTTGTTTCAGTGGGTGGAGGCCCACATAATGAGCGGTAAGATGTTGGACTCCCATCTTTGGGAGGACCGATGTACTCAGAAATAGGTTGGAGTCTCTTGGGAGCAGAGGCAGTTCCTAATGGGGAATGACAAACCAGTGTGTTAAGACCCCTTGTTGCATGTAACTATGAAACTTGTCATCCAATGAGTCAAGCCAGCGGGTCATCATGGGCTCTGGGGGAAGAGGATGGGGAAGGAGGAATAGTATAGATTAAACAGGGGGTATTTAGTGGTCAGTGGAAATGTTCTTCATTACCATGCATTGATGGACACAGGACATGGTAAATATCATCAAAATTTATAAAAGTGTATGGTCTAAAATGTAAACCATAGTGTAAACTATTTAAAATGTTTAGTAGCTATGTCTCACTATTTGTATATCAGTAACAATGCTACCATCCACATAAAAAAAAGTACTAATATGGGGGGGGAGGAAAGGAGGAGGATGTTGGATATATTAGAGTCTCCTGTATTCTGTATTCTGTGAGTGACTTTCCTGTGACCTAAAACTTCTTTGAAAACAAAATTAAAAATAATGAGACACTGGGGAATGAGAGGGGGAAGGTGCCATCAGACAGAATGAACACCAGATATTGCAGTGATGAAAGACAAAATGTCAGAATTTTTTTTTTATATTTTTCATTTTTTCAAATATCCCAATCTTTTAACTTTATTTTAATTTTAGTTAAAAAAATTATGTATTTTATCTCATACATTTAAACTTATCTATATTATTTCATTTTCCTATTAATTGTATTCAGTTATTATAATGGCTTCATCTTTGAAGAAGCTTTGGATAACAGAAGGGTCAGAACTGGGGCAGGAGAGAATCACTGATGTGGGGTGTCTGGGATGGGGGATGAATGGGAGGAAGTTCACCTTAGCATACATATAAGGTATATAAAAATGTTCAAATGCTCATGGGGCATTGTCACAGTGGAATCACTCAATAAATGAGAGAATACTGAATTCTCATCCTGGAGAGCTCTGCCACATTCTCTAAGGGAGGAGCAACAGTCCCTCAACTGTAGGGGCAGTGACTGGTGAAGGAGGATGATCCACTGATGGGCCCTTGATATTGATGACTAGCCTTATGAGTCTTTGCTTTTGAAATTGAAACTTAGCTTTTTTATGGGGTGTATAAGGGTTGCCTCCTGAGAACCTCCTTGTTGTTCAAATGTGGCCTTTTTCTAAGCCGAACTTAGCATATGTAAGCATTACCTTCCTCCCAGCATGGGACATGACTTCCAGGAATGAGCCTCTCTGGTACTGAGGGATTGCTACTAAGTGCCAACAGGCAATACGACTGGAAAAAGACCTCAAATAAAAGGGGGAAAAGGTAAAGGCAAATGAGTTCATATGGCTAAGAGACTTAAAAGTGAGTCGGGAGTTCATCCCAGACATAACCTTTATACACATCTCAGTAGGATCTCATAGAATTCCAAAGTGGATATCACCCCAAATAGTGGGGTTGCTGAGGGCTCTGGAGACACCCAGGTCCTATGTCAGGACTGATAGCTCCAGAGTTTGGTGCCTTGCCATTGGGCCCTACTTTGGAGTTTGTGTTCCTGAGAGTGAGAGAGTTGGACTCAACTATGTCTACTCCACACATGGCTTATCTGTCCCTTCTATTCAAACCTATATTTGGTGCTGGAGTTTGTAGGTGTATGTCCAGAGACTTGAGTCTTTGGGCTGTCCATGTGCCAGCTGTCCCAGAACCTCAGTGGAGCAGCAACTCCTACTCTACAGCTCATTGGACTCATCCAGTGAAACTGGTGGGGAGATGATGATGGAATACAACCATTCCAGGGAATGGAGAGTGTCTGCAGCTGCAGGCAGGATAATCCCACCCATCTTCCCCCGGGATATAACCTCTGCTCAATTGGATGTGGAGTGGACATCACCATCCCATACTCCTCAGGATAGGGGGAAAAGCTATAGACTAGAGTAGACTTACTGGTGTTCTGTTATAGACATATTGTGACTCAAGAAATAGAAGAAATTACAGCATTGATGTGGAGCCAGTGGCTACTGGAGGCTCTGGGGGCAAGGAGAGAGAAAAT
>JAKSZT010054112.1:741542-781692 GCA_026826555.1 Tolypeutes matacus | reverse complement strand
AGGACAGACCATTATGCCAGGCCCTTGATATTGATGGTGGTACTTATGGAACCTTGTTCTTATGAAATTGACAATTAGCCAGTAATACATGTTGCCTAAGAATTGCTCTTGAAATCATCCTTGTGGCTCAAATGTAGCCTTTCTCTAAGCCAAACTCAGTATATAAACTCACTACATTTCCCCCCTAGCATGGGACATAACTGTAAGGGATGAGTCTCCCTGACATGAAGAGATTATTACCAAGCACCAACTAGCCATGTGTTTCAAAAAAGACCATGACCAAAATGCAGAGATATTAAATACAGATGAGTTTTTATGGCTAAGATATTTCAAAGTCAGTCAGGAGGTCATTCCAGATGTTATGCTTTTACAAGTCTCAGGAGGATCTCATTGACTGCCACAGTAAACAATGCCTCAAACACCAGGGCTCCTGAGGGCTCTAGAGACGTCCATAGGCAGGGCAGACAATCTCTGGAGTTCGACACCCTGTCAGTGGAGCATACTTTGGTATATATGCTCTCCAATGTAACAGAGTTAGACTCATTTACAATTTCCCTGGAAATCGCTCTTCTGCCCCTTTTATTTGAACCTATAATTAGCACTATACTTGTTAAATATATGTCCCAGAGCCTTAAATATTCAGTCTGTTCATATGCCAATTGAGCCCTGAATCTCAGCAGAGGTGTAACACTTACTCTCCACTTCATTGGACATTCCCAGGACAACTAACAAAAGGATGATGATAATGTCCATCCAAAAAAACAGAATATCTGAAACTGCAAACAAGATAATCCCATCCATCTGCCCCATGGGATCTAAGCACCCTCTCAGTCAGAAACAGAGTGGGCATCACCATGTAAAATCCTCAAGAATGAGGAATGAACAAACATAAAGTAGGAATGCAACTATGGACTAAAATAGATATTATTATTCTAGAATAATATCATTGATGTAAATGCAGTAGTCACCAGAGGTTCTGAGGGGAAGGAGAGGGAAGAATAGGTGTAACATGGTGTATTTTGGGACTTTGGAACAGTCCTGCATTGCATTGCAATGATGGCTATAAGGCCATTATACATGTTGACAAAACATTAAATTGTGTGGTACAAAGTGTAAACTATAATGTAAACTATAGATAATTATTAGTAGCAGTGCTTCAATATGTGTCCAACAGTTTCAACAAAGGTACCACACTAATGCAAGATATTGTTAATGGGGAAAATTGTAGAAGGAGGAAGTGGTGGGATACAAGGGAATCCCCCTATAGTTCTATGCAATATTTATGTAGTGTAAAGCTTCTTTCAAAAAAAAAAAAACCTGGGTAGGGGAAAGATTGAACCACATGGAACCATATTCAGAAGCCCACCTTATATGACTGTCTTGCTAAGTTAGCTGCTGCTGCTGACACCACAGCTATGCTGCCACTGGCCAAACAAAAAAGCTGCTACCTTTTCCCTTGATTTCAGAAAGACCCTGGGTTCTGTTGAGCCCTTATAAGTACCCAGCCTCATATCACTAATTTCCAACTTAAAGACTTGCACAGATGTAACTGGTTGGCACAACCGAAGTCATATGTCTGCACCCTCGCAACAGAGCAGACTGGAAGTTGTAGTTTCTTTGTTTTTATGTTTGGAAAATGGATTCACACGTTAGGAAACTAACAAAATGGGTGGAAATTCTTGAAAACAATTTTATTAGCCATATACCACTAATGTTCACTAGAGTCATGAGAACATATATAATTTACTCCATAGGTAGATTTTTTATTTCTACAAAACTGTTTTTTGCCCTAAACATAGGGTAAAATGGCAGATATAAAGGACTGCAAGGAAGTTGGATAGTAGGAAAAGTATCATAGTTGATGCCATAAGAGTAATATTTATATAGTCATGTAATTTTTACATAATACCTGCTGTGCAAGGCACTTTAGTGTTGAATTACAAAGACACATGAATAGAAGAGTCTAACATTCTGGGACTAGAATAGTATAGCATATGATTTGTTAGTAATTCTCAAGTAATTCTTCCACCTTGATATTGAGATGTTTGGTCACATGCAAGCCTCTTCAATTACAAAGTGTTTTTCTAATTTTATTTACTTTTCCTTTAAAAAGATTTTAAATACAATCCAAATCCCTAAACAAGGTCTATACTGTCCTCAACATTTGTTTCCTATTCATCTCTTAAACTTCAGTTTGTTTTTTTGGTCCCTTTCCTATTTAACCTCCAATACACTGACCTTTCAATGTCTTAAACTTGCTGAACTCTTTTCAAATTTAGTCCCTCCACATGTAACACTACTTCCCATACTAGTGATATCCCATTCTTTGAATCTCAGCTTAATATAATATTTATAAGCAGCTTCCTCTGCCTGACTTATTAAAATGTAAAACTCTTCCTCTTATTTTCTGTCATAGAACTTTGTGTTCTTTATAGAACTGTAAATACTTTTTTTTTTTTTTAATGATACCAACACTGGTGTTTTTATTTTCTTCTTGTAGCAAGCATGAAGGGCAAAGGTAGAACTGTAAATACTTTTAAAAGTCATTCCCTTATTCATTGTCTATTATGAGAATATAAGGTCTATGCAGACAAGAACTTTTTAAAAATATTCTGTTTTACGAAATATTGTATCCCTAGTTCATAGCATAATATCTGACACATAACAGGTTCTCAATTATTTTAATAATGCATATTTGGGGAAATATGAGTTATTACATCTAAATTGGAGATTAAATTCTAACTTATCTGTGGCCATTTGAGATTATTTTATGAATCCCAAAGACAGAAAGATTATGTTTTTAAACTAATCTATTCCAGTGGGTGTGATCCCTTTGATTGTAATAAAGATCTGTTGAGGGTCCTTTGATTAGATTACTTGATAAGATTGATTTAGGACTTTTGATTGGACTATGTCAGTGAAGCATGACTCAGGTTGATTCTCTGCATGCTTTCTGGGTTTGATATAAACCCAGATACACAAAGAGAGAGACAAACAGACACAGAGGAAAAGGAAGCCACCATTTTTTATCCTGCCTTCGTGATAGAAGACTAGAGGATAGCTTAAGCATAAAGCCCCCAGAGGCTGGGCCTATGGAGCAGCTCAAGAAGAGACAAGTCCTAACCTGGATACCCACAGCTATGCTGAAACCTTAGCAGAGATTGGTGGCCATCTTACTACAATATGTGGTAGCTGTTGACAGCACCTTTTATGATGCCTCAATTTAAACTTTTCTTGGCCACCTTGTGAAACAGGCTAGTAACATAGGAAATCAGTAGATGGATCTGGAACCTGGCAAGATGTTCATGTGGACATTGATATGCCCAAGATGGCCACTGGAAGACCCTCATGAGAATCCTATCTGGAATGAAATTTCCTCCAGAAGCTAGGAGAAGCCCCAGATAGTCTGCAGGGACCTTATCATTGGACCCTCCTGGAGGATTGATAGGTGGGGTAATCAATCAAAAGGGCAAACAGCTGGAACTTCTCCCATGTCATTAGCAAAGGGGCAGAATAATTAATGGTTTAAAATGCAAGCACAAAGTTCTCTCTGTCTCTGTCTTACCTTCTGTGCCCTGCTCTCATTGTGCCCTCACCTGCATGGATCAACACACAAGTAAAACTTGGGCATTTATAATCTATAATGGGAAAATGTAGTCTGAAAATCAGCCTACTTTATCAGTCTTCAGCCCCTTTCTCTCTACCTTGGACATTGATCTGTTATTTTCTCCCATTTCTCTTCCCTCCCACCTTAATAAATTATTGGCCTAACTAACCTGATGTGCTCTTGAAATTCATTTCTTGTAGCTTTGTCAAGAACCTAGACAAAATTGGGTAACATATTTGGTGCTGCCATCCAGAAGGTTACTGGTGAGTGAAACTATGGCCTACAGCCTGTTTAATGCCTTCTTTTGCTTTTCCATTTTAAACAGGTTTGGCTATCAGCCCCCATGGCACATAAACCCAGGAGGTAAGAGGCCAGGGCATGGGACCTCTCTGCATCTGCACCAAGCATCTAGGCTTGTGATATCTGACCCCAGGTGGGAGAGCTGGTGCACAGGGCAGAGGCTCAAAGAAGGGCCCTGCCAAGACAGAGGTTGAGTTCTGTGCCCTGCTAAGCTGCTTTTCAAAACCCCTTTAGCAGCCATCAGCTTTGCCCTTGTGTCTGGCTACCATTTCCTTCTTCTGCCCTCTCCCCTTGGTGGCAATGATGGCAATGATTCAGAGCCAGGGGCTTTCACCTTTCCTCTGGGCCACACCTTTGCAAGCCCATCTTCCTATTGACCACACCCAGCTACATGGTCTAGGAAGGGGTGATAAGCTAGAAGTGAACAGGGCCAAAAATGGATGCCATGGGAGTTCCCTTCCCCAGGGAGGTCACTGGCCAAGTCTTCTCTCATAATTAAACTTTACTTACATTTTATCTGCTCACTTCTTACTACTGAATTTATCATTATGGGTTTTGAATAGCTTAAAAATGTTAAAACTGAAAATGCCTTTGCTAGTAAGGAAGTTATTGCCCCAGGGCCCCAAGGCCTATTATCTAGAACAATTGACCTCTAATCACTTAATGGCCTTTTGATAACTGGTCTGAGAAGTTCCCAATTCCTAGGAGTGCTGTTTTTTAAATATATTTTTTAATTTTTAAAAGATACTTAGATTATATAAAATGCTTCATAAAAAATATATAAGGGATTCCCATATGCCCCAATGCCCAGACCTCCCACTTTTTCCCACATTAATGGCTTTTTTCATTAGTATGATACACACATTGCAAATGATGAACACATTTTGGAGAACTGTCACTAAGCACGGATTTTAATTTACTTTGTAGTTTACACTGTCTCCCACCAATTATGTAAGTTATAGTAGGATCTAGGACTCCTTTTAAGACATCTGTAAGAATAGGAAGAAGAAGCTTTTTGTCCCTTCTTCAAGAAGGAGCAGTATTCAACTTGGCAGCTTCAGTCCAAAATCTATTCACCCCCAAGGTCTATTCAGTCTCTCTCCCAAGTCCAGAACAGCCCCAGAAATGCCCAGCAGCAGGGTCTCTGTGATTCCTGTGGTGGCAGGAACCAGAAAAGTAATTCTAAATATCCCGCAAGACCTAGGAAGGCTTGGACACTTTTGCTCAGAGAACAACCAAACTTCCCTTGAGATTTATTTCAGGAGCTTTAGTTTGGGTACTGGTGCAGTCTCAGACCCTGGAATGCAAGGATGCAGAGAATTAGAGCAGAAAAGTCTGAATGACCCCCCATAGTAGTTTAATATAGTTATCAATTCCAAAAATAGATCTTGGATTATGCTTGTGAACTGGTCTGTTCATCTGGGCATGATTAAGTGATGATTAGGGATTTGATTGGGCCACATCAGCAGGGTATTGAGCCTGCCCCTTGGTGGGTGGGGTCTCAAAGATAAAAGACATAACAAAGGACAGAGTGGAGGGTTTTGAGTTGGAGTTCTGATGTTGGAGTCTTGAGCTAGAGCCCCAGGAAGTAATAGAGCTTGGTAGTGAGAAAGGAGAGAGGCCCCTGAAAAAGAAATGAGCCATTCACTTGAGAGTCTACAGCTGGCCTTGTGGAAGAAACAAAGGAGCTGAGCCCAGAGAGAAATGGAGCCCCAGGAAGAGAGGAACCAAAGAACCAAGAAGCCTGAACTCTGGCAAACATCAGCAGCTGTCTTGCTCCAACATGTGGCAATGGACTTTGGTGAGGGAAGAAACATATGCTATATGGCCTGGTAACTGTGGAGGCTCTGGATTAAATTCTCAGGATGCTGAGACCAGAGCATCAGCTCTAAATTATTTGGAGTGGTAAATGTTTTATTCAAACTTGGACTCTGAAACAGCAGATCAATTGAATAAAAAGTGCTTGTTAATTCTTCCTAGAATAATGAGCATGGTCCCTATGGGAGTGTCCTCAGAGATCAGGAAATTCTGCCTACTGCTGGTCTATATGGACAAAGTATAGCGGAGAGCACCTCTATTCTAGATCATATGCAGAGGGACATTGAACATGTTAAAAGTCCTAGTAAACTTCATTTCTAAGTAATCAATGGACCCTGCTTAACCAAGGTATACCTCTTAGCCCATGTTCTAGAACCTGGCCCATTCACATCCTGGAGAGGACTGGCAAACCCATATGCCTTCCTGCCAGGGCTAAGCATTTCCCATCCAAAGGGAAATAGCAAATGGTGGCTAAGACCCCTTCAGCTTAACCCCTTTGAGATGGTCCATGTGCAACCCTTCCTCACCCAGGACCTGGAAACCAGGTTCTGATAAAAACATGGCAAGAAATCAAGCCTCTCTCTCAATTAGAGCCAAAATAGAAGGACCTTTACTCTGTAGTTCTGATCACTTCCACAGCTATGAAGATTAAAGGAATTTCCAGCTTGGTGCACTAATCCTGAGTAAAGCTAGCAGCTCAGGAAAGTGCCAGTTCACCAGAATCATCTGAAGGAATGCATGAGTGTCAGTCACTGAATGGCCTGAAATATCTTTTCAAGTGACAAAGCTAAGTAATGTCTGTGTCAAATACAGCTGTTCCCTCTAACTCTAGCTCAAATGTCTATTATTAGGGGGAGGGCAAACCATATACCCCTTAGGAAACATTGTTTTCATCTCCTGTAGCTTAACTAAAAAGGGCAATGCCTGTTCTCTCTAGAGTTAACCAACAGCATAAACATAACGGAAAGAAGAATACTGTTTCCCACCAACTTCTGGGAGATGTAGCAGTCCAAAAGTAGAAAGCCACCTGGCTCTTTCTATTTTTGTGGTCTGATATCCTCTTAGTGAGACCATATATTTTCAAAATTCTAATCAAGTTTATTTCTTCCAGAATCAACATCTAGTTAACCATATGGGGACTTCACCCAGGATGCCAGATCTGTCTTCATCCAACCAAGATAGAACAGCCAGAGGGTTATACACCTTGTCAGGTAGGGCCTACTGCCCCTAACCAGCAGGAAGTAATTACAGCACCCCTTCACTACCACTTCAAGAATAAAGATGCAAAATCTCTGAGGGGGAAGTGAAGCAGGCTAGTAAAATAGGGAATCAATAGATGTACCTGGAACCTGGCAATAAGGCCACATGGGTATTGATACCCACAAGATGACTGCTAGAAGACCCTCATAAGACCCTCACATTATCTTCCAAGGTCTTAATGGTCTTGTCTCTTATATTTAGATCTTTGATCCACCTTGAATTAATTTTTGTGAAAGATGTGAGATGGTGTTCCTCTCTCATTCTTTTGGATATAGACATCCAATTCTCCAACACCATTTGTTGAAGAGGCCATTCTCTCCTAGTTGAATGGGCTTGGTGGCCTTGTCAAATATCAGTTGACTTTATATGTGAAGATATATATCAGAACTTTGAATTTGGTTCCATTGGTCAGTATGCCTATCTTTGTGCCAATTCCATGCAGTTTTGACCACTGTAGCTTTGCAGAATGTTTTAAAGTCAGGCAGTGCAATTCCTCTCATTTCATTTTTCTTTTTTCAATATATCTTTGGCTATCTGGCACATCTTGCCCTTCCAAATAAATTTCATAGTTACCTTTTTAAATTCAATAATACACACTGTGGTGAATTTTATTGGGATTTTATTAAATCTGTAGATCAGTTTGAGTAGGATAGACATCTTAATGATGTTTAGTCTTCCTATTCTTCCATTTATTTAGGTCTGCTTTGATTTCATTTAACAGTGTTGTGTAGTTCTCTGTGTAAAAGTCATTTACATCTTATTTAAATTATTCCTAGTTATTCTTTTAGTTGCTATTGTAAATAGGATATTTTTCTTGATTTGCTCCTCAGATTGCCCATTATTGGTGTACAGAAATGCTACTGATTTTTGCACCTTAATCTTATAACCTGCCACATTACTGAAATTGTTTATAATCTGTAGAAGTTTTGATGTAGATTTCTCAGGTCTTTCGAGGTATAGGATCATATCATATGCAATTAGTGAACTTTTAAACTCTTCCTTTGCAATTTGGATGTCTTTTATATCTTTTTCTTCCATAAGTGCTTGAGCAAGAACTGCTAACACAGTGGTAAATATGAGTGGTGACAATGGACATCCTTGTCTTGTTCCAGACCTTAGAGGGAAAGCTTTTGAGTTTTCACAATTGAATATGATGTTATCTGTGGGTTTTTCATATATACCCTTGATCATGTTGAGGAACTTTCCTTCTGTTCTTATCTTTTGAAGTGTTTTTATCAAGAAAGAGTGCTGTATTTTGTCAAAAGCTTTTTCTCCATCTATTGAGATGATCATGTGATTTTTTTCTTTCAATCTGTTTATGTGGTGTATTACATTGATTGATTTTCTTATGTTGTACCATCCTTTCATACAAGTGACAAAACTCACTTGGTCATCGTGTGTAATTCGTTTGATGTGTTCTTGAATATGATTAGTAAGTATTTTGTTGAGAATTTTAGATCTAGGTTCATTAGAGGGATGGGTCCATAGTTTTCCTTTCTTTTGGCTTAAGTGTTAGAGCATTCTAGAATGTTTGGTAGAATTCAACTGTGAAGCCACCTGGTCCTGGGATTTTCTTAGTTTGGAGGTTTTTCTTTTTTCTTTTTTTAATAATATATATATATTTTATTTTTTAACAGATAGTTAGATTACATAAATGTTACACAAAAGGGAAGACATAATTGAGTCCAACTCTGTCACTCTTGGGAGCACAAACTCCAAAGTAGGGCCCACTGGCAAGGCACCAAAATCTGGAGCTATCTGCCCTGACCATAGAAAATGGGTGTCTCCAGAGCCATCAGGAACCCCTCTATTTGGGGTATTATCCACTTTGGCAGTCTACGAAATCCTGCTGATATATGCATAAGCGTTAGGGCTAAGATGACCTCCCGACTCACTTTGACACAACTTTGGCATATAGACTCATTTGTCTTTGTGTTTTCTGCCTTTTATTTGAGGTCTTTTTCCAGTCGCATTGCTAGTTGGTACTTGGTAGCAATCCCTCATTGCCAGGGAGGCTCATCCCTGGGACTCAAGTCCCTGGCTTGGAAGAAGGTAATGCATTCATATTCTGAGTTTGGCTTAGACAGAGGCCACATTTGAGCAAAAAGGAGGCTCTCAGGAGGCTACCCTTAGAAACCCCATAACAGTAGGCTGAGTTTCAATTTCTACAGCAAAGGTTTATATGCATAGTCTTCAACATCAAGGGCCCATTAGTGGATCATCCTCCTTCACCAGTCATTGCCTCTGCACTGGGGGGACTGTTGGTGTTCCCTTAGAGAATGTGGCAGAGCACTCCAGGATGGGAGTTCAGTATTATTTCGGGTTTTGTGTGAGCCTCCACCCATTGTGACAATGTCCCATGAACATGTGAACATTTTTTCATACCTTATATGTGTGCTCAGGTGAACTTCCTCCCATGCATCTCCCATCCCTGACACCCCACACCAACAATCCACCCCACCCCAGTTGTAACCCTTCTGTGATCTAAAGCTGCTTCAAAGATGAGGCCATTACAATAGCCTAATACAATTAATAGGAAAATGAAATAATAATGATAAGTTTAAATATAAAAGATAAAATACATATAAATTTAAAAAAAAACTAAAACTAAAATAAAATTTAAAGATTGGGATATTTAAAAAAAGAAAAATATTAACAGAAAATTTTTTTGATATTTTCCCTTTCATCACCGCCATATCTGGTGTCCTGTCTGTACTGTGGCACCTTACCCAGCTCATTCCCCAGTGTCTCACTATTTTCATTTTGTTTTAAAGAAATTTTAGGTCACAGCAAAGTCACACACAGAATAAAGGAGACTCTCATATACCAAATAACTTTCCCCTTTCATCCTCCCCATATTAATGCCTATTTATGTGTGGAGGAAACATTTGTTATAACTGATATACAGGTAATGAATTGTAGCTACTAAACCTGGTCAATAGTTTACACTATGGTTTACATTTTAGACTGTACACTTTAATAAATTATGATATTTACCATGTAATGTGACCATCACTGTAAGATCATACAGAACTTTTCCACTAACCTCTAAATATCCCCTGTTCAATCTATTCTATTCCTCCATACCCCCTCCCCCTGGCACCCATGGTGACCCTCTGGTCTGAGTCCATGGATCACAAGATTCAAAGTGACATGCAACCAGCTGGAGGTCTTGACACAGTGTTTTGTCTTCCCCTATTAGAAACCTCCCATGCTCTTGAGAGAATCCAGCCTGTCTGTTTCTGAACAAATCAGTCCTCTCAATGATGGCAGTCTAACTCCTTCCCGCTCATTATGTGGGCCTCCACCCACTGATACAACAAATTATGGCATTATGTTCACTCACACACTCCCTAGAAGCCTGCTCCAGGTGCGCCCTGTCCCAAATGCCCCCACCCCATCAAACACCGTAAACCAGTAACCCTTCCTTGTCCTATTTCCATAAGAGCATTCCCAAATTTGTACATGCAACCACATATTCGCAAATCCCCAGTGTTCAATTGGTCCCTCTCCCAACCCACCCCCCAGTACCCTGGACCTTCTAACCCACAATTCATAATCTTCTCCCTGTTCAGCACAACACCACCCAACCCAATAATATCACTATCCTCCTGTCCTATCCCTTACCGTAGATAATGTCCCTATGGGTGATGGCTCACAACCTTCTCCTCTTTTTCTTTTTCTTTTTATTTTTTTTTTATTTTATTTTATTTATTTATTTATTTATTTTTTAACTTTATTTTGTACATTTAATAATTGAAAACATAAGCAATTAAAAACTAAAAAGTAATCACAGATAAATAAATATATACATTTCTCAATTAAATGTAATGGATACATGTAAATTTTTTGTTGTTTTTTTTTTTGTTTGTTAGTTTTCTTGTTTTTTGTGTGTGTGTGAATCAAACAATATATTACACAATATATTTGGTTCATAGTAACACATTCATACAGTATTTGTCCTTTTGTGTCTGGCTTGCTTCACTCAACATAATGTCCTCCAGATTCATCCATGTTGCCATATGCTTTATGACTTCATTTCTTCTTACAGCTGCATAATATTCCATCGTGTGAATAGACCACAGTTTGTTTATCCATTCATCTGTTGATGGACACCTGGGTTGTTTCCAACTTTTGGCAATGATGAATAATGTGGCTATGAACATCGGTGTGCAGATGTCTGTTCGTGTCACTGCTCTCAGTTCTGCTGGGTATATACCCAGTAATGGTATTGCAAGGTCACGTGGCAAGTCTATATTCAACTTCTTTAGGAACTGCCAAACAGTCCTCCATAGTGGTTGTACCATCCTGCATTCCCACCAACAGTGAAGAAGTGTTCCTATCTCTCCACATCCTCTCCAACACTTGTAGTTCTCTGTCTTTTTAATAGTGGCCATTCTGATAGGTGTGAAATGATATCTCATTGTAGTTTTGATTTGCATTTCCCTAATCATGAGTGATGGTGAGCATTTCTTCATGTGTTTTTTTTGCCATTTGTATTTCTTCTTCGGAGAAATGTCTATTCAAGTCTTTGGCCCATTTTTTAATTGGGTCATTTGTCTTTTTATTGTTGAGTTGTAACATCTCTTTATATATCGTGGATATTAAACCCTTATCAGATATGTGATTTCCAAATATTTTCTCCCATTGAGTTGGCTGCCTTTTCACCCTTCTGACAAAGTCCTGTGAGCTGCAAAAGTGTTGAATTTTGAGGAGGTCCCATTTATCTACTTTTTCTTTTGTTGCACATGCTTTGGGTGTGAAGTCCAAGAAACCACCACCTACTACAAGGTCTTGAAGACGTTTCCCTACATTTTCTTCTAGTAGTTTTATGGTCCTGGCTTTTATATTTAGATCTTTGATCCATTTTGAGTTGATTCTTGTATATGGGTGAGATAGGGGTCCTCTTTCATTCTTTTGGTTATAGATATCCAGTTCCCCCAACCCCATTTGTTGAAGAGACTGTTTTTTCCCATCAGCGTGGGCTTGGTAGGTTTGTCAAAAACCACTTGACTGTACAGGTGAGGGTTTATTTCTGGATTCTCAATTCTATTCCACTGATCGATATGTCTATCTTTATGCCAGTACCATGCTGTTTTGACCACTGTAGCTTTGTAATATGTTTCAAGGTCAGGCAGTGAAATTCCTCCCACATTGCTCTTCTTTTTTAGAATACTTTTGGCTATTCGGGTGCACTTACCCTTCCCGATGAAGTTGGTAATTGCCTTCTCTAATTCTGTAAAGTAAGCTGTTGGGATTTTGATTGGTATTGCATTGAATCTATAAATCAGATTGGGCAAGATTGACATCTTCACGATATTTATTCTTCCAATCCATGAACATGGAAGGTCTTTCCATTTGTTTAGGTCTTTTTAAATTTCTTTTAGCATTGTTTTGTAGTTTTCTGCATATAGGTCCTGTACTTCCTTGGTTAAATTAACTCCTAGGTATTTGAGTCTTTTTGTTGCTATTGAAAATGGAATTTTCCTCCTGATTTCCTCCTCAGATTGTTCAGTACTAGTGTACAAAAACATTACTGATTTTTGCGTGTTGATCTTATATCCTGCCACTTTGCTGAACTCATTTATTAGTTCAAGTAGCTTTGTTGTGGATACTTCAGGATTTTCAAAATACAGGATCATGTCATCCGCAAACAGTGAGAGTTTTACTTCTTCTTTTACTATTTGGACGCCTTTAATTTTTTTGTCTGGTCTAATTGCCCTAGCTAGAACTTCTAGTACAATGTTGAAAAACAGTGGTGACAGTAGGCATCCTTGTCTTGTTCCTGATCTTAGGGGGAAAGCTTTCAACCTTTCCCCATTGAGTATGATGTTGGCTGTGGGTTTTTCATATACGCCTTTTATCATATTGAGGAATTTTCCTTTTATTCCTATCTTTTGAAGTATTTTTATCAAAAAAGGATGTTGGATTTTGTCGAATGCCTTTTCTGCATCTATTAAGATGATCATGTGGTTTTTTTCCTTCAATTTGTTAATGTGGTGTATTACATTGATTGATTTTCTTATGTTGAACCAGCCTTGCATACCAGGAATAAATCCCACTTGATCGTGATGTATTAGTCTTTTGATATGCTGTTGGATTCGATTTGCAAGTATTTTGTTGAGAATTTTTGCATCTATGTTCATGAGAGAGATTGGTCTGTAATTTTCTTTTCTTGTGGAATCTTTATCTGGCTTTGGTATTAGGGTGATATTGGCTTCATAAAATGTGTTGAGTAATTTTCCCTCCTCTTTGATTTTTTTGGAAGAGTTTAAATAGGATTGGTGTTAATTCTTTTAGAAATGCTTGGTAGAACTCACCTGTGAAGCCATCTGGTCCTGGACTTTTCTTTGCTGGGAGATTTTTGATGATGATTCAATCTCCTTAATTGTAATTGGTTTGTTAAGTTCTTGTATTTCTTGTTGTGTCAGTGTAGGTTGGTTATGAGTTTCTAGAAATTTGTCCATTTCATCCAGGTTGTCTAGTTTGTTGGCATATAGTTTATCATAATATCCTCTTACGATTCTTTTTATTTCTGTGAGGTCATTTGTAATTTCCCCCCTTTCATTTCTGATTGAATTTATTTTCATCTTATCTCTTTTTTTCTTTGTTAGTCTAGCGAGGGGTTTGTCAATCTTATTGATCTTCTCAAAGAACCAGCTTTTGGTTTTGTTGATTTTCTCTATTGCTTTTTTGTTCTCATTTTCATTTATTTCTGCTCTAATCTTTATTATTTCTTTCCTTCTTTTTGCTTTGGGATTGGTTTGCTGTTCTTTCTCTAGTTTTTCAAGTTGTTCAGTTAAATCTTTGAGTTTAGCTCTTTCTTGTTTCTTAATATAGGCATTAGGGCTATAAATTTCCCTCTCAAGACTGCCTTTGCTGTATCCCATAAGTTTTGATATGTTGTGTTCTCATTTTCATTTGTCTCAATATATTTACTGATTTCACTTGCAATTTCTTCTTTGACCCACGGAATATTTAGGAGTGTGTTGTTCAGTCTCCACACATTTGCAAATTTCCTTTTTTCCTGTCTGTTATTGATTTCTAGTTTCATTTCATTATGATCTAAGAAGGTGCTTTGTATAATTTCAATCTTTTTATATTTATTGAGAGCTGTATTGTGACCTAACATGTGGTCTATCCTGGAGAAAGATCCATGGGCACTTGAGAAGAATGTATAATCCGCTGAGTTTGGATGCAGTGTTCTGTATATGTCTGTTAGGTCTAACTTGTTTATCATATTGTTCAAGTTCTCTGTTTCCTTGTTGATCTTCTGTCTAGTTGTTCTATCTAATGATGTGAGAGGGGTGTTGAAGTCCCCGACGATTATTGTAGAAATGTCTATTTCTCCCTTCAGTTTTGCCAGAGTTTGTCTCATATATTTTGGGGCACCCTGGTTAGGTGCGTAGATATTTATGACTATTATATCTTCCTGGAGGATCGTCCCTTTTATTAATATATAATGGCCTTCCGCATCTTTTATAACTTTTTTGCATTTGAAGTCTGTTTTGTCTGATATTAGTATAGCTACCCCTGCTCTTTTCTGTTTACTATTCGCATGGAGTATCTTTTTCCAACCTTTTACTTTCAGCCGGCTTGTATCCTTGTGTCTGAGGTGAGTTTCTTTTAAGCAGCATACGGATGGCTCATGTTTTTTTATCCATTCTGTCAGCCTGTATCTTTTGATTGGGAATTTAATACATTCACATTCAATGATATTACTGAAAATGCACTATTTATTTCCTCCATTTTAATCTTTGGTTTTCATATGTCATCTTATTGTTGTCTTTCTTTTTACTCTTTTTGTTATCCTTTCTGCTTTTCTTTCTTCTTTACTTTCCTCCAAGCCTCTCTCTCCTGTCTTTTTCTTTCAGGTTCTAAGGCTTCCTTTAATATTTCCTGCAAATGTGGATTCTTTTTTTGCAAACTCTCTTAGTTTCTGTTTGTTTGTGAATACTTTATATTCACCTTCATATTTGAAGGACAGTTTTGCTGGATAAAGAATTCTCGGCTGGCAGTTTTTCTCTTTCAGTTTCCTAATTGTGTCATACCACTGTCTTCTCACCTCCATGGTTTCTGAAGAGAAATCTGCACAAAGTCTTACTGGACGTCCTTTGTACGTGATCGTTTGCTTCTCTCTTGCTGCTCTGAGAATTTTCTCTCTATCTTTTACATTTGACATTCTGAATAATATGGTCTTGTTATAGGTCTATTTGGATTTATTCTTATTGGGGTACGGTGTGCTTCTTGGACATGAAAGTTCATTTCTTTCATGAGAGTTGGGAAATTTTCAGCTATTATTTCCTCAAATACTCTTTCTAGAACTCCAATGACACGTATGTTCTTGCGTTTTGTGTTGTCATTCAACTCTCTGAGCCCCTGCTCAATTTTTTCCATTCTTTTCTCTCTCTGTTCTTTTCTCTCCTCGATTTTAGCTGCTCTGTCTTCAGTATCACTTATTCTTTCTTCTATCATTTCGAGTCTGCTGTTGTATGCTTCAAATGTATTTGTTACTTCACCTATTGTGTCTTCATTCCCATGAACTCCATTACTTTTCTGTTCATGATTTCAAATTCTTCTTTACGTTCGTGCAATGACTTCTTGATGTCATTGATCTCTTTAACTATATTCTCTTTCATCTCATTAATTTGATTAGTTTGATTTTGGAAAAATCAGTGCTCATCTCACCGATTAGTTCTCTCAAATTCTGTATCTCTTCTCAGACTTTGCTGTATTCCTTTTCTTGGGCCATGTCTTCTATTTTCTTAGTATGGCCCGTAATTTTTTGTTGGTGCTTAGGCATCTGGTTAGTTTGTATTTTACTTAGATGCTCTATCTCTTTCTCTTTTATGGGGTTTTAGTGGCAGGAGGCTGTGAGTTACCACCACTCTTTGATTTTTGGCTCAACCTTGATTGTTAGGATTGTTCTGCTGGTTGCTCAAAACTGGGCACTGGACCCAGTAATTGGTTGTAGAATCGTTTCCTAAGGCCTTGGCCAGCAAGGCTATAGAGGCCAGGAAAAGACTCTCTTACTTATTAATTTTCTTATGTGTACTTCCTTGGTCTGCCAGGAGGTGGCGCTTGTTGGCTGCTCTCAATTCAATGCCTGGTCGGAGCGTATTTGTTGTGACACAGACCAGACCAATGTGATAGGGCTTTCTGTCTGGGGGCTAGAAGCCCTGTGATTCAAACTTTCTGAGACAGTTCTCCAGACTTCTCTCGTAGCGCCCCCCTTTTCCCAGCTAGGAAATATTTCCACTCCCTTCTGAATCCTCAACAATCAGTTAGTAGAGGATGAGATTGGGAGGTTTGTATATCTTTAGCCCCTTGCAGGCTCCAAGGCAAACAATGGCGCAGCCCCACCCAGCCTGGAAGGGCTCTCGGGACAGGGCAGACCAAACCTGGGAGTCTGAAGCAGGGTCAGCCCCAGGCTCTCTCTCCCCTCTCCCGTGGTGTCCTCAACAATTAGTCCAGGCTAGAAGAGAGGGAGGTTGTGAGGGTTGGATTTCTCCAGTCCTTTCTAGGCTCCCAGGGCAAACCACCATGTGGAAGGGTCCGTGGGGCTCCGCAGCCCAAATTTCAGGTCAGAACCTGAGTCAGCCTAAGGCTGTGTCCCTCTCTCTCCCCTTTTCGGGAGTGGCAGATCCCTGAAGCCCCCTTTGTCTGTGGTCGCAGGCCCATGGGCCCGAGAATTCTGAAGAGTGTGGGGGAGGGTGCCGGCAGCAGCAGAAGCTGCTACTTGCAACTCACAGTTCTGTAGTCACGATTTCCCTCTACTGTCCCTCTCTCCTCTGGGTGGTGTGCAGCCTTCACCTGCTGACCTAAACCCTAGAAGATCTTTTTCGGGGCTGTTTCAGCTTGTCCTCTAGCGATTTTTCTGGAGAAGAGATTCCCGTGTCTTACTAGTCCGCCATCTTCCCGGAAGTCTCCTCTTTTTCTATTTCTTGTAAACCTATCTTCCTGACAATAGCTCTCTGACTCTGCTCAATTTCTTTAATTCATATCAGTGACGTCATGTACTGTTCATTCTTCAATACCTGGCTTGCTTCACTCAACATAAGGTCCTCAAGATTCATTCATGTTATCCCATGTGTTAGCACTTTCCTCATTCTTACAGCTGAGTAATATTCCATTGTATGGATATACCACATTTTGCTTTTCCATTCATGGGTTGATGGGTACCTGGGTTGATTCCAACTTTTTGCAATAGTGAATAATGCTTCTAGGAACATTGGTGTGCATATATCTTTTTGTATCTTTGATTTCAATTCTTCTGAGTATATACCCAGCACTGGAATTGCTGGATCATATGGAAGTTCTATAGTTAGTTTTTTGAGGAGCTGCCAAAGTGACCTCCACAATGGCTGGATCATTCTACATTCCTACCAGCAGTGGATTAACGTTCCCATTCCTCCACATCCTCTCCAATACTTATAGTCCACTGTTTTTTCAATAGTCACCATTCTAATGGATGAAACATGATATCTCATTTTAGTTTTGATTTACATTTCCCTAATAGCGACGTTGAGCATCTTTTCCTGTGCTTTTTAGCCATTTGTACTTCTTTCTTGGAGAAGTGTCTTTTCAGGTCACTTGCCCATTTTTTAAATTGATTGTTTTATTTTTGATATCTTTATATATATACAGGATATTAAGCTCCTATCAAATAAATGGTTGCCAAATATTTTCTTCCATTGGATAAGCTGCCTTTTTACTTTCTTGATAACATCTTGTGAGGTGCAAAAGTTTTTAATTTTGGGGAGATCCCATTCATCTATTCTTTCTTTTGCTGCCCATGCTTTGGATGTGAATTTCATGAAACCATTTCCTATTACAAGGTCCTGTAGATGCTTCACCATATTACCTTCCAAGTTATTTATGGTCTTGGTTCTTATATTTAGATCTTTAATTCATCTTGAGATGATATTTTTATAAGGTGTGAGATGGTGTATCTCTCTTATTCTTTTGGATATGGATATCCAGTTCTCCAAGCAAGATTTGTTGAAGAGGCCATTCTCTACCAACTGAGTGGGCTTGGTGGACTTGTTGAATATTCAATGACTGTATATTTGAGGATCTATATCAGAACTTTCAATTTGGTTCCATTCATCGGTATGTCTATCCTTGTGCCAATACCATGCAATTTTGACCACTGTAGCTTTGTACTGTTTTAAATTCAGGTAGTATAATACCTCCAATTTTCTTTTTCAAAATTTCCTTGGCAATTCAGGGCCTCTTACCCTTCCAAATAATTTTGTAGTTAGTGTTCCAATTCATTAAAAAATGCTGTATTGATTTTTATTGGGATTGCATTAAATATGTAGATTAGTTTGGGTAGGATAGTCATCTTAATGATATTTAGTCATCCTATCCATGAACAGGGAATATTCTTCAATTTATTTAAAATTTATTTGATTTCCTTTAATAGTGCTGTGTAGTGTCCTGTATATAAGTCCTTTACATCTTTGGTTAAATTTATTCCTAGGTATTTGATTCTTTTACTTAACTATTGTAAATGGCATTTTTTTCTTGATTTCCTCCTCAAATTGCTCATTTTTGGTTTACAGAGATGTTACTAATTTTTGAGCATTCATCTTATAGCCTGTGACTTTACTGAACTCATTTATAAGTTCTAGAAGCTTTGTTGTAGATTTCTCAGGGCTTTCTATGCATAGGATCATGTCAACTTCTAAACTGCTTGAGCCACATCCACAACCATCTATAATACATCTTGGTATCTGATAAGCCTAATAATCACTCATTTCTACTGTTTTTTTTTTTTTAATTTAGCCTATTCTTATGTTTCAAATTAAATATAAATTTAAAGTAAGCTAGTGTAGTCATAGTATAAAGTTCAGTTTGTATTTTCATTTAGATTTTATTTAGGAAAATTAATTTATGTAGGATTTATATCTTTAGAGAATTAAGAATTCCTGTCCACTAAGAGAGATTTTCTTTGATTTATCCAATTATCCTTTCTTCTCTTCAGTTGTACTTTACATTTTCTTCCTATCTTACTAATTTTTACGATTTACTGCTGCCTTTTTTCATCCAGGACCCCAACATGCCAGGTAATACACTATCTGAGAGAAAAATTGTCCCTTTCAAGTAATGAATGACTTCAGGCTTTGCTGAGCATGATTTTTGAGCTGAGATCATCCATCTGACACTGATGTTCTAATATCACTCTATAGCCATTTGCCAACTCCTGCTCTGCATAATTATCATGAGATAACCAGTTTGTGGCCTCCTTAAGTGCAAGCCCGGACCAGAGTCTCGGTCGATGCCACCACAAGAGAATTTTCACATTATGTCTGCCCTTATGTGGACCCAATATCATAGACCACTTCATTTGTGAATCAGACCTTTGTAAAACTAGCCTCCAGAGCCACCAATACCTTTGGTCACTGTTGTTGCCAATATCAGGTTCGGTTAACTGTCAAACTTCCTATTCTTGAAGATCTCTAGGTGGTCCCCATAGAAACATTTTAGATTTCACAAGGAAGTTCCAAAGCCCTGTCCACCTATGTCTCTCACATCACTGTGGTCACCTTGTTATCTGTGCCCTACATGGTTCTGTTTCTGGGCCCATTTACCATCTTTCCCATGATAAAACTGTGGCGATGTTTTGTGTTATCATAACTCCCATGTTAAACTCTTTAATCTACAATCTCAGAAATACAGTTGTGAGGAGTACTATGAGGTAGCATGGGGCAAAAGTTTACTTTGGGAAAGAATCACAACCATATAAAAGGACTTGATGCCTTTATTGTTAAGAGAAGAGAATATAATTCCTCTGGTCAGTACCAAGTGAATACTGTATGGCAAAGTTACTTTGATGGTGGCATATAAGCCCTTAGAGGAAAGATCCAGGCAGGAAATTATTTATCTTTATAAAAATAGCCCATTTAGATTAGTTTATTGCACTTTTATTTGACAACCTTTAATATTAGAATCAGAGTTCTTGTTAAAATTATAATTCCCAAGAAACAGCCTTAATGATTATTTTTGGAGTAATTTCTTTGCATTTTAAACATATTTCACAGATGTTCCTGAAGTAGATGATCTTAGCACAGAATTTGAACAATAGTGCTATAGATTATTCTCACACCCTCAGCCTAATGCAAAGTCATCTTATTAAGGTCTTTCCTGGAAGCGCCCTTCATAGAAGAGGCTATGAGAACAGTGAAACTTTCTAATCTCCATAAGTAATGCAATATAAGCTCACTACCTCTACAATTGTAAGACAAAAATAAAATATGCTGGGAAAGTAAAAAAAGATTTGGATTTTTATTCTCTATCTTCTCTTTTGGTACCTTTTTAAACTTCTGCCACATCTGGTCTAATTCTTTCTTTATATTTTTCTGTCTTCAAAGGAAATATCTATCATTTCTTCTTCATTTTCATTGTTAAATTAGCAAGACACTTGTTTCCCCAATTTTGATATCTGGATGTCATGTTATTTATTATTTCTTACATGTATTTTTTAAAAGGGAAGGGTGATAGGGTTTTGAATACTTTAATGTTTAAGAGCATAGAACCTGCTTAAGACAGTCCTGAGTTCAAATTTTAGTTTTGCCTTTTATAATGTGGACTTTGGCAAAATACAATCTCTATAAGTTACAGACAAAGGGAATGAAAGAGATATTATTAGAATAAAATCAAATAATCCTTGCACAGTCTTAATACACTAGCTGTTAAAATGTTAGTTATTGTAAACATTCCTTATTACTGGAATCTCTGAAATGATAATAGATACTATTATAGTTAATGTTAAATTTTTCTTAAAATCATAATTTCTCTCTCCCTACTTTGAAAAACACTCTGAAATTTGACTGGCCTTGTATGATTTCTTGGAGAAAGGAATGGGGTCTTCCTCTGTCATTACTGAGATTTTCTCTCCTGGTTTTCAGATCTCTATTGACCTTTTGCCTCCAAGAGCTTAGAACTCATGTGATTCTGGCTCTGACTTTCTCCTGAAAAATCCTGTTATGTGTCATAGAAATATTTTACTATGAACCTGATATTAACAGGAAGACTCACAGAATATGAAAAGATTTAAAGTGTAATACAAAGTGGGTAGAACTGTGAAATGGTTATAAGACTAGAGTCAGATATCTCTGGTTTGAATGTGACCCAAAAATTTCCTTTTGGGGGGGACAATTAATTGGTGATAATAGTACCCACCTCAAATTTGTTGGGCCAAATAACTGGGCTAATGTATTTTAAGTGCTTATAACAATGCCTGACAGATAGATCATATTGTATGGTTCTCTCAAAAGGAAAAAATATTGACTGCTACTGACCCATCATAGTTGGGGAAGATATAGCCTGATACCTATTCTGGAGATATCAGGACTTTATCTTCTCTGAGTTGTACCTCTGTAGATGTTGTTCTGGTCCCTGTTTCCATAGGTGAAAGGGAAACATTTTTGTATAAACAACCCTATATAACACAACTTTTTCTGTGAAATTCAACTAAGGATTTTATGAAACTTTAGGGATATTATTCTGCTTCTGGAGGTATTGTAGATAGCAGAGTTTCAGATAATGTGAAAGGAAGCCTAGACTGGCATGAACAGTCTATGATTAAATTTCATCTAACCAGTTCTATTAAAACTGCATAGATTTTACAACCATTGTCTTATTCCAATCCTAGTTCATATGTACACTGACATGGTGGTGCAAAATTCATAGGGCTGTATTAAGCATTAGATGAGCTAATGTGTACAAATCATCCAGGCAAGTGCCTGGCATTGAGTAAGTGCCTAATAATTGTCACAAATTTATTGCCTCTCTCATTTTTCCATCAGCATCCCATTTCTGTTTAACTTTGTAGAAATGCTATGACATTTTTTTTTATTTAATTAAAGATAAACATTATATTTGGAGGCTGTGATGTTTAGACTAAAGTGTCGACTCAGCTAGGTAATTGTGTCCAGATTTTGGATCAAGCAAGCACTGGAATAATTGTAATACAAGAGCATTTATGGACTTTGGTCACGAGTGAGTTAACTACGTGGATGGCTGATTATACCTGCATCAATCAGGGAGATTGCATCAGCAATGGATTATGCTTTTATCCAATCAGTTGAATGCGTTAAAAGGGGAAGTGATTTCAACATTCAGAGAGAATTTCCCAGCTCATTTTTGGACAGTCAACTTCTCCCAGAAACTCATCAAGAACCTTTCACTGGACTTTCATCAGAGCCCCTGGTTTGCAAACTACCTGCGGAACCTGGACTTGTGCACCCCACAGTCTTTTGAAAGACTCTTGTAAAATCTCATATTATTGACAAATGTCTCTTGTTGATTCTGTTTCTTGAGAGAACCCTGACTAATACATTTCTCAAAATTGTTTCATCCATGAATTTATAATGACTGAAGACTTGAGCTTTGTCACTAAAATGAAAAATAATTAAGATCTTAAACATAACTACCATGGAAAGTGATGTTCAAGTGAAATTAATTGTTAATAGTAACAATTTAAATTCATAAATATGTTCTTGGAAGTTTCCAACAAAATACATATTTTCAATTTATAATGACAAGCTTGAACAATTATTCAAGTTAAATATCCAGTCCAATAATTTCTTAAAATGTTTATAACTCCTAATTTAGAAACCCCTTGATGTGCAAAATTTCATCTCATTATTTAAAATTATATTTGACATGGTGATTATGATTATGACGATATTTCTCACTCAAGACTATTTCAGCAAAGTACAAAAACTAAGTATTTGGGTAATATTGGCTTCATAGAATGAGTTAGATGCTGTTCCCTCCTCTTCAATATTTTGGATATATTTGAACAGGGTTGGTATTAATTATTCTTGGAAAGTTTGGTAGAATTTACTTATGACCCATCTTATCCTTGGCTTTTCTTTATTGGGAGTTTTGATTACTAACACAATCTCTTAATTTTTCTGCTGAGGAATTCTGTTTCTAGAGCAAGTATAGGTTGTTACTGTGTTTCTAGAAATTTCTCCATTTTTTCTAGTTTGCCTAATTTATTGCTGATAATATTCTCTTCTTATACTTTTCTTTATTTCTGTGGGATCAGTGGTAATGCTCACTCACATTTCTGATTTTGTTTATTTGCTTCCCTTTTTTCCTTTCTCAGTCTTTTTTTTTGTGTGTGTGGTGTTTTCTTTCTTTCTTTCTTTCTTTCTTTCTTTCTTTCTTTCTTTCTTTCTTTCTTTCTTTATTTATTTATTTTTTTATTATGGGTAAAAATCAAAATTCTCACAATACATACAAACATTTGCAAAATGATATATAAATATATATGCATATATGTGTATTTGCTTACAAAAATGTTATTTATATATATATATATATATACATATATTTCAAGAGGTGCTTAGATTACCCAAAATATTACATGGAACCCACTGGGATTCCCATGTTGCCCACCTCCCACACCTCCCACCACATCCCACACAAACATCTCCCACAGTGTGGCCCACCACCCTCAATGAACTTACACATCCTGGAGCCTTGCCTTTCTCGGTCTTTTTGTCAAATTTATTGATCTTGCAAAGAACCAACATTTGGTTTTGTTAATTCTATTGTCATTTCTCTATTTCGTTTACTTATGTTCTAATCTTTACCTCCTTCTGCTTGCATTGTGATGTGTTTGCTCTTCTTTACCTAGTTCCTCCAGATATGGAGATAGGCTATTGATTTTTGCTCTTTCTTTTTTTAATGTATTTTTATGACAGAAGTTGTGAACTTACAAAACAATCATGCACATGTGTAGAATTTCTATACAACACCCCTTCACCAACACACCACACTGTGGTGGAATATTTGTTACAGATTATGAGATAATATCATCATATTATTGCCACCAAGCATGTTCCATAGCACACATTTGGCACACTTTTTCCATACACACCCCAATATCGATACAGTACATCTTTGACATTGATGCAAGAATATTAGAGTATTGCTGTGTCCTATGGACCTTAGTCCACAGGTCACTCAAACTATTTTTCCAATGCTTCTCCACAGTCTTACCACCCTGCAATAGTGATGCACATTTAAGGATGTAAATTTCCCACTCATCCTTGCCTTTACCTCATCTCATTAAGTTTTGATATGTTGTGATATCTTTTACATTCATCTCAAGGTATTTACTAATTTTCCTTGCAATTTTTTCTTTGTTGCATAGATTGTTTAAGAATGTGTTTTTTAACCAATTCTGTATTGGTGATTTTTCCATTTCTCCAACTTTTATTGCTTTCCAGCATCATTTCATTATGGTCATAGAAAGTGATTTGCATAATTTCAATCTTTTTAAAATTTGAGACTTGTTTTGTGACCAAACATGTGGGCTGAGCTGGAGGACGATCTATGTACTCATGAGAAGAATATATATAGCTTTCATTTTATTGTTGTTGCAATTTTTTGACTATATTTGTTATGAGGTAATAATGATCTCATGGGATGAGTTGAAAATTGTTTCTTCCTGATCGATTTTTGGAAAACTGTCTATCAATATTAGTGTTTCTTCTTTAAATATCTGGTTTAATCACAAATTAAAGACATATGTTCCTCCATTCTTTGTAGTGGAAAGGTTTCAATTTATAATTTCAATTTCTATAATGGAAGTATGGCTATTCAAGCTATCCATTTTTTCCTGCATGACTTATGGTAGTTAGGTCTTTGAAGAAATTTATATATTTTATTTTATTTGTCCAAATCAGTGGCAAATATTGTTTCTTTTTTTTTCATTCCATTCCTATCCTTTTAATAATTGCAGAATCTGTTGGGATGTCAAGTTTTTCATTCAAATTTTTGATAATTTGTGTCTTTTTTCTTGATCTTGTTTCATCTGCCTGGAAATTTAAACATTTTATTGATTCACTAAGGTAACTAGCTTTTGTTGTCCTTGGTTTTATATCATTATTAATGTATTTTTATGCTGGCCTTTTTGGTTTGCTTTCTTTCTTCTGTTGTTTAGTTGTGTTAAATTTGCTCCTATTCTTCTGCTTGCTTCAGTTAATACTGTAGTCACTTATTTGAAATGTTTCTTTTTTCTTAGTGTAGGTGTTTACTGCCATAAATTTCCCCCTAATTACTTCTTTAGAACTTACCCCTACAACTTTTGAATTTATTTTAAGTGCAAAGCAATTTTAATTTCCATTTTTATTTCCCTTTTGACCCGTGTGTTCTTTAGCAGTGAGTGATTTAGTTTCCAATATTTGAAGTTTGTCATAATATATTTCCCTTATGGAGTCCTAATTTTAATCTATTGTCATCAGAAACCATATTTTGTATGATTTGCATTCTATAGAATTTGTTTAAAAATATATTATACTTGTATATTTTCCATATGCACTTATGAAATAAATGTGTATACATCTATTGTTATATGGAGTATTCTATAAATGAAAATTAGGTCAAGTCAGTTGACACTGCTGTTCATATCTTGTGTAGCATTGCTGATTTTCTTGTCTATATGTTCTATCAGCTATTAAGGGAAGACAATATTTTCAAAATAATTATGGATTTGTGTATTTCTTGTATTTTTATCAGTTTTAGATATAAACTTATATGTTCTCTTATTAGATGAATATATGTTTAGGATTGCTATGTCATCTTGATGAATTGACACTTTGAGAACTATGAAATGACATTTATTAGCCCTGTTAATATTATTTGCACTTAATCTGCCAGTAGTCCCATTGGGTTCATTCATTCACATACTTTATATTTTAATCCATCAGAAGTTTGATTTTGGTCTTTTTTATATCTTCCAAGTTTCAAATTATTCTTTCTGTTCATATAGATAACATGTATATTTGACAAGAGAGCAAACAATTTATGGGGGAAAGCACAATCTATTCATTAAATGGTACAAGGAACAACTGGGTAACCAAATGCAAAATAATACCATTGCACTTCTACTTCACACCATATTCAAAAATTCACCCAAAATGGATTATACTCCTAAGTCTAAAAGATAATATATTATTTGCAAGAATTGTAATGAGATAATATATGTAGACATAATATATCTGATATGTTTAATGCAATCAGAATATAAGAATAACTATTAAAATCAGCAATAAAATTTTATAAAATTGATTAAAATGGGTAAATATACAGTTTATTTTGGAGTGATGAAAATATTTGGGAATTAGATAGTACTCATTATTGCATATCTTTTTTAATCTAATAAAACCCAATGACTAGCACACTTTCAAAGTTAATTTTATGGTATGTGAATTAAGTTTCAGTAAAAATTTTAAAATAAATGTATCCTTGTGATGTATTGCCATTGGTATGCAGTGGCAAAATGGGTGATGCAGGAATATACCTTGGATCACTTCAGGTAAAACCTGAAGTCATTTAAATGATATGATTAGATTAACTATAATATATCAAAATATGGAATGCATTAATATTTTTTAAAAGTATGAACTAGGTTCATGTGTACTATATGGGAAAATAATAACAGTTATGATTTTTTCAATATCTTTTTCCACATATTATATCACCTACTTCAGGTTTACAATGATGTTGATTATTTTCCTACAATAGGTCTTATTTTCCTAATTCATTTCATGGGGCTAATTTTTATTGGATTCTGAATTTTACCATTTTAAATCCTGGGTATTATTATATTCATATAAAGACTCTTGACCTTTGTTATGAGACTGTTACTTAGAAACCGTTTGATTCTTTTGGGGACTTGTTTTAAAGACATTTAAAGGTATGTAGGAACAGTGGTCATCAGTCTAGACCTATTTGCTCCCCACCATCAAGACAATATACTCTTGATATATTGTCTTGGTAACAAAGACAATTTCTGGATGTGTGTGAGTGTCAGTCATTGATTGTTACTGATACTATTTTTTAGCATTTCTTTCCCCACCCTTAGAGAGTTACCTTACACTAATGTACTAAGCAATAATCAGCCAAGTACTTGACAGAGAGCCTCTCTAGATCCCCAGGATTTAACCTCTGTAAAGCTCTTTATTCTCTGAAACTCTGTCTCGTGAAATCTCAATTCCTTGGCTTCTCCATACTATATTTTCTCATCTCAGTGAGTCTGACAGCTTCTGTCTGAGATCTGTAAACTAAATCATGGGTTGGATATTATATCAAGGCAGAAACTGTAGCAAGCATAGGGTTCACCTCATTTGCTTCTCTTTTCTTATAGATTATTGTCCTCAATTGCTTCATTTCCAGTGCCATTGTTTCATGTATTTTAAACACATATTGTTTCAGGGAGGTATAAATCTGTTCTTTGTTATTCCATCTTTGGTAGATAGATTCTATTTCAAATACAACTCTAATGAAATAAATATATTATGTTAACTGGTATGATACTTTTGTTATTTTACCTTAAGAAATATCTTTTGTGGACAGTTATATTCCATATATTCAACAATAATTATCTTAAAATATTTGCTACTTTTAAAATAAGTAATTGTCAAAACCATAATATGAAGAAATATAACTTGCTAGGTGAAGTTTATTAAATGTTATGGATCCAAAAGGTAGAAAGTATAGAGAATGCATCTCAAAAGTAATATGACATATAAACAAATTTAGAAAATTACAGAATAAGTCAAGATTAAATGCAGTTTTTTTTTACAAATATTAGTATCAATGAGTGTAGAATATGTTCTACAGAGAATAATGCACAATTTTTAGTGATCACAGATAAAGCATTCTGAAATTTCTTTCAATTTAATGATTTTAGAGTGTTTATTTTAGAATTTATTATGTTCATTTTTGAAGTAACAGTTTCTACCATAGCCATAAAAATTAGTTTTTAGAAAACTAGTAAACAGTAAATTTTTATACAACAAAATATTCTATTTAAGAAAATATGACAAAAGGGAAAATGTGAGAAAATAGTTTTGGTTTAAAATAAAAGGATGGAAGAAATCATTTTATATATAATTAATATCAATAACTATTGTTAATTTTTACAAGAAAAAGAGAGTATTTTCACATAGTATTTAAAAAGAGAAATAAATTGTTTATGGGTTGTTTGCAATCTAAGGAAAAGGAAACATTGAGAGTCATAAATCTGTCATTGTTATTTTATTTTCTTATTATTTTTATTTGGTTATTTTCTTGGCTTCATTTTGGAGAGATTTTGGATCACAGAATGGTCACAACTGTGGCAGGGGAGGAACATTCGTGTGGGATGTTTGTGATGGGGGGATGCATGGGAGGGGGTTCATCTGGGGCAAGCCTCTAAAGCATATGAAAGTGTTCAAGTGTTCATGGGCCATTGTTATGCTGTAATCAAAAGAATATTGAATTCTTATCCTGGGGAGTTGTGCTACATTCTCTAATGAGACAGCAAAAATCCCTCAAGTACAGGGGCAGTGCCTAATGAAGGAGTACGGACTTTTGCTCCAGGTCCTTGATATTGATTGATGATTGTACTTATGAACCTTTTCTTTTGAAATTGAAACTTAGCCTAGTATTATATGTTGCCTAAGAGTACCTCCTGAGGGTCTTCTTGTTGCTCAAATGTGGCCTCTAAGGCAAACTCATCATATAAATACATTACCCTTCCCTTTCCCTGGCATGGGACATGACTCCCAGGGATGAACCTCTCTGGTACTGAATGATTATTACCAAGTGCCAACTAGCAATGCACCTGGAAAAAAGACCCTGACCATAAGGGGGAAATGGTAAATACAAATGAGCTTTTTATGGCTAAGACATTTCAAAATGGGTTTGGATGTCATTCCAGAGGTTACACTCATGTACATCTCAGCAGGATCTTATTGAATGTCACAGTAAATATTGCCTTAAATAGTGGGTCTTCTGTGGTCTAGGGACATCAGACACTATAGGCTGGACACACAGCTCAGGAGACTGCCTTTGGAAATTATGCTCTCCAGTGGTATAGCTGGATTCAGTTTGGTTTCCCTACATATGGCTCTTCTTCCCCTTCCCTTTGAAATGATAGTTTGTACTATACTTTATAGGTGTGTGTCCAAGAGACTTAAATCATCGATCCATTCATGTGCCAGTTGAGCCCTGACTCTCAGCAGAGATGCAACACCTACTCTCCAGTTCATTGGACTCACCCAGGACAACTAACAAGTTGATGATGATGGACAACCCCCAACCTAAGGAACAGGGAGTGTCTGCAACTTCAAGCAAAATAGTTCCATCCATCTTCCCCATGAGATCTAAGCTACCTCTCAATTAGGAGCAGAGTGGGCATCACCATCCCCAAATCCTCAAGATTGGGGAATGAACAATCAACTAAAGTAGACTTATTATTATTCTACTACACATTATTGTTATTAAAGCAAAGGAAGAACTTTCATCATTGATGTGGAGGCAGTGAACACTGGAGGTTCTGATGGGAGGAAGAAGGAAGAATAGGTGTAATATGGGGGCATTTTTGGGACATTGGAATTGTCTTGCATGATGTTGCAATGACAGATACAGGACATTATATATTTTGTCATAACTTACAAAATTGCATGGGGCAAAGTGTAAACTATAAAGTAAACTATAATCCACTGTTAGTGACAATGCTTCAATATGTTTTAATTAATTGTAGCAAATGTACCACACTAATGAAGGATGTTGTTAACATAGAAAAATGTGGTAGGGGGAGGCAGTGGAGTATATAGGAATACCTTATATTTTTTATCTAACATTTATGTAATCTAAAGTTTCTTTAAAATAAAGAAATAAAAAGAAATTCATTGCAGAAAATGGTAAACTAGGCAAATAAAGATAAAAACATAGTCAATCCATATCATGCCCAAAGATTTAGACATTATGAAAAAAATATTCTTAAGATAGTGACTCTAATAGTAAAACTTCAGTTTAAAAGTTATATACAAATATTCTAAAATAATCTTCAATTAAGAATATAGATTCAAATATATAAACCAAATGTTATAAAACCATAAGAAGAACTGGATCAGAGTGACAGATTTCTACAAAACAAAAAACTCTGCTCTGGAATTAACATACTCACCAATAAGAATTCCAGTTAGAAATTATACCATATAGAAGAAAAAAAAAATTATCCTCTAAAAAAACTGTTTTAATTACTTATGAGATGCTTTATTAAGCTTAAAACATGATATAAAAAAAGTCACTACAATACCCATGAAATCTAAAACATGACTATTTTGTGCCACAACAAAACTCTCAAACTCTCAAGTACAACTAGTTTGACCAAGTTCAATACAATTGAATTATATGGACAAATTCTGAATTGATGTTTTTCTTTATCAAACATTTCAGAAAAGAAGCTACTGGGAAAGAATTTCCTCATTAATGTGTAGTTCTATCATCTTAGGTAGATATAGAATTTGTTTTTTTTAATATATTACCCTAACAAAGGAATTTTTTTTCTTTCTGTTTGCATCATGGAATTCCTTTCAAATAGATGCACAGTTCAAATGAAAATTTTCTGGAATATTAAAAAGAGCCTGTGAAGAAAATTGATAGACATCAAATTTATTTTCAAGAAAAAATGCAGATTTTTCCCTTATGTGGTCATTTTGAATTGAAGAATGAATTTTCAGGTCCTTATGTGTAAATTAAAAAGACCCCTTCAGAGTGTAAACAAAGTTTCAAAAGGTAAGATTTTAACAGTTAATAGTGGAATCCAAGCTTTTTAATTATGTTAATTTTCCTATTATGTAAGAATTTATGTCACTTGAACTTATAAGAATTGAAAAGTTGAAAAAACTGCTGGACACACATGGGCTTTGAAGTCAATCAAAATTATATACCATCTAGTTCTTAAAAATATGTGACCATGAATAAAGTAACTTATTATTCTGAACCTCAGTATTTTTAACTATAAAATTGGAATAATAATATTACTGGAAGGATTAGAGGTATATATAATTTAATCATAGACATAACATTTGATACATAGTTTTGCATAACAATTTATAGGTGTTCTTACAAGGCTATAATTTCTTTTAATTTAATTTTTTTGACTATTTCAGTGGAACTAATGGAATGAAAGATTAGTTTTCTTAGCATGCTGTTCTAAATTTCAGAGGAATATAAAGTTATTATACATATGCTGGTTTGCCAAAAATTAAGCTTACAGATATTTTAGGAAAAAGGTAGATTGATTTCCCATATTGTTCTGGGCACTGTGCTCCAAATGCTTTCATACAATTTAGCTTATTAGATGCTCACAAAAATTCAGTAAGTTGCTATCTTAGTCTCATTTTACAAATGTGCAACATATGAGTCAGAGTGATGACTAGCACTTAAAGCCTCACCATTTGATTTAGAAAAATATAATTATATATTTTTGAATATATTTTATCAAGAGACTTTTCTGCATATATATTTCCTAAGTTATGAGTGCTATACCATGGGTAAAATAAAACAGATTCTACATGTGTACTAATAATGTGGTTTATAAAAAAAATCAGTGGAAAATGGCTTTTTGGGTTTCATGGATATTAATTAAGTCTACTGAGTGAGGATTGAACCTTTGTAAGCTAATGTAAAAGGCAACTGGCTAAATGGAGTCTTCCTCAATGAAAGTTCAGTTTCTTTGACAAATAAGAGGAAGAAAAACTAGGAAGTTATTTATCAATCAGAATTAAATGGTATGGTCATGAATAAATAAAAGAAATATTCAAATGAAATAATTACCCATTGTGTGACCTCAAGAGGTGTGTGTCCACCTAGAAAAATAGGAGTATAAAATGGCAAAAAGGTGACTTTGTCAAACACCAAAATTTCTGTCCTCTGATGATGTGGTGCCTGGAGTAATCCTTGAGCTTAGAGTTAGTGGATGTGTTGACTTGGTATCTAACTTATTTGAAAGCTTGACACAATGGGTGTTCTATAGAATTTGTCAATTGAAAATATAAATTAAAAATTAAACTTACGATATGCTTTTCCCTAACAATTATCATTATTTTACAAGTAAACTGCTTATGAATTCTGAAATTAAGATACATAAAAAGAATAGATTAAACTAAAAAGATGGAAAAACATTTTGTATATTTGAGTAATAGCATAAAGTTGGATTTGAAATAATTCAGAGAATTGTAAAAAATAAGTTTCTAGAGGTAGATTGAAACCATATCCACTAAAGACTTGTAGGTCAAAGTAGGGGGATTGTATTTTATTTAATTTATTATAGAAATACACTGTAGGGTTTTTTAGCAGGGGAGTGGAATCATTTGAATCATATTTCAAAGGATCATTTAGCTAAAACAGGAAAACAGATTTTTAAAAGGGAAGAATGAAAGCAGAGCGACCAGTCAGGAGGCTATTGCAGTGGATCCAAGGAGGTATCAGGGAGCTAGTGAACATGATCTGAATTCTGATATATTTTGAAGGTAGAGTCAGCAGATTTGATAAAGTTATCAGTAAGTGATTTTAGTGAAATACAAGGATGAGATACTAAGTTTGAACAATAACAAGACAGTGATTTCATTTAATGAGAGGGGAATATCCAGGAAGAGATAGGTTTATGCATAAAATTAAAAATTTAGTTTTATAAATACCACTTTGACATGCAATTAGTAATATCCATTAAGTCGTTGCATGTATAATCTTGAAAATTAGGGAAGATATAGGGACTGTACTCACAAAACTAGCATTCTTCAGCATTTTAGTCAGGAAAAGCAGGTAGATTGAGGCAAAGAGAATAACAAGATTTCAGTGAGCTGGGACACAAACCAGGTCAGTGACCTTGGGTGTATAACCTTCCATTCATTTTTAGTTGTACCCACTTGAACATGTAGATTACTTGAAATGGGTGTTCAAGTTTCCATGATAGTGACTTTATACATAGCACAATGTTTCATAGAATTCCCTTCTCATCCTCCTTTTTTCTAGCCAATTAATTCTTTAAACAAACCAAAAAACAAGCTTCCTCTAGGAAGAATTCCCTGATCCAAGTTTTATTTATATCATCCTACAGTATGCATCCATATATCACAGAAAGATATTTATAATGGTACATTGCATTGTTCTGTATTTGTCAGATCCTATTATGTATTAAATCACTGAAAGCAGAGAATTATGTTTTAATCAAACTTGTAATAACAATGTTCATGTTTGTTTTGACAGAAATAGATGCTTACACATTTTTTGATTGAATGAATAAAAAAGAAAGATTATTCTCATAATACATTTAAATTATATTCACTCATTTATAGATAAACTTCTAAAATAGGAAATCAATACTTATAAAAGAATATGGAGGGAAGCGGCTGTGGCTCAATCAGTAGGGCTCCCGTTTACCATATGGGAGGCCCCGGGTTCAGTTCCCAGGGCCTCCTGGTGAAGGCAAGCCCGCCCGCACGGCGTGGTTAGCTGACCCAGCGAGCACAAGCAGCAAGGGGGGGAATAAATGAATAAATAAATAAAATCTTAAAAAAAAAGAATATGGAACCAAGGAACAATGTGATTATTTTGTCCTCCTGGGCCTCACACAAAATCCAAAAGAACAGAAAGTACTTCTATTATCTTCTCAATCCTCTACATTTTGACCATGGTGGGCAATTTACTCATTGTTGTTACTGTAACTGTAAGTCCCTGGGGTCCCCTATGTACTTCTTTCTCACTGGTTTATCATTTTTGTATGTCATTTCTGCCTCGGTTATTTCCCCAAAATTGATTTCAGACTTGTTCTTTGGACAAAAGATCATATCCTTCCAAGCTTGTATGATCCATCTCTTTTTGGAGCACCTCTTAGGTGGATCAAAGGTCTTTCTTCTGTTGGCCATGGCATATGATCAGTATGTGGCCATCTGCAAGCCCTTGCATTACCTGATTATCATGAGGCAATGGGCATATGTTGTGTTGCTAATAGTGTCCTGGATTGGGGGTGTCCCGCACTCAGTCATTCAACTGATCTCTCTTCATGGACTCCCATTCTGTGGCCCCAATGTCATTGATCATTTTCTCTGTGACATGTTCCCCTTATTGAAACTTGTCTGTACTGACATTTATGTAGTTGGACTCTTAGTGGTGGCTAATGGAGGGCTGATCTGCAGTATTGTGTTTCTGCCCTTATTCATCTCTTATGGTATCATTTTGTACTCCTTAAAGAACCTTATTCAAGAAGGGAGGAGGAAAGCCCTCTCCACCTGTGGTTCCCATATCACTGTGGTTGTCTTTTTCTTTGTTCCATGTATTTTCATGTATGCAAGACCTGCTAGAAACTTCTCTATTGACAAATCATTGAGCGTGTTTTATACAGTCATAACCCCCATGCTAAACCCTTTAATATATACTCTGAGAAATTCAGAGATGACAAATGCTATGAAAAAAGCACTGGAGAAGAAAAGCCATAATGGGCAATAAATGAATACATTGTCTTCCATGAGGAGAATCATTTGCCTTTAATCCTCTTGGGACCCAGAAGTTACCTTAAATCTAATGCACCTTTTCATTTCCTTCAAAGCAATTATTAAAATAAGAGATATGACTGGGCTATTGATTACAGTTTCCATATTAGAATGTAACCTCAACACTGTCTTGTTTGTCATCCCACCTAGAAAGACATTATGAATATATGCAGGGAGTCAAAAATAATATGTAATGAATTATTGATTTTAATTTTCATAACTGCAATGATTTTAACTAATTCCTGTATTATCTTTCATACTTTCTCAGTTATAGATTTGTTTTTAGTTAAATTCTTGTAATTTATGTTCATTCCTTTTATTATGCTCTTTGAAATATTTGATGTGATATAGACTGGCCTCTTTATTTAATTTCAATTGCATTACATATGGTTTTTATGTACCTAATACTTATAGTTTCTTAAAATTGAAACTTCAAAAATAATAAATACTATACTTGGAAAACACACAAACTGGCATTAAGTGAGAAGTCAATCTCCTATCCATCCATAGCCAGAGTCTCACAGAGCTCCTACATAGAGGCAATCACTTTCCTCTGTTTCTTAAGTTTTTTCAAGTAATCTTAAGAAATAGAATATTTTTTTATATATGTGAATTTTGTCTGAATGAATAAATTTTACTTTTAACTCATAAATATCTTGAAGCTATTTCCTTATTAGACCATGTCCATGTGTACCTAATTATTCTCACTTGGCCTTACATTTCATTAACACCTCAAAGCAATTTACAAAATTAAGGTTTCCAGTTCCTCATATTGTTTCCAATCTTTATCTATGAGCAACAATTCTACAATAAATATATCTGGTTTTGAAAATACACAAATATGAGTGCCACAAAAATGGATTTTTCCATCAAATGTTACATGTATTTAAAATATTTATTTTAAAACTAATTGCCAAATTGCTATTCTTGAGGTTGTACTAATCACAATCTTGCCACAGTCTGTGAAATACTTGCTTGTTACCATTTTCAAAAACCAGCATTTGATATACATTTATGGTACTTGACAATAGGATGAATTATTAAATTTGTTTTTATTTTGTATTTTTAATTGAGATCCTTTAGATTTGAGCACTTTTTCACGTTTAAAATTATTTGTAATGTTTAACTGTGAATTGTCTATTAATATCTTTTACATATTTCATTAATTGTCAATATGGCTCACACTGATTTTTATGATGTACTAAGTAAATTATTGTTGGTTCTCTTTTAAAATTAATTACTATATTTCTGGGTTGTTTATTTTCAATATTTTATGCTATGTAAAAATTCCTTGGTCATGTAGTTTTTTATTTTAATTTTTAAATACCAGATTTAACAAAATTATATGTAGATGCTATATATTCCTTAGGAAGATTTTCATTACTTCACTTTTATCAAATATCCTTCCTCATTATTATTATTATTGATTTATTTTTTATACTAATTTTTTTTTAAAGATACTTAGATTACGTAAATGCTACACAAAAATTGTAGGGATTCCTATATGCCCCACCTTCCACCCCTCCCACAACCTCCCACATAAACGTCCCTCATCAGTGTGGCACATCACCTGCAATAGATATACATACCTTGGGGCTTTGCCACAAAGCATGGACCATAGTTCACATTGTAGACCACGCTCTCTTACACACAGTTCTGCATGTTATATGATAATATAAAATGGCCTATATCTGTCATTGCAATGTCACTCAGGATAATTCCCAAGTACCAAAAAAGCCCCTGTATTACAACTGCTTTTCCCTCTCCCTGCCGCTAAAGCATCCGGTGGCCCCTGATTCCACATTAATGATGTATGTACTTCCACTGCATGAATCACAATATGTCTATAACAGAATACCAGTAAGTCCAATCTAGTCCACAGCTATTCCTCTAATCCTGAGGAGTCTGAGATGGTGTTGTCCACTCAACCTCCAAGTGAGAGGGGGTTTATATCTCATGGAAAAGGTGGATGGGATTATCCTGCCTGCAGCTGCAGACTCTCTCCACTCCTTGGGATGGCCGCTGTCCATCATCATCTCCCCACCAGGAGTTCAGGGCGAGTACATTGAGCTGTAGAGTAGGAGTTGCAGCTCCACCGAGATTCCAGGCCCAGCTGGCACATGGACAGCCCAAAGACTCTGGTCTCTGGAAGTACACCTACAAACTCTGGCAACACATATAGGTTTGAATAGAAGGGACAGATGAACCATGTGCAGGGAAGACATATTTGGGTCCAACTCTGTCACTCTCAGGAGCAAGGATTCCAAAGTAAGGCCCACTGAAAAGGCACAAAACTCTGGGACTATCTGCCCTGATATGGGACATGGGTGTCTCCAGAGCCCTCAGGAGCCCTTCTGTTTGGGGTGTATCCACATTGGAAGCCTATGAGATCCTACTGAGATGTGCATAAGCGTTACCTCTGGGATGACCTCCTGACTCACTTTGAAGTCTCTTAGCCATATGAACTCATTTGTCTTTAACTTTTCCCCCTTTTATTCAAGGTCTTTTTCCAGTTGTATTGCCCATTGGTACTTGTTAGTAATCCCTCATTGCCAGGGAGGTTCATCCCTGGGAGTCATGCCGCATGCTGGGAGGAAGGTAATGCATTCATATGCTGAGTTTGGCTTAGAGAGAGGCCACATTTGAACAACAAGGAGGCTCTAAAGAGGCAATCCTTAGGCACCCCATAAAAATAGGCTAAGTTTCAGTTTCAAGAGTAAAGACACATAAGACTAGTCACCAATTACAAGAGCCCATCAGTGGATCATCCTCCTTTGCCAGACACTGACCATGCACTTGGGGAACTGTTGCTACTCCCTTGGAGAATATGGCAGAGCTCTCCAGGATGGGAATTCAGTATTCTTTCAGTTATTGAGTGGTTCTCCACCCACTGTGACCATGCCCTGTGAGCATTTGAACAATTTTATATACGTTTTATATATGTTCAGGTAAACTTCCTCCCATCCAATCCCCCATCCCTGACTCCCCCCACCAATGATCCTCTCCCACCCCAGTTGTAACCCTTCTGTGGTCCAAAGCTTCTTTAAAGATGAAGCGAATACAATAGCCAAATAGAATTAATAGGAAAATGAAATAATAACGATGTTTAAATGTAAGAGATAAAATACATGAAAAGTTTAAAAAACAAGAAATAAAAATAAAATTAAAGGGTTGGGTTATTCAAAAAATGAGAAAAATTTTTTAAAAATTAAAGAAAAAATTTTTTTGACATTTTGCCTTTTATCATTGCAATATCTGGTTTCCAGTTGTACCATGGCACCTTCCCCTCTCACTCCCCAGTTTGTCACTATTTTGCATTTAATTTTAAAAGAAGTTTTAGGTCACAGCAAAGTCACACACTGAATACAAGACACTCTCATATACCCAACCTCTTCCTCCTTTCCTCACCCCATATTAAAATCTTTTTGTATGTGGATGGTAGCATTGTTATAACTGATATACAGTTAAACATATCTACTAAATATTGTCAGTATCGTTTACATTTTGGATCGTACTCTTTTATAAATTTTGATGATATTTACCATGTCCTGTGTCCGTCACTGTAAGGTAATGAGAAACATTTCCACTGACAACTAAATACCCCCTGTTTGATCTATTTTGTTCCTTCTTCCCCATACCCCCGGGTTCCATGTCGACCCCTTGGCTTGACTCACTGGATGACAAGATTCATAGTTACAGGCAACAAGAGCTCATGACACACTGGTTTGTCCTCCACTATTAGAAACCACCTTTGCTCTTAAGAGATACCCACCTGTCTACTTCTGCTCTCCCCTCAGTATCCAGGGTATTCTAACCCAACCTTCCCAATCTACCCACCTGTCAACCCTGCACCATGCAACCCAATATATCACACCCTCCTCTCCTATCCCTTCAATACACAACTACACTCTATCACTTTACCATAGGTTAAGTCCATATGGGTGATGGTTCACAACTTTCTCTTTTCTTTCTCTTTCTTGTACACCTATCTTACAGACAACATTTCTCAGAGACTGCTCAATTTCCTTAATTCATATCAGTGAGGTCATGTACTGTTCATCTGACAATGCTGTCTTGCTTAACTCAACATAGGGTCCTCCATTCATCCATTTTATCCCATGTGTTAGCACTTTATTCCTTCTTACGGATGAGTAATATTCCATTGTATATATGCACCACACTTTATCCATTCATCTGTTGATGAGCACCTGGATTGATTCCAACTTTTGGCAATAGTGAACAATGCCACTATGAGCATTGGTGTGCATATATCTGTTCGTGTCTTTGCTTTCAGTTCTTCTAAGTATATACCAAGCAGTGGAATCACTGAATCATATGGAAGATCTATAGTAAGCTTTTTGAGGAACTGCTAAACTGCCCTCCACAGTGGCTAGACCATTCCACAATCCCACCGACAGTGGATGAGGGTTCCCATTCCTCCACATCCTCTCCAACACTTCTACTCTGCTGTTTTTTTTAATAGCCGCCATTCTAATGGGTGTAAGATGGTACCTCAATGTAGTTTGATTTAAATTTCTCTAATAGCTAGAGATGTTGAGCATTTTTTCATTTGCTTTTTGTCCATTTGTATTTCTTCCTTGGAGAAGTGTCTTTTCAGGTCACTTGCCAATTTTTAAAATGGGTTCTTAGTCTTTTTAATTTGGAGTAGTAGGATTTCTTTATATATACAAGATATTAGGTTCTTATCAGATATATGGTTGCCAAATATTTTCACCCAAGCGTAGGCAGCCTTTTTATTTTCTTGATAATGTCCTTTGAGGTGCAATTTTTTAAATTTTCAGGAGATCCCATTTATCTATTTTTTCTTTTGTTGCTCATGCTTTGGATGTGAAGTTCATAACACCATTTCCTATTACAATATTCTGTAGATGCTTCCCCACATTATCTTCCAAGGTCTTTATGGTCTGGCTCTTATATTTAGATCTTTGATCTATCTGGAGTTGATTTTTGTATAATGTGTGAGATGGTGTTCTTCTCTCATTCTTTTGCATATGGATGTCCAGTCCTCCATACACTATTTGTTGAAGAAGCTATTCTCTCCCAAATAAGTGGGCTTGGTGGCCTTATCAAATACCAGAAGACTGTACATGCAAAGATTTATATTGGGACTCTCAATTCTGTTCCATTGGTCAGTATATCTATCCTTGTGCCAATACCATGAAGTTTTCACCACTGTAGCTTTGTAGTGTGTTTTAAAGTCAGGTAGTGTGATACCTCCAACTTAATTTTTCTTTTTCAATATGTCTTTGGTGATTTGTGGCCTCTTACCCTTCCAAATAAATTTTGTAGTTTGTTTTTCCAATTCCTTATAAAATGCTGTGCTGATTTTTATTGGGATTGCATTAAATCTGTAGATTAGTTTGCATAGATTAGTTTGCATCTTGATGATGTTTAGTCTTCTTATCCATGAACAGGGAATATTCTTACATTTATTTAAGTCTTCATTGATTTCCTTTAACAGTGTTGTGGAGTTTTCTTTATATAAGTCCTTTAAATCTTTAGTTAAATTTATTCCTAGGTATTTGATTCTTTTAGTTACTATTGTAAATGGTATTTTTTTCTTGATTTCATCCTCAGATTGCTCTTTATTGGTGTACAGAAATGCTACTGATTTTTTAGCATTGATCTTGTACCTTGCGAAGTTACTGAACTCTTTTATAAGTTTCAGAAGCTGTGTTGTAGATTTCTCAGGGTTTTCGACATATAGGATCAGGTCATATGCAAATAATGAAATTTTACTTCTTCTTTTCCAATTTGGATGCCTTTTATATCTTTTTTTTTTTTTTTTTTTTTT
>JAKSZT010054112.1:729818-741442 GCA_026826555.1 Tolypeutes matacus | reverse complement strand
TTTTTTTTTTTTTTTTTTTTTTTTTTTTTTTTTTTGCCTCAGTGCTTAAGCAAGTACTTCTAAGGCAATGTTAAATAAGAGTGGTGATAGTGGGAATCTTTGTCTTGTTCCCGATTTCAGAGGGAAGGTTTTTAGTGTTTCACCATCGAAGATGACGTTAGCTTTGGGTTTTTCATATATACCCTTTATCATGTTCAGAAATTTTCCTTCTATTCCTATATTTTGCAGTGTTTTTATCAGGAAAGGGTGCTGTATTTTGTTGAATGCCTTTTCTGCATCTATAGAGATGATCATGTGTTTTTTTTCTTTCAATCTGTTTATGTGGTGTATCACATTGATTGATTTTCTTATATTGAAACATCCTTGCATACCCGGGATGAATCCCATTTTGTCATGGTGTGTAATTCTTTTGATACGTTGTTGAATGCGATTAGCAAGTATTTTGTTGATGATTTTAGCATCTAGGTTCATTAGAGAAATTGGTCTGTAATTTTGCTTTCTTGTGGTATCTTTGTTTGGCTTTGGTATTAGGGTAATGTTGGCATCATAGAATGAGTTAGGAAATGTTCCTTCTACTTCTATTTTTTGGAAGAGCTTAAGGAATTGGTGTTAGCTCTTTCTGGAATGTTTGGTAGAATTCAACTGTGAAGCCATCTGGTCCTGGGTTCTTCTTAATTGGGAGGTTTTTGATGACTGAGTCTATCTCTTTACTTGTAATTGGGCTGTTGAGTTCATCAATTTCTTCTTTTGTAAATGTAGGCTGTTACTGAGTTTCTAGGAATTTGTCCATTTCCACCAAATTATCATTCTTGTTGGCATATAATTTTTCAAAGCATCCTTTTATGATACTCTTTATTTCAATGGGGTCACTAGTGATATCCCCTTCTTCATTCCTTATTTTGTTAATTTGCATCTACTCTCTCTTTTTCTTTGTTAGTCTGGTAAGGGTTTGTCAATTTTATTGATCTTTTCAAAGAACCAGCTTTTGGTTTTGTTTATTTTTTCTACTGCTTTCTTATTTTCTATTTAATTTAGTTCTGCTCTGAACTTTGTTATTTCTTTCTTTATACTTCCTTCGGGGTTAGTTTGTAATTGTTTTTCCAATTCCTCCAAGTGTGCAGTTAAGTCTTCAATTTTATCTCTTTCTTCTTTTTTAATATATGCACTTATGGCTATCAATTTTCCTCTCAGTACAGCTTTGGCTGCATCCCATAGGTTTTGATATGTTGTGTTGTCATTTTCATTTGATTCAAGTAGTTACTGATTTCTTTTGAAATTTTCTCTTTGGTCCCCTGTTTGTCTAAGAGTGTATTGTTTAGCTTCCATATTTTGTGCCTAATCTGATTCTCTGGCCCTCAGTGATTTACAATTTCATTCCATTGTGGTCAGAGAAATTACTTTGTATAAACTCACTCTTTCTGAATTCATTGAGAATTGTTCTGTGTCCTAGTATGTGGTCTATCTTGGAGTATGATCCATGTGTACTCAAGAAGAATGTATACCTCGCTGTATTTGGGTGTAGAATCTGTATATGTCTAGTAGTTCCAGGTCCTCTAATATATTACTCAGAGTCTTGTTTCTTTATTGATTCTCTGTCTAGATGTTCTGTCTAATGGTGATAATGGTGTATAAAATCCCCCCACTATTAGTGTAGAGGCATTTATTTCTCCATTTAGTTTTTCCAGTGATTGCCTCATGTATTTTGAGGCACCCTGATTAGGTACATAATTATTTATGATTGTTCCCTCTTCTTGGAAGATTATCCCTTTTACTAATATATAGTGTACATCTTTGTCTCTTGCAATAGTTTTACATTTAAAGTCTATTTTGTCTGAAATTAGGATAGCTACTCGTGCCCTTTTTTGGTTATTTTTTGCTTGTAAAATAATTTCCCAGCCACTCATTTTCTGCCTCCTTGAATCCTTGGGTCTATGTTGGGTTTCTTGTAGAGAACATATAGATGGGTCATATTTCCTTATCCATTCTGCCAATCTTGACTGGTGAGTTTAATCCATTAACATTCAGTGTTATTACTCTCAATGAATTTCTTACATTATCCATATTTTCTTTGGGTTTATGTATGTCATAAGTTGTTGTTATTTCTCCTTTTGTCTTTTTAGTTGTTCTTTCACTCTCCTCCAACTCTCTCTCCTGTTTTTTCATTTCAACCTGTAGAACTTCCTTTAGTATTTCTTGAAGTGGAGGTTTCTTATTGGCATATTCTCTCAATTTCTGCTATCTGTGTGTATTTTGAACTCTGCATCATTTTTGAATGCCAGCTTTGCTGGATAGAGAATTTGTGGCTGGAAGTTTTTTTCTTTTAGTACCTTGACTATGTCATACCACTGTCTTCTTGCCTCCATGGTTTCAGATGAGAAATCAGCACTTATTTTATTGTGCTTCCCTTGTATGTGATGGTTCTCTTTTCTCTTGCTGCCTTGAGTATTTTCTCTTTGTATTGAGCATTGGATATTTTGATAGTTATAATTCTTGGAGTAGGCCTTTTGGGATTTATACTGTTTTGGGTGCACTGTGCTTCCTCGACATGTACATCCATCTCCCTCAATAGGGTATGGAAGTTTTCAGCCATTATTTCCTTCAACACTACTTCTGTTCCCTTTCCCTTCTCTTGTTCTAGGATGCTTTATAATGCATATGTTTGTGCATTTTGTGTTGCCAGTTAAATCCCTAATTCCCCTCAGCCCAGCACCACTTCTAGCTAGATGGTTTGCTCCCAAAAAGCTGCAAGGGGGTCTAGGCAACCAAACTGACAGAAAAAAATCCCACTCACCCTTTTCCAGGACCCTCCCACTCTCAGAGAGTGCCCCCTTTCACTGGGTTGCCGGGAAGGTGAGGCTTAGCCGTCTGCATCCACAATTTCCAGCTAGAGAAAAAACTCACAATTTTATTTTGAGCAGTCCACCTCCCTGTCCAGCTTCCTCCAGATTGATGTTCCCCAAGGTTGTCTCTCTTCAGGCTCCCAGAAGAGACCACCTGGACAGGATCCTGTCCCGAAACAGCCTTCCTCTTTGAGAGAAATGGTAAGTGCCCACCTAAACTGATGCCACCTTCCCTGTAAATCTATTATTATTTTTTGGCTGTTTTTTTTTTTTTTCCTCTTAGAATCTTAATGTTTTGAATTTTATTAATATTTTAAAAAGATATTTAGATTATATAAATGTTACATCAAAATATAGGGCATTCCCATGTGTCCTGTTCCCTACACCCTCTGGCATTTTCCCACATAAACAACATCTTTCATTAGTGTGGTACATTCATTCCAATTGATGAAAACATTTTGGAGCATTGCCACTAAGCATGGATTAAAGTTTACATTGTAGTTAACACCCTCTTCTGCACAATTTTGTAGGTTATGGCAAGATATGTAATGGGTTGTATCTGTAATTGTAATGTCTTTCAGGGCAATTCCCAAGTCCTGAAAATGTCCCCATATTTCACCTGTTTTTCTTTCTCCCTGCCCTTGGAGCCTACAGTGGCCACTGCCTCCACATCAATGATATACTTTCTTCCATTGCTAGAATCACAATAAGTCTATAGTGGAATACCAGTAAATCTATTTTAGTCCATAATTCATTCCCCAATACTGAGGATTGAAAGTGGGCTTTGATCTTGTGGGGCAGATGGACGAGACATTCTTGCTTACAGTTGTACACTCTCTTGATTCCTTGCAATGATCATTGTCCAACATCATCTCCTTTGTAGTTGCCCTGGGTGAGTCCAATGAACTGGAGTAGGTGTTGCAACTCTGTTGAGATTCAGGGCCTACCCAGCACATAGACAGCCCAAAGATTTTAGTCTCTTGGATGTACACCTATCAATCCTAGGTTCAAACAGAAGGGTCAGAAGAACTATATTTAGGGAAATTACAACTGAGTCCAAAACTCTTACATGGGGAGTTTAAGTTCAAAAGAATGGCCCACTGGCAGGGCATCAAACTCCTGAACTATCTGCCCTGACTATAGTGTCTGGATGTTTCCAGAGCCCTCAAAATCCCCACTATTTAAGGTGGTATATACTTTGGCATTCAATGCGATTCTGCTGTAATATGCGTAAGCATAACCTCTGGAATGACTTCCTGGCTCACTTGGAAGTCTCTTAGCCACATAAACTCATGTGTATTTACCTTTTTCCCCTTTTGGTCAAGATCTTTTCAAGTTGTATTGCTATTTGGTGCTTGGCAGTATTCTCTCAGCGCCAGGGAGGTTCATCCCTGGGAGTCATAGCCCATGCTGTGGGGGAAAGTAATGCATTTATAAGCTGAGTTAGGCTTAGAGAGATGTCATAATTGAGCAACAATGGGGTTCTCAGGAGGTAACTCTTAGGCACCCTATAATACTAGGTTAAGTTTCAATTTCAAGAGTAAAGGTTCATAAGTACCATCATCAATATTAAGGGTCCATTAATGGACCATCATCCTTCACTAGCCATTGCCCCTCTACTCAGAGGATTCTTGCTGTTCCATTAGAGAATGTGGCAAAGCTCCCCAGGATGGGAATTTGATTTCTTTCAGTTACTGTGTGACTCTCCACCCAACATGACAATGCCCTATGAATAATTGAACACATTTATATGCCTTATATGTATGCCCAGGTGTCCCTCCTCCTATGTATTCCCCATCACTGACATCCCACATAAATGATCCTCCCCAGGCATAATTGTAACACTTCTGTCATCCAAAACTTCTTCAAAAATGAAGCCAACAAAATAGCCAAATACAATTTATAAGAAAATGAAATAATAATATTATTAAAAATAAGAAATAAAATACAATACATTTTAAGAAATAAAAAAGTAAAGATTTGGAGTAATAAAAAATATTGAAAAAAGATTATTTTTTTTATATTACCTCTTTCATAACTGTAAAATCTGTTGTCCTGTATATATACTGGCATTTTCCCCCCATTTATTCCCCCAGAGTCTTACTTTTTCATTTTGCCATCAAAGAAGTTTTAGGTTACAGATAAGTCACATACAGAACATAGGGACTCCCATATACTCAACTTCTTCCCCTTTTCCCCTTTTCCCCTTTCCCCTATTAATAACAGTTTATATGTGGATGATACATTTGTTATAATTGATGTACAAATATTGAAACATAGCTACTAACTATTATCAATGGCTTACATAATGGTTTACATTTTGGACCATACACTGTTACAAATTTCGATGAAATTTAGTATGGCCTATATCCATCATTGCAAAATTTTGTAGAACACTTTCATCACCCCCAAAATGCCCCATATTCCATCTATTCTATTCCTCCTTCCCACTCCCCTGGGACCCATAGCAACCACCAGATGTCCTTCCTTGAAGAATGAGATTCATAGTTACTTGCAACAACATTGAGGGCTTGACATATTGCTCTGTGCTCCCCCATTAGGCACTGCCTATGTTCTCAAAAGACTCCCATCCCTCTATCTGAGAACATAGCAAGACTTCCTAGGACGGGATTCCAACACCTTCCTGCTCATTATGTGGGTCTCCACCTACTGATACAACCTATTATGACAGGAGGAACACTCACAAAATCCCTAGAAGCCTGCCACAATTGCACCCTGTCCCAAATATGTCCAATATGGGCATTGGCTCACAACCTTCTTCTCACTTTCTAACTCTTTTAAACCTATCTCCCAGACTTTAGCTCTGTGATTCTGCTCAATTTACTTAATTCATATCAGTGAGCTCATGTAATATTTGTCCTTCAGTGTCTGGTTTGCTTCACTCAACATAACATCTTCAAGGTTCATCCATGTTATCCCATGTGTTAATACTGCCTTATTCTTACAGCTGAGTAATATTCCATTTTATGTTTATACCACAGTTTGTTTATCCAATTATCTGTTGATGGGCATTTGGGTTGATTCCACCTTTTGACTATACTGAATAATGACACTACGAACATTGGTGTGCATATATCTGCTTGTTTCCTTGTTTTCAATTCTTCTTGGTATATACCCAGCAGTGGAATTGCTGGATCATAAGACAGTTCTATAGTTAGCTTTCTGAGGAACCACCAAACTGTCCTCCACAATGGCTGCACCATTCTACATTCCCACCAGCAGTGGATGAGGTTTCCTATTCCTCCACACCCTCTCCAACACTTTTAGTCCTCTATTTTTTTAATAGCTGCCAATCTAATTCATGTAAGGTGATATCTCATTTTAGTTTTGATTTCCATTTCCCTAATAGCTAGTGATTTTGAACATCTTTTCATGTGGGTTATAGCCATTTGTATTTCTTCTTTGGAGAAGTGTCTATTCAAATCACTTGCCCATTTTTTAAATGGCTTGTTTGTCTTTTTATTTTTGAGGTGTAGGATTTCTTTATGTATTCTGGATATTAAGCCCCTATCAGATACAAGGTTACCAAATATTTTCTACTATTAAGATGGCTGCCTTTTTATTTTCTTAAGAAACTACTTTGAGGTGCAAAAGTTTTTAATTTTGAGGAGGTCCCATTTATCTATTTTTTGTTTGATTGCTTGTGCTTTGAGTGTAAAGTTCATGAAGACATTTCCTAATACAAAATCTTGTAGATGCTTCCCTACATTATCTTCCAAGATCTTTATGGTCTTGGCTCTTATATTTAGATCTTTGATCCACCTTGAGTTAATTTTTGTGTAAGATATGAGATGGTGTTCCTCTCTCATTCTTTTGGATATAGATATCCAGTTCTCCAACACCATTTGTTGAACAGGCCATTCTCTCCCAGTTGAATGAGCTAGTGGCCTTGTCAAATATCAGTTGACTTTATATGTGAGGATGTATATCAGACTTTCAATTTGGTTACATTGGTGAGTATGCCTATCCTTGTGCCAATGCCATGCAGTTTTCACTATTGTAGCTTTGTAGAATGTTTTAAAGTCAGGTAGTTCAATTCCTCTCATTTCATTTTTCTTTTTCAATACATCTTTGGCTATTTGGCACCTCTTGCCCTTCCAAATAAATTTCATAGTTAGCTTTTTTAGTTCAATAAAACATACTGTGGTGAATTAAATTGGGATTTCATTAAATCTGTAGATCAGTTTAGGTAGCGTAACATCTCAATGATGTTTAGTCTTCCCATCCATTAACAGGGAATATTCTTCCATTTATTTAGGTCTTTCATTTAATTTAACAGTGTTGTGTAGTTCTCTGTGTAAAAGTCATTTACATCTTATTTAAATTATTCCTAGTTATTCTTTTAGTTGCTATTGTAAATAGGGTATTTTTCTTGATTTGCTCCTCAGATTGCTCATTATTGGTGTATAAAAATGATGACTGATTTTTGCACCTTAGTCTTATAACCTGCCACATTACTGAAATTGTTTATAATCTATAGAAGCTTTGATGTAGATTTCTCAGGTCTTTTGAGGTATAGGATCCTATCATCTGCAATTAATGAACTTTTAAACTCTTCCTTTTCAATTTGGATGTCTTTTATATCTTATTCTCACATAAGTGCTTGAGCAAGAACTGCTAACACAGTGGTAAACATGAGTGGTGACAGTGGGCATCCTTGTCTTGTTCCAGATCTTAGCGGGAAAGCTTTTGGGTTTTCACCATTGAATATGATGTTAGCTGTAGGTTTTTCATATATACCCTTGATCATGTTGAGGAACTTTCCTTCTGTTCTTATCTTTTGAAATATTTTTATCAGGAAAGGGTGCTGCATTTTGTCAAATGCTTTTTCTGCATCTATCAAGATGATCATGTGATTTTTTCTTTCAATCTGTTTATGAGGTACATTACATTCATTGATTTTCTTATGTTTTACCATCCTTTCATACCAGTGATAAAACTAACTTGGTCATGGTGTATAATTTGTTTGATGTGTTGTTGAATATGAAGTATTTTGTTGAGAATTATAGCATCTGATTTCATTAGAGAGATTGATCCATAGTTTTCTTTTCTTGTGGCTTCAGTGTTAGAGCATTCTGGAATATTTGGTAGAATTCACCTGTGAAGCCACGTGGCCCTGGGTTCTTCTTAGTTTGGAGGTTTTTCCTTTTTATTTTTTTAATAATATTTTTTTAAATTTTTTAACAGATACTTAGATTACATAAATGTTATGCAAAAGGGAAGACATAATTGAGTCCAACTCTGTCACTCTCAGGAGCACAAACTCCAAAGTAGGGTCCATTGGAAAGGCACTGAAATCTGGAGGTATCTGCCCTAACCATAGGACCTGGGTGTCTCCAGAGATATCAGGAACCCCTCTGTTTGGAGTAGTATACACTTCGGCAGTCTATGAGATGCCTGCTGAGATGTGCATAAGCGTTACCTCTGGGATGAACTCCCTACTTACTTTGAAGCCTCTTAGGCATATAGACTCATTTGTCTTTACATTTCCCCATTTTATCTAAGGTATTTTCCCAGTTGCATTGCTAGTTGGTGCTTGGTAGCAATCCCTCACTGCCAGGGAGGCTCATCCCCAGAAGTCATGTCACTTGCTGGGGCAGGGGGGAACTTATTCATTCATATGCTGAGTTTGGCTTAAAGAGAGGTCACATTTGAGCAACAAGGAGACTCTCAGGAGGCAACCCTTAAGCACCCCATAACAGTAGGCTAAATTTCAATTTCTATAGCAAAGGCTCATAAGTATAGTCATCAATATGAAGGTTCCATTAGTGGATCATCCTCCTTCACTAGTCACTGCCCCTGCACTTGGGGGACTGTTGCTGCTCCCTTAGAGAATGTGGCAGAGCCCTCCAGGATGGGAGTTCAGTATTCTTTTGGGTATTGTGTGAGTCTCCACCCACTGTGACAATGTCCTGTGAACATTTGAACATTTCTTCATACCTTAAATGTGTGTTCAGGTGAACTTCCTTCCATGCATCTCCCATCCCTGACACCCCACACCAACAATCTTCCCCACCCCATTTGTAACCCTTCTGTGATCTAAAGCTTCTTCAAAGATGAAGCTATTACAATAGCCTAATACAATTAATAGGAAAATGAAATAACAATGATAATTTAAATATAAAAGTTAAAATACATAGAAATTTTTAAAAACTAAAAATAAAATAACATTTAAAGATTGGGATAGTTAAAAAAATTAAAAATATTAAAAAAAAATTTTTTTTGACATTTTGCCTTTCATCCCCACAATATCTGGTGTCCTGTCTGTACCGTGGCTCCTTACCCAACTCATTCCCCAGAGTCTTTCTATTTTCATTTTGTTTTAAAGAAGTTTTAGGTCACAGCAAGCAAAGTCACACACATAATAAAGGGGACTCCTCCCGCTTTCCTCCGCCCTCATATTAATACCTTTTTATGTGTGGATGGTACCTTTGTTATAACTGATATACAAGTAGTGAAACAAAGCTACAAAACATGGTCAAAGGTTTACACTATGGTTTACATTTTAGACTGTACACTTTAATAAATTTTGATATTTACCATGTAATTTGTCATCACAGTAAGATCATACAGAACATTTCCACTGACCTCTAAATACCCCCTCTTTGATCTATTCTATTCCCCGTCCTCCTGGCACTCACAGAAACCCCCTGGTTTGAGTCCTTGGATCACAAGATTCATAGGGACATGCAATGATATGGAGTTCTTTTTTTTTTTTTTTTTTTTTATTTTTATTGTGGGTAAAAATCAAAATTCTCATTTTAAATCAGCGATATGGAGTTCTTAACACACTGGTTTGTCTTCCCCTATTAGAATCTCACATGCTCTTGAGAGAATAAAGCCTGTCTGTTTCTGAACAAATCGGTTCTCTTGAGGATGGGACTCCAACTCCTTCCTGCTCATTATGTGTGCCTCCACCCACTGATACAACACATTATGACAGAATGATCACTCATACCCTCCCTAGATGCCTGCTCCAGGTGCGCCCTGTCCCAAATGCCACACACCCCCAACAAACACTGTAAACCAGTAACCCTTCCTTGTCCTATTGCCATAAGAACATTCCCAAATTTGTACTTGCAATCACATACCTGCAAATCCCCAGTGTTCACTTGGTCCCTCTCCCACCCTCCCCCCAGTACCCTGGACCTTCTAACCCACAATTCATAATCTTCTCCCCTGTCAGCCTGGCACCACCAAACCCAATAATATCACTATGCTACTGTCCTATCCCTTCAATATGCAACTACACTCTTTCACCTTACCGTAGATTGCGTCCATATGGGTGATGGCTCACAACCTTCTCCTCTCTTTCTATTTCTTGCAAACCTATCTTCTGGACAATAGCTCTCTGACTCTGCTCGATTTCCTTAATTCATATCAGTGAGGTCATATACTGTTCATTCTTCAATGCCTGGTTTGCTTCACTCAAAATAAGGTCCTTAAGATTCATTCATGTTATCCCATGTTTTAGCACTTTCTTCCTTCTTACAGCTAAGTAATATTCCATTGTATGGATGTACCACATTTTGCTTATCCATTCATGTGTTGTTGGGCACCTCGGTTGATTCCAGCTTTTTGCAGTAGTGAATAATGCTGCTAGAAACATTGGTGTGCATATATCTTTTTGTGTCTTTGCTTTCAATTCTTCTGGGTATATACCCAGCAGTGGAATTGCTGGATCATATGGAAGTTCTATAGTAAGCATTTTGAGGAACTGCCAAAGTGACCTCCACAATGGCTGGACCATTCTACATTCTTACCAGCAGTGGATGAATGTTCGCATTCCTTCACATCCTCTCCAATACTTATAGTCAAACTGTTTTTTTTTAGTAGTCCCCATTCTAATGGGTGTAAGATGATATCTCATTGTAGTTTTGATTTTCATTTCCTTAATAGCTAGTGATGTTGAGCATCTTTTCATGTGCGTTTTAGCCATTTGTATTTTTTCCTTGGAGAAGAGTCTTTTCAGGTCATTTGCCCATTTTTTAAATGGATTGCTTGTCTTTTTATTTTTGAGGTGTAGAATTTCTTTATATATGCAGGATATTAGGCTCCTATCAGATAGATGGCTGCCAAATATTTTCTTCCACTGGATAAGCTGCCTTTTTACTTTCTTGATAACATCCTGTGAGGTGCAAAAGTTTTTAATTTTGAGGAGATCCCATTTATCTTTTTTTTTTTTTTTCTTATTCTTTTGGATATGGATATCCAGTTCTCCAAGCATGACTTGTTGAGCAGGCTTGGTGGCCTTTCAAATATTAGATGACTCTATATGTGAGGATCTATATCAGTACTCTCAATTCTGTTCCATTCATCGGTATTTCTATCCTTGTGCCAATACCATGAAGTTTTCACCACTGTAGCTTTGTAGTATGTTTTAAAGTCAGGTAGTGTGATACCTCCAATTTCATTTTTCTTTTTCAAAATGTCCTTGGCAATTCTAGGCCTCTTAGCTTTCCAAATAATTTGTACTTAGTGTTCCCAATTCATTAAAAATTACTGTGTTAATTTTTACTGGGATTGCATTAAATATGTAGAATAGTTTGGGTAGGATAAACATCTTAATGATATTTAGTCTTCCTATCCATGAACAGGGAATATTCTTCAATTTATTTAAGTCTTCTTTGATTTCCTTTAATAGTGCTATGTAGTGTTCGGTATGTAAGTCCTTTTCATCTTTGGTTAAATTTATTCCTAGGTATTTGATTCTTTTAGTTACTATTGTAAATGGTATTTTTTCTTGATTTCTTCCTCAGATTG
>JAKSZT010054112.1:687107-729808 GCA_026826555.1 Tolypeutes matacus | reverse complement strand
AGATTGCTCATTTTTGGTTTACAGAATGATATTGATTTTTGAGCATTGATCTTTTAGCCTGCGACTTTACTGAACACATTTATTAGTTCTAGAAGCTTTGTTGTAGATTTCTCAGGGTCCTCTATGTTTAGGATCATGTCATCTTCTCAACTGCTTGATCCACATCCACAACCTTCTATAATACATCTTGGTATCTGATAAGCCCAGTAATCACTCACTTCTACTGTTTTTCTGAATTTAGCCTATTCTTATGTTTCAAATTAAATATAAATTTAAAGTAAGCTAGTGTAGTCATAGTACAAAGTTCAGTTTGTATTTTCAATTTGATTTTATTTAGGAATATTAATTGATGTAGGGTTTATATCTTTAGAGAATTAAGAATTCCTGTCCACTATGAGATTTTCTTTAATTTATCCAATTTTCCTTTCTTTTTTTCAGTAGTAATTTACATTTTCTTCCTATCTTATTAATTTTTTATGTTTTACTGCTGCTTTTCTTTATCTATGACTGCTAAAATGCCAGATAATACACTTGCTGTAAGAAAAATTGTCTATTTCAAGTAATGTATGACTTTAGCCTTTGCTGAGAATGATTTTGGAGCTGAGATCATCCATCTGACACTGATGTTCTAATATCACTCTATAACCATCTGCCATCTCCTGCTCTGCACAATTATCATGTGATAACAAGTTTGTGGGCTCCTCTAAGGGCAGACCTATACTAGAGGCTTGGTCCATGCCGGCATGAGAGCCATTTCACAATATGTCTGTCCTTATGTGATCTCAATGTCATAGACCACTTCATTTGTAACTCAGACCCTTTGTGAAATCTATCCTCCAAGGCCACCAATACCTTTGGTCACTGTTGCTGCCAATATCAGCTTTGGTTATCTGTTAAACTTCCTGTTCTTTATGATCTCCTAGGTGGTACCCATAGAAGCATTTCAGATCTCACAGGGGAGTTCCAAAGCCCTGTCCACCTTTATCTCTCACATCACTGTGGTCACCTTGTTATTTGTGCCCTACATGGTTGTGTTTCTGGGCCCATTTACCACCTTTCCCATGGTAAAACTGTGGCAATGTTTTGTGTTATCATAACTCCCATGTTAAACTCTTTAATCTACAATCTCAGAAACACAGTTGTGAGGAGTGTTATGAGGTAGCATGGGCAAAAGTTTACTTTGGGAAATAATCACAAACATATAAAAGGACTTGGTGCCTTTATTATTAAGAGAAGAGAATATAATTTTTCTGGTCAGTACCAAATGAATACTACATGGCAAAGTTACTTTGATGGTGGCATATACGCCCTTGGAGGAAAGACCCAGGCAGGAAATTATTTATCTTTATAAAAATAATCCATTTAGATTAATTTATTGCACTTTTATTTGACAACCTTTAATGTTAGAATCAGAGTTCTTGTTAAAATTATAATTCCCAAGAAACAGCCTTAAAGATTATTTTTGGAGTGACTTATTTGCATTTTAAACATATTTCACAGATATTCCTGAAGTAGATGATCTTAGCACAGAATTTGAACAATAGTGCTATACATTATTTATGCATTCTCAGTCTATTACAAAGTCATCTTTTAAGGTCTTTCCTGGGAAGTGTCCTTCATAGAAGAAGCTATGAGAACAATGAAACTTTCTAATCTTCATAAGTAATGCAATACAAGTTTACTACCTTTACAATTGTAAGACAAAAATAAAATATTCTTGGAAAGTAAAAAAAGATTTAGATTTTTATTCTCCATCTTCACTTTTGGTACTTTCTAATCTTCTGCCACATCTGGTCTAATTCTTTCTTTATATTTTTCTGTCTCCAAAAGAAATATCTATCATTTCTTCTTAATTTTCATTGTTAAATTAGCTGGTAAGTCACATTGAGAGCCTTCTTTTCACAATTTTGATATCTGTATGGCATGTTATGCATTATTTCTTACCTAAAATTTTTAAAGGAAAGGGTCATAGGGTTTCGTGTACTATAATATTTAAGAACATAGAATCTGCTTAAGAAAGTCCTGAGTTCAAATTTTAGTTTTGCCTTTTATAGTGTAGACTGTTGCAAAATGCAATCTCCTTAAGTTTCAGGCAAGGAGAATAATAGAGATATTTTTAGAATCAAATCAAATAATCCTTGCACAGTCTTAATAAACTAGTTGTTAAAATGGTAGTTGTTGTAAACTTTCCTATTTCTGGAATCTCCGGATAATAGATACAATTATAGTTTTGTAAAATTTTTCTTTAAGTCATAATTTCTCTCTCCCTACTTTGAAAAATACCCTAAAATTTGATTGTCCTTGTATAAATTCTTGGAGAATGGAATGGGCTCTTACTCTGCTATTCCTGAGATTTTCTCCCCTGGTTTTTGGATCTCCATTTATCTTTTGCCTCCAAGAGCTTAGAGCTCATGCAATTTTAACTCTGATTTCTCCTGACAAATCCTGTTATGTGTTATAGAAATATTTTACTATGAACTGATATTAACAGGAAGATTCACAGAATATGAAAAGATTTGAAGGGTAATATTTGTTCAAAGCAGGTATAACTACGCAATGATTATAAGAGTAGAGTCAGATTTCTCTGGTTTGAATGTGGCCTGGGCAAGGTTTTTTTTTTCTTCTTTTTTTTTTGTGCATCTGTTTAATGGTAATAATACCCACCTCAGATTTGTTGGGTCAATTAACTGGGCTAATGTATTTTAAGTGTTTATAACAGTGCCTGACAGATCATATTTATATGGTTTTTTCAAAAGGAAAAAATATTTACTGCTACTGAACCATTCTAGTTGGGGAAGATATAGGCTGATACCTCTTCTGGAAATATCAGGACTTCATTTTCTCTGAGTTGTACCTCTGTAGATGTTGCTCTGGTTCCTTTTTCCATAGGTGAAAGGGAAACATTTTTGTATAAACAACCCTATATAACACAACTTTTTCTGTGAAATTCAACTAAGGACTTTATGAAACTTTAGGGATATTATTCTGCTTCTGGAGGTACAGTAGACAGCAGAGTTTCAGATAATATCAAAGGATGCCTAGACTGGAATGAACAGTCTATGATTGAATTTCATCTTACTGGTTCTGTTAAAACTGCATGGATTTTAAAACCATTGTCTTATTCCAATCATAGTTCATATGTACAATGACATGGTGGCACAAAATTCATAGGGCTATATTAAGCATTAGATGAGTTAATGTGTGCAAATCATCCAGGCAAGTGCCTGGCATTTAGTAAGTGCCTAATAATTGTCACAAATTTATTGCCTCTCTCACTTCTCTATCAGCATCCTCTTTCTGTCTAACATTTTAGAAATGCTATGACTTTTTATTTAATTATAGATAAACATTACATTTGGAGGCTGTGATGGTTAGGGTAATGTGTCAACGTGTCCAGGTAACTGTGTTCAGGTGTTTGGTCCAGTGAGCCCTGGGCTAATTGTAATACAAAGACAATTATGGACTTTGGTCATCAGTGAGTTTACTGCATGGATGCATCAATCAGGGAGATTGCCATCAGCAATGGGTGATACTTTATCCAATCAGTTGAATGCCTTAAAAGGGGAAGTAATTTCAACATTCAGACAGAATTTCCAGCTCATCTTTAAATAGCCAAATTCTCCCAGGTACTCATCTAAGACCTTCACTGGACTTTCATTGAAGGCCCTGGTTTGCAGCCTGCATGGAGGACCTGGACTTGCGCATCCGCACAGTCAAGTGAAAGACGTATAAAATCTCATATTATTGACAGATATCTCCTATTGATTCTGTTTCCCTAGAGAACCCTAACTAATACAGAGGCTATGAAGAACTTTCAGAATTCTGAGAGCAAATCTTATAATATTAATGCAAAATGGATGAGATTAAAGTCTACAAAATTCACCTTAAAATGTGAATGTCCCCTGTATCATAATGAACTTAAGAAAGACCGCAAAATGTAATGAAATTTTTATGACAATTAAGAAAAATGCAGCATGATAATTAATATGTGAAGCAAAAGCTATTATTTATTTACTACTAATTGGAAAGCACTATAAATCATTGTCTTGTTTAATCCTCATAAGAGTTTTTAAAGTAAATACTGTTATTTTTGCTTTCTAGAAGAATTAAATTCAAGCATGGAAAATGTGAAAACTTAACCAAGGTCTATTCTACTAGTGAATGCCTGAAGCAGGTTTTAAACTTAGTATTTTGGATTTAGAACCTGTACTCTTAAGCACTATGTTATTTTTATTATTAGTTGCATTTGTCATAGTAAAGAACACTTTCTAGTTAAGAGAGATAGTCACTAAATAAGTATACATATTAAAACAAAACATAGCTTCAGAGTGAATAGTACTAACAAAATTGGAATAAGTGATATGCTAGAAAGTGATTTGTAAGCAGGGATTCTCTTTAGAGTGTGCAAAGAAGAGTCAAAAGTTAAAATGCAATGTTTATCTGCCCTTATTTAGGGACAAGAGACATCAAGCCTGAAACAACAAGAATAAAACCATTAGACACATGTTTATTATTGAGGGGAGGGGAATTTTATTTGACTGAATGAGTATCATTATCCATTCTCCTCTATTCCAACTTGAAGATCGGTAAGCAACTGTATCCATATTCTCATTAATTCAGATCATATAAAATCAGGGTGAGAAATATAACGCATGTACTCAAACAAACCATCTTCACTCAGCAGACTTTGTCCTTTCTGGTGATTCCAATTTGTGGTGGCATTTGGATTCTCCATTGCAGCTAGGCACATCAATCTCCACATTGCCTCTTCATGTCCTGCTTTTATTTTAATATCCATCATTTTTTTCTCATGTAAGAGCTCTTGCGTTCACTTGAAGGAGCTGGAATAAGGTGATTTTTAGAATGAAAGCTATCCACTTAGCTAATTTACTCTAAATTATAACTAATCTTTTCATGGCCTATAAGGCTCTGCCCAATTTTTCTCCCTTCAAAGAAATATTTGCATGACCTCATCCAGTACTATTCTATTCTATGTTCACTGTGCTCCAGTTACAATAGACTTCTTCTTAACATCAGGCCTTTTTTTCTAGCTCTTCTTGCTTCCTGAATTTCTCCTCCTACTCTAGATCTTCAAATTGTTGGCTTGCTATCATCACTCAGTCTACAGTTCAAATGCCCCATAGGTTGAGCAAATTTGCTTAAGCATTCACTGTAAAGCCATTCTTTATCTCCTTGAGTTACTCTCTGTCATATAACCTGTTACATTTTCTCTACAGTATTTTTACAATCTGATTTATTTAACTTATTTGCTTAATTTTCATCCATGAAAATAGAGGCAGGACTTTTTTTTTCACTACTGCATCTGTAGCACCTAAACCAAGTTTGGGAAAGAGTAAATTAAATGCTTAATAAATACTTATTGGCCATCATCTCCACTTAACCCTTTTAAGGGTAATTGCATTTGTTAAAGGACCCTTGCTAGCTGGAATATTTCTGAAGTTGATAGCATTCCAATCTTGGTGATACATTAAAATGGAGAATTTTATGTTGGTTTGTTATAACATCAAGGTTCTTAGCTGAAGATGCAAAATATCTGTAATTAATTTAACTGGAAAGTGTTTATTAAATGAAATTAAGTATCTTAATCTTTAGAAAGGTCACAGTCACAGTCAAGGTTGAGCCACCAGGGGGCACATGCAGAAGCTCACCTCTAGAGGACTAGCAAGCTAAGGAAGCTACTACCACTGCTGACACCAAACCCTGCTGCCACTGGCTGTCTTAGTCATGGATCTCCAGGTAAACAGGCTCATGGGAGGAGATGGGCAAGCCCAAATGCCATAGGGCAGGCTGCAACCTGGAACTGTGATGAGGTTTTCAATGAATTCCTTTGAAAAACCTTGAACTAGCCTGGAGAAACTGGCTGGCTGAACTAGAGATGAAAATTCTCCTTTCTGCATGCAGAAATTGTCTTTTCTCCTTTTATGGCCTTCACCTGATTGGATGGGACTTCTCTCATTTTGAAGGCGATCCCCTCAGTTGATTGTAAATGCAATCAGCCATAGATACAATCAACTTACTGAAGATTTAAATCCACAAATTCTCCTCACAGTAAAGATCAGTCCTATATTTGTTTGATAAAACAACTGGACACAATAATCTAGCCAATTTGACATAAGAACCTAATCATCACAATCCACTTTTCTATCAGTTTGGCACCCATATAAATCTTCTTAGACCATATTTAATCTCTAAATAAAAACAATAATAGAATGTTTTAGTTTCCTATGCTGCTCAAAGCAAATACAATGAAACAGGTAATGTGAAACAATGGGAATTTATTTGCTCATGGATTTGAGTCCAGGAAAATATCCAAATTAAGGCACCATCAAGGAAGACCAGTTGTCAGTGATCCTTGTCTCCTCTGACCAATGGCAACGCACATGGCAGCATCCACTGATCTCTTCCTTCTCCTCCAGGTTTTGTTGTTTTTACCTTCTTACTTCCTTGACTCTTTCTCTCTGAATTTCATTGTTTATAAAGGATTCCAGTAATAAGATTAAGACTCTCCCCAAGTTCATCAAAGCATCTTATTCATAATGGGTTCATATCCACAAGTATGGATTAGATTTAAAAACATGTTTTTCTGGGGTACATACAGCTTCAAACTACCACACTGACATATTTTCAACTATATTACTCAGTTGTCCTGTGTACAACTGGAAACACATTAACTTTTTTCCCAGAAAATAGTACAAGTCCTAGTATAATATTCACTCTGAAACTTGATATACTATAACTTAAATACTATGACATAAAGTTAATGCAAATTCTGTTATATGATAAAGTGACAAGATAGGAAAGAAAAGAAAAATATTTGCTTTATGAATATATATAAAAATATTCATAACAAAACAAAGAAATCTATTCATGACTATTTTAGTCCTTTTTTCTGTAACTGGACATGTAGTCATAGGTTGTATTTAGAACTACCTTATTCTACTACCCCTTCATTGCATGGTATTTGTTCTGGCAGTTAGAAAACTAAAACATTGGCCAAATAGGAAAGCTGCTACTGCTCTCCCTGACCTTAGCATCTCCCTGGCTCAGCTGAGCCATCATCAGCACCCAGCCTGGTATAACTAATTTCCAACACAGTTTTAAACATGTGTACCTGGTAGGCAGAACCCAAGTAACATGTCTATATCCTAGATGCAAGGATTTCTGGAAAATTTATGTTCTTGAATTTTATGTTTGTAAATTGTATTCAATATATGGGAAACTAATAAAATGTGCAGGGTGCATTCGAAAGATTTGGGGGGGCACCCACACACCACTGGTTTTTACTCTACTTTGAGCATGAGTGCTAAGAATGCTTTTGCTTTCTCCTATAGACATTTCTTTCTACAAAATTGAAGTGGGCTTTTCTCTTTCTTTGCTCTGCACATCGGATAAAAAGCAGATGTAAAGGACCACAAGAAAATGAGAAAGAAGGAAAATTATCCCAATTAATATCCCAGTTATGTTTATAATCATTTAAATTTTACTGAATAATTTTTATGATAGGCATTGTGCTTAGTTCTGGAACATAAAAAATAGGATAGTCTTTTACCTTCTAACACTAGCACAGTAGCACATATGGTAGCAATTCTTAAGAACCTCTTTTCCCTCAATTTTGAGAGGTTTGGTGAGATGGAGGACTTCTTTACAAAATAGATGACCATGTAATGTTATTTACTCCCAATTTGAACAAACTTGAAATAAAACCCAAATACCTTACCAAGCACTGTAATGTCCTACAGTACAGTGCAGTGCACATTTGCAACCTCTGCTTGTCCTATTCTCTCCCTTTCCTATTTCCCTCCATTCGCAGTGATCTTTCTGTGCCTTGATCTTTACAAAGTTGGAACAGTAGTTTTTATGGTAGCAACTTTTCATCTTTTGTATCTTAGCTTAAATATCATCTTTTAAAAATGGCCTCCTCTATTTCATCCACTGTATCATTCTCCCTCTTATTTCCTGAAACAGTCCCCTGTTTTGTTGTCTTAATAGCACTTACAAGAGACTGTATGTGCTCTAAGTCATTCCCTTGTTCATTGCCTGGTTCTATTACAAGAATGTAAGGTAAATGTAGGGAGGTTGTTTTTCCTGATTTTTTTACTGTTTTATTAACTATTGTGTCTCCACCTCATAGCATAGCACCTGGCACAATATAGGTGTTCTATAATTTTTGAAAACATAATCAATAATTGAACAAGGAATTAATTTTTACATCTAATTTGGAGATAAAGTTATAACATAACTAACAATATTTCAAGGCAGAATAAATTAAGTATTAATTAAAAATAAAGTAAAACTTACTATGGCAAAATGGGGAAATAAATGATGAATTCATTGTCATGGAACAAACTGACTGTAATGATATATTATTTTGACTAACAATAATCTCACAATGGTTCTGAAATTAGTTTTCTTTCTGTGTTACATCTCCTTGACCCTAATTATGCAATTTTTTCAGCAGCATCTTTACATACAGATGCTCTTTTAGAATTTTGTGAAAATCCAAGTAAATATAATTAAGCAATTAACAACTTTGGCTACACTCCAATTGCAGGACTCAATGATAAATATTGGGGTTAGAAGGAATAAAATGTCCAGTGACGCTTGCGTTGTTAATGAATAGATGTATTCTTTTAAGTACTTATATAAATATTTCAGGAAATACTTAACTAGTCTTAAAGCATAATGTTTAAAAAGCATTGAAAGTCCATTCAAATTCTCAAGTAGAGCTAGTTAGACCATATTAAATAGAATGAGATATGCAAGAAATTGGAAAGGTAATTTTTTAAAATTACCTTAAAAAGAAGTTAATAGAATTTTTTTTCCTCATTGGGTGGTATCTTATGTAGATATGGTATTTTATTACATTAGGTGATATAATTGCCTATGAAATAGATATTCACACAATTGTACAGTATGATTTCCACTATTAATGTGTAGTTGTGTGACTATCTGATTATAGGCAATTATGTCACTTGAAAAGTTGAAAAAACAAGTGTTTTGAAATCAATCAAACTTAGATTACAATTCCAGTTCTGTCCCTTAATAATGTGTGGTTTGGGGAAAAATAACAAAATATTCTGAGCTTTAGTTTGTTACACTAAAATTAGGATAGCAATACTTGTATTATTATGTATTGTGACACAATACTTGTGATACATTAACTATAATCACATTAAATGTGTATAATATATGCATGCACATAGCATCAGGTGCATAGTTTTGCATAATAAATGATAGATATTCTTACAAGGTTAATATTTCTTTTCCTTTCATTAATTTTTTTTGTTGATTTTAAGTGAAATCAGTCGAATGTTTTCTCACCAGGTTCTTCTGCTCTTCAGAGGAATATCAACTTATACATGCTGTTAGATAGAAATAGAAGCTTCATATATGCTCTAACAAAACAAAGATTGATCATCTGTTTTTGTCCATGCACTGTGCTATATATGCTTTCAAATATTTTAGCTCATTAATTATAAATATTCCCAAGCAGTAGCTGGTTATTATTAATTTTTTCTTACAGATGTGCAAAATTATGACTCAGATTTGTGACTATCATTTATTTAAGGTCTGGCAACTAGATTTGGAAAATTTAATTACAGTGGTCTAGGAAAATATTTTATTATAACATATTATATATATATTTCTTAAATATTAGTGTGATAGACATTTTGAGTAAAATAAAAGTATCTGTTTTGCTTGCTTTTTAATAATATGTATTATGTAAAAAAAAGTAAAATACAGCTTTTTAATTTTTATGACATAACCTAAAGCTATTGATTTAGGAGAGAGACATATATATGCAGATACAACAGTCAACTTGCTGAATGGGGACTTCCTCAAGGAAAGTTTAGTATTATTGCTAAATAAGAGGGAAAAAAGGTGAGAATATTGCTGGTCAGGGTTTATATGATACTTGTCATGAGAAGATTAAAGAAGTTCTTAGATGTCCTCAGTCATCTCTTAACTTCAAAAGGAATGCCTCTATCAGGAAAACTAGGAGACTAATGGTGAAAAGGCGATTCCTCAGTCACTACCATCATTTCTGTCCTCTGATTATATTGCCCCCTGGAGAAAGCCCTTAGCTTAAGTGAGTTAGTAGATCCTCTGTGATGAATGGATCTGCCTTATTGGAAAAGCTTGACACAATTTATGTATTCTATAATTATTTGTCCATTGAATGAATAAATAAAATGCTTATAAATATTTTACAGGTAAACTGTTTCTGATCATTGAAATGAACATATATAAAAGAACAGTGGAACTAATGAGATGGCAAAGAAATATGCATATTTGAGATATAGCAGAAAGTCACAAGCAGAATGAGACTTGTAAGAGATGAATTTGGGGAGGTAACCTCAATAGAAGTTTTCTGGGGTTTTGTAGGCCAAATTATGTAGATGGTATATGTAGGAATCCACTGTGGCAATTTTGAAAAAGTGAGTGGCATTATCTAAACCAGATTTAAAAAGAATCACTTGGGCTGCTGCAAGAGAACAGATAAGTGTAAGAAGGAATAAAAGTGTAGAGACTGGGAGGAGGTTAATTGCAGTAAGCCAAGGAGATACCAGAAAGATAAGGAGGATAGTAAAAATTGTAGTATATTTTGAAGGTAGACTTCACTGAATGTTTTTTAAGATATGAGTAAGTAATGTGAGAGGAATAAAAAACAGTGAAAGATATTGCAAGATATTTGTTCTGAAAAATAACATGGAAGATACCATTTAATGAGGGAAAGTTTTGGTGTGGATTATTAAGAATTTAGTTTTATGAACACCAGTTGGATATTCAATCAATGATATTCATTAGGTAGTTGCATACATAGGTTTGAAAATTAGGTAAGAGATAGAAGATGCTGATAAAATTTGTATGGCTTCAACATGTATACTTCAGCAAATGAAGGAAATCCCATTCAAAGACCCAAAGAAGTGTGGTATGAAGAAACTTGGTCAGTGTACTTTGGTCTATAGCCTTCCTTTCATAATTTTTAAATGCACTTAAAATATGTAAATTAGCCTATATGGGTCCTTAAATAGTGAACTTTGTGACTTTATAAATGGTGCACCTTCCCTTCCTTTTTTGTTCTCGTCAATTCTCACTTTACCTTTTAAACTCAGTGAAAGTATTACTTACTCTGGGAAGCTTTCTTGACCCTAGTTTGGTTTATGTTGCCAAATTGTGCATCCTTAGCATCATGTGAATATTTTTAAAATAGCACCAATTACCTTGGTCTGTATTGTTCTCTCCCTATAATTATAAATCCAAACACTGAGGATAGGGAACATTGTCTTACTCACCTTGTTAACCCCAATGCTTATAAGTTGGCACAAATAGATGCTCCATAGACATTTTGACTGAATGAATAATTAAAAGGTTAGGCTTATAACACACTAAAATTTTTTACTATTTGATACATAAACTCTCTCTTAATCTGAAGTCAGTATCTATAAAACAATAGATGGAACCAAGGAAAAATGTGACTTACATTGTCCTCTTGGGCCTCATGCAGAATCCAAAGAAACAGAATTTACTTTCTATTATCTTCTTGCTCTCCTATATTTTGACCGTGCTGGGCAAGTTACTCATCGCCATGACTGTAACTGTCAGTAAGTCTCTGGGCTCACTATGTACTTTTTTCTTGCTGGCTTATCATTTATGGATGTCATTTATTCCTCAGTCATTTCCCCAAAATTGATTTCAGACTTGTTTTTTGGACAACAGACCATATCCTTCCAAGCATCTATGATCCCACTCTTTTTGGAGCACCTCTTTGGTGGACCAAAGGTCTTTCTTCTGCTGGCCATGGCATATGACCACTATGTGGCCATCTGTAAGTTCTTGCATTATCTGATTATCATAAGGCAATGGGTGTGGGTTGTGCTGCTAACAGTGTCCTGGACTGGGGGTTTCCTGAACTCAGTCATTCAACTGATCTCTCTTCATGGGCTCCCATTCTGTGGTCCCAATGTCATTGATCACTTTTTCTGTGACATGTACCCCTTATTGAAACTCTTTTTTTCTGACACCTATGTTATTGGTCTCTTAGTGGCTGTGAATGGAGGGCTAGTCTGCATTACTGTCTTTCTGCTCTTACTCATCTCTTATGGTGTCATTTTGCACTCCTAAGGAATCTTAGCCAGGAAGGCAGGAGGAAAGCCCTCTCCACCTGAGATCCCCATATCACTGTGTTCCATGTGTTCTTCTTATTTCCATGTATTTTAATGTATGCAAGACCTGCTAGACACGTCCCTATTGACAAATCATTGAGTATATTTTATACAGTCATAACCCCCACTAAAACCTTTAATATATACTCTGAGAAATTCAGAGATGACAAATGCTATGAAGAAGCTTTGGAGAAGAAAAATTCATATAAGTAGTAAATAAGTGTATTATCCTAGATGAAGAGACTAATTTGACTTTTATGAAATACCTCATTAGAACCCAGAAGTCACCTTAAATTTGATACCCTTTCTTTCAAAGCATTTATCATAATTATAATTAAGTAATTTCCTACTTATTTGGGCTTTTGATGACAGGCATATAATGTCTAGTTTATCCCTCTACCTAGAAAATTGCAATGCATATATAATGGCTAGTCAATAATCAATATGTAACAATGAATGAGAATTTATTTATATAGTATTTAATTTCTGCACTATCTATATTAATTTTGTTCTCAGTCAACTTTGTTTCCATTTAAATTCTTGTCAATGACATTCATTCTTTTTACTATACTAGTTAAAATATCTAATGCTATGCACACTGTCCTGTTTATTAAATTTCAGTTGCTTTATATATAGTTTTTTTTAATATGCAATACATCTACCTTTTAAAATAAAACAATTCAAAGAACAACAATAAATATTAGAAAGGAAAGCCATACAAAATGCACAAAGTTAAAAGCAAACCTCCTACCTATCTTTAACCAAATCTCCCAGTGCTCTTACTCAGGGACAGTCACTGATTCTACTTTAAGATTCTAAAAGAATAATTTTTGGAAATAAAAGGATATTACTTTTATGTATGTGTATATAGCTCTGTGTATTAAAGTTTGCATTTTATTATTTAACATCTTCATGATCTATCTATATCAGTCTACGTAGGAGTAAATCACAGCTATACTTAGACTGCAGATTATAAAAATATAAAAAGAATTGTACTAAAATTAGTACATTCTCTTCATGTTGACTCCAATCTTTTTCTATGACAGATAATTAGACCATAACAATGTTTTTGTACATGTATACGAATGAGTTTCTAGAATTGGAATTGTTGAGTCAAGTGGTATTTTTTTTCAATATTGATGATCATACTTATTGTCAAAATGCATTTGATTGAGGTTTTACCTAATACACTCCTGCACACAATCTGTGAGAATGTCTGTTTATCCATAGTATCAACAACTTATGCTTGATAAACATTTATGGTATTTGGAAATCTTTTAAAGTCAAAGTTTGCATTTAATTTGTATAGCTTAATTGAAATGTTTTCAATATAATTGAGTAGCTTTTAGCATGTTTGAAAATTACTGGTATTCATTTGTGAATTGTTTATTAAGGTATTTTTCCAATTTTGTTTGATTTGTTGATCATTTTCTTGTTAATTTTTTTTTCTTTTTTAATTTTTTTAAATTTATATATATATAAATATATTTTAAGAGGTGCTTAGATTACCGAAAATATTACACAGAACCCCCTGGGATTCCCATGTTGCCCACCCCCCACACCTCCCACCATGTTCCACACAAACATCTCCCACAAGTGAGGCCCACCACCCTCAAAGGACTTACACATCCTGGGGCCTTGCCACCAACCATAGACCACAGTTCACATTGTAGACCACACTCTCTTCCACACAGTTCTGAGTGGTGTTTGCTGATTTAAAACAGCCTACATCCGTTGCCACAAAGGTACTCAGGACAACCTCCAAATCCCAAAGACGCCCCTGTATTTCAACTACTCGTCCCCTCCCAGCTCCAGAAGTGTCAAGTGGCCACTGGCTCCACCTCATTGTTATAATTTCTTCCATTGCTAGAATCACCATATGTGTACAACAGAATACCATCAAGTCCACTCTAGCCCATAGTTCTTCCCCCAATCCTGAGGGGACTGGGATGGTGATGTCCATTCCACCTCCAAGTGAGAGAGGGCTTATATCCCATGGATATGGTGGGTGGGATGATCCTGCCTGCAGATGCAGGCCCTCTCCATTCCCTGGGATGGCCGTTGCCCATAGTTGTCTGCATTAATTATACACTAATTTTTCCATTTTACTGTTGTAAATGGAATAATTAATGTAATACAGGCGGGGATATATTTTTACCTGTTTTATGCTAGGCAGAAATGTGTTGATTATGTAAATTTTTATATTTACATATTAGATATCAATATTTTTTTTAATATCAAATATATGTAGATTTCATGAATTCAGTAAGAATACATTCTTACTGAAATATTTCTCATTTTTCAACAATATTTTTTAGCATTTTTGTGTTTTTATTTTTAAATTTAAGTTTAGATTCATCTGGACGTTATTTTGATATAAGGGTTTAAATCAGGATTGCATTGTAAATTTCTCTTGATGCCTATTTTTATAGTTGAATAATTATCTTTTTATCGCAGATCTAAAAAATCTCAACTTTATTGTAATCCAAAGCAACACACATATTTGAATACATTTCAGCATTATATTCTCTTCCATTGATCTCCTTATTCATGTGCTATTTAACACATGATAAAATTGGTTTTGATCTACAATACATTTTGATGTATGGTAAGCATAGTACTTCCTCAATACTATTTCATAATAGTATTTATGCATATTTGTGTTTCTATTAAATTCAAAATATGCTAGACTAGTCATAAGCTAAGTTGAATGTGATTTTATTTAGGATGATTAATTAAGGGAGCTTATATTTTTAGAAAATTAAAAATTCATATCCACAAAAAGGATAGATGTTTTGATTTGGGCAAATTTAAACTCTTTACCTTTTCTTCCTGTCTTACTTATCCCTTATAGACGGCTGCTGTTTTTCTTTGCTAACTGACACTCTGTGGGAAAAAAAATCTCTTTCAGTGGGTGTATGACTTAAGTTTTTGCTAGGCATCATTTTGGTGTTGCTGAGGTCATTTGGCTTGTGGCCATCTGCAAATCCCTGTGCTAACAACAATTAGAGCTCATAGTCTTTTGGCCTCTGTATAGGAGTTTCCTGTGCTAGAGGCTTTGACCCTGCAACCATTTGGATCCTCTTCACAATGAGGCTGCCCTTCTGTGGCTCCAATGCCCTACATAACTCCATGTGTGACTTGACCTCTTTGCTGAAACTTATCTACATGGGTACCTACTCTTGGTCTCTTTGTGGCTGCCAACAGTGTGTTCATCTACCTATCAAACTTCCTTCTCTTGATAGTCTCCTGTATGATCTTCTTGGACACTGAAATCTCACTCCTTAGAAGGGAGGTGCAAAGCCCTGTCCAACTTTATTTCTCATATCTCTGTGGTTGTTTTATTCTTCATAACCTGCATATTTATGTATCTGTACATAGTGCCCATATTCTCCTTTGATAATGTTGTGGGCATGTTTTATACCATGAAAATGCCCATGTTAAACTCTTTGATCTACACTCTCAGAAATGTAAGGTGAAAATGCTATGAAGTTGCTGTGGGGTTAAAAGGCAATTTGACTGAGAAATAATCACAAGCATATAAAATGACTGTCTTTTATCACTAAGAGAAAAGAAAGTAATTTCTATGGACAGTGAATATTGTGCGTCAAAGACTATGTGTATGGCATATAGGCTCTTTAAGAAAAGGCCCAAGCAGTAAATTACTTATTAGTACAAAAATATACAATTTTAATTAATTTATTGACCATTTGGATGTCAATCTTTAATGTACTTTCAGAATCAGGTGCTTAATTTTTTTAACATACAGATTTTGAGGAAATAGCTCTATAGATTTTAACTAATAAGGACAATGCTTGGATTGATGTTTTTACATTTTAAGCAAATTATCCAGATATTTCTGAAGCAGGTGATCTTTGCACACACTTTGAGAAATAGTGCTATTGGTTATATTTATAGTCAGTCTATTAATTGATTCACATGATTAAGGTATCTCCTAGGAAGTATCTTTTATAACAGAATCTGTGAGAACAAAGAAACTCTTAATACTTCATATATGATGCAATGTAAGCTCAAACTTTGCAAGTATAAAAAAAACAAAGTATTTTGGGCAATAAAAATGTTCTGAATTTTTAATTTTCTATTTTCTCTTTCTATACTTTTTCTTCTCCTACATCTGATCTTATTCTCTCTTTTTCTATCTCCAAAGGAAAGGTCTACCATTTATTCCTGCCATTATTAGGACTAAAACTCATTTTTATTATGTTAAATAGCCAATCATATTGACAGTCTTGTTTCACACTTTTTGTTGGGTGAATGAGATTTTATGTACCATATTCTTTATTTACAATATAGAGCAACAGGTGACCAGGTTTAGTATACTATTATGGTTATAAGCAAAGTGTCTGTTTCAGACAGTGCTGAGTTTAAATCTTACTTTTGTAATTTATAGTGTGAATTTTGGCAAAACATGATCTCTTTAAGTTTCATTTAAAGGGAATGATAGAGATATCAGAATCAAATCAGATAATGCTTGTAAAGCTCTTAATACCTGCAAATTTTCAATAAATATTTTGTTATTATAAACAACTTTTATTACTGGAACCTCTGAGATTATAATAGAGAGCTCAATTGGTCCTGAATGTTAGCATTGGTTTTTTTTTTTTTTGGTTGGTTGGTTTGTTTGCTAAACTTTAAAAGAATGGCCTTTACTGAGAAAAAGAATACTCTGAAATTGGACTTGCCTTTTAGGAGCTCCTGGGGCTGGAATGGGCCCCTCCTCCTCAGCTATCCCTGAACCTTTCTTCTCCTCTGGTTTTCTGATCTTGTTGGTCCTGTGTTTCTAAGTCTTGGAGTTGCTCCAATTGTTTCTCTCATTTTCTCTTGAGAAGTCCACTTTGAAGGCTTAAAAAGGTCAACACAGCAGGAAACCAGAATATGAACAGAATTAAAATAAATATTAACATATGTTCAGAGAACACAGTATGGTGCAGTGGTTAAGAGCAGACACTGGAATCAGAGTTCCTGGCTTTCCAAAATCAAGCTTAAAGCCTTATAAAACTGGCTTTAACTGTTGTAATACAGGGTTTTTTTCAGAACTTGGGAATTGGCCTGAGTGACATTGCAATGACAGATATAAGCCATTTTATATCATCAAATAACATGCAGAACTGTGTGGGAGAGAGTGTGGTCTACAAGGTGAGGTATGGTCCATGCTTAAGGCAAAACCCTAGGATGTGTTTATCAATTGCAATTAATATGTCACACTAATAAAGGATGTTTATGTAGGAGGTTGTGGGAGATGGGGCATATGGGAATCCCTGTATTTTTGGTGTAACATTTATATAATCTAAGTATCTTTTAAAAAAAAGAAAAGAAAAAAAAACTGGCTTTAAGATTTCAAATGTTGAAAAATTAGTATTAGTTAAAACTTAAGGTTGCAGATGTGGCTTAAGTGGTTGAGCTCCTGCTTCCCTTATGGGTAGTCCCAGGTTCTGTTCCCAGTGCCTCCTAAAAAAAAACAAAAACAAATGAACAAATCAACTGAGGGGAGCCAATGTGGCTTAGTGATTCGTGGTTGAGCACAGGCTTCCCATATATGAAGGACAGGACCCCTGGTAGCTAAAAAACAAAAAACTTAAAGAGCTATGAATATTCTTTCCACATCCAAAATATTCTCAGATATTAAACGTTCAAATGATACTATGTTGATGATATTAACTTCTTCAATCAAGACATGAGCATCTTTCAAAATACCTTGAGATATTAATAGGAGTTCCATTAAGAAAAGTGGTCTGTAGTTAAAAAAAAAAAAAAAAAAAAACAAAAAACCTCTAGAAACACTACTAACTATATCACTGTCTTAAAGATCCCTGGCCTACATTGTTAAAAAGCTTTGAGAATTTCTGTAATAAAGAAATATTTCACTTTATTTTTTTTTCTTTAATTGGCTGTGAATGAGACCTGGGAAAATGATTTTCTTCATCTGTAAAATGGTAACAATAGTACCTACCTCATAGTTGGTAAGCCAATTAAATAGTTTAATATATTTTAAGTGAATTTAACTGCTCCTGCCTCATAGAAAGCATTATATAAATGTATTTTGAATGAAAATTATTGACTGGCACTGATCCAATTTTTAGTTAAGGCAGATTTGGAATTTGATCTCTTCTAAAAATAGCAGGAGACTTGTTATCTTGGAATCAGAAACTCTGTAGCTCTTATCCTTCCAAAGTTCTGCTAAGGTGGAAAAGATACCTTCTTGGATGACCAATTCTTTGTGATGTCACATGTTCCTTGAACTTCAGGCAAGGACATTGTGAACTTTTAGGGCATTATCCAGCCATTAGAAGTCCTGAACTCTGCAGAGTTTCAAATGATATGGAAAGTTTTGGGTTTCGCAGTTAACAGAACTAAGGTTAAATTCCAACTCATTTATTTATATAATGCTGTATGCATTTAACAATCATTCAGAATCCCAGTGGGTTCCATGTAATATTTTGGGTAATCTAAGCACCTCTTAAAATATATGTGTGTAATAACATTTTTGTAAGCAAATACACATATATGCATATATATTTATATATCATTTTGCAAATGTTTGTATGTATTGTGAGAATTTTGATTTTTACCCACAATAAAAATAAATTAAAAATTTTAAAAAAAAGAGTCATTTTAATTCAATTCATGAGTAAAATAACAATGTAATATCTATTTTATAGAAATTTCAATTATTAGATGACATACTATTTACAAAGCATGCAGTACAGTGAATGGCACTCTGTGTTAACTTAATAAATTTCGCCCTGTTTGTTGTCTGCCTCATTTCCAAGTCACTGTCACATTTATATCTGACTTAAAAAACTGATTCATATTTATTATTCAGTTGTTTAAAGATCCTATATTAGGAGAATATGAGAAATTTTCAGAATTCTGAGAGCTAACCAAGTAAAATTAATGAAAGATGGATGTTAGTAACACTGTGAAGGATTCACTTTAAAAGTCTGAATGTCTCACTCCAGGAATCCATCCTGCACAATCTTGTGCAGGTCCGTCCAGCAGAGCCGGGGATGGCGAATGAAATTACTCCAAACATGGAGGTTGAGAGAGATCAGGAGGAGAACAGCTGAAGAAACTGTGCTTTTGAGCTGATCCCCAGGATGCTTTATTCAGGATCTTTTCACAGTCAACATCAGGGTGCAGGAGTAGGGGAAGAGGCAGGTATAGGGGTTGTAAATGACATCATAAGAATTCCAGGCTGATACCGGGAAGAAAGATTACAGAAACATTAAGTGATATACATAAGAGATAGGGTGGGAGATAAGGGAGACAAGATAAGCAGGAAAGTTCTCTTTGTGGGCAGAGAAACGGGCCTCCAAGCTATTTCTTAGATGTAAAGATTAGAGGGTTCCCACATCTCACAAATTAAAAAAGGCTAAGGAAAATCCCAAAATTTAATATTTTTTTTTTTCAGTAAATAAGAAAGCTGTGCAAGAAAATCAATACTTGTAGTGAAATCTATTATTTATTTTCTACAATGTGGCAGGCACTATGAAGGTATTATCTTATTTTATCCTGTAAGTGTCTTTGAAGTAGATTCTACTTCTGTTTTCTAGAAAATAAATGGAAACTTGGAAAATTGTCCCATCAGGTGCATGAAGTGTAAATTAAACCCAAGTAGTTTGACTTCAGAGTTGGCCTTCTTAAACACTAATGTAAATATATTATAATAGTATATATACGAATAAAGAAATACTTTTTTTGGAGAAAGAGGCAATAATAGGTGAATATGTGAAAAGTAATGATAATTTAAACAAGAAAGTGCTAAAAAGTGAAAGAAGAGTGGTAACAGTGACTCAGGGTGGTGGGGGTCCTCTTTAGACTCGATGTCACAGTGAACCAAGAGCAAGAATTTTCATTGTTTAACTATGTCCAGGAATGAAAGACAATGAGTGGAAAGGGCAGGAGTAAAACTATTAGAGGTAGTTATATGGAATGGAAATGTAATTTGACCTGGATGAGTATCTTTATCCATTTTCCTCTATTCTAACTTGAATATCACTTAGTAGCTTTATCCATATTATTATTATTTAGCTCACATAAAATCAGGATTAAAGGAAATAAAACACAACTATCTTCACCATGAAATATTTGTATGTCATTCTGTCATCATCACTCAGTGTGCAGTTCAAATGCCACCTCCTTATAGAGGACATGAATTCTGTCATTTGTTTATTCTTTCTCTTGTACTAGTTACTAATACACTAGTTACTAGTATATTATGATACTAATATTTAATACTATCTAGACTGTCCTATTCTTTCAGTTTGTTGCATTGTATATGTTATTTTTGTGTAGTCCTTCTACTTTTTAAAAATAAAATAATTAGCATATAATAATATTATATAGTACAAACCAAACCATAAAATGTGGTTTTAAGCAAAAAACTTTTCATCCTTCACCAGGGTCTCCAAGTATTCCTTCTCAGAGGCAAACACTGTTTACTGTAACTTAAGATTTTTCAAACATCTTTGCAAATACAAGCATATTCACATTCTGTATATGTATATGTGTTTATGTCATTAGTGTGTGTTAGCATTTGCATTTTACTACTCAGTATCTTGATGTATTTTCCATATCAGTCCTTAAAGATGTAAAGCATTCTAAGTTTCCTGCTTATGCTTGACTTAGTTTCCTAGCTGCCATCACAAATAATGTAAAAATTGATTGACTTGAATAGGTTCAGGTTTCAGATGTTTGAGATTATTTTATAAATCCTGAAAGGAGAAAGATTATGTTTTTATACTAATATATTCTTGTGGGTGTGACACTTTTTGATTGCATTAAATTTGTTTGAGGGACCTTTAATTAATTACTTGATAAGATTGCTTTAGGGCTTTTGATTGGACTATGTAAGTGGGGTGTGATTCATGTTAAGTCTTTGCCCTCTGGCTGTGTCTGATGAAAATGGAGACAGAGAGAGACACACACACACAATGAGATACAGAGGAAAAGGAAGCTGCCATATTAGATCTTGCCATGTGAGGAAGGACTAAAGGATCCCTTAAGCATGAAGTCCCCAAGAGGCTAGTCCCATGGAGAAGTTCCAAAAGAGATAAGTTCTATGCTTAATAGCTGATGGCTGAACTCCGGGAGCTGGACTCTGAGAGATGGTAGGTTCTGGAGGGGAAGGCAGAGACCTTGGCAGAGATTGGGAGCAAATTTCACAACATGCCAGTTTATTTTGGTGAGAAATGATCTCTGAGGATCCTTGGGTTTGGGTTTTTCACAGCCTTGGAATTGTAAGCTTTTACCCCCAAAAATAATCCCCTTTAAAAAATCTAACCCATTCCCGGTACTTTGCATCAGCAGTCCGTTGGCAAAATAAAACAAGAGGCTAGAAGGCTTGCTACGTCTAGGAGCTGGTATCTTCTGGTTGGCCGGCAATCCTCAGAGTTCTTTGGGATTTCCCTGTCACTTACAGAGCTTCTGGCTTCTGTTGACTTCCAGCTCCCTGTTCCTCCACTAGGCTTTGCCTTCATAAAGCATCCAGTAATACGGTTAAGACCCAACAATTCAGTTGAGCCACAGTCTGAATAAAAATAACATCTTTGTCAGGTTCTATTTACATTGGGTTCACACCCATAGGAATGGATTAAAATTGAATACATGACTTTTTCTGGCCCCACTGCATTATACTCCATCAAAAAGGTATACTAAAATTAAAACTTCAAGCCCTCTTCATGTTGTATCCAATCTTTGTTTATGACAAATAATTTGCAATAAATATCTGTACATATCCTTTTGGATATGTACAATTGTGAATTTTCAGAAAGAGAATTGTTGGGTCAAATTGTATATGTGTTGTATTAGTCTGCCAAAGAGGTGTAGATGCAAAGTATCAGAAATCTGTTGGCTTTTATAAATGGAATTTATTTGGGGTTAAATCTTACAGTTCCAAGGCCCTAAAGAGTCCAACTCGAGGTTGCTTTCTAACCAAAGTCAATTGCCATGTCTTGAAGCAAGGTGATTGCTGATCTCTGCCTGGTCTATGCTTCCTGGCCTTCCTCTTCCTCTTAAGGCTCCATGGGCCCAGCTTCTTCCCAATCTCAGCTGTAAACTATCAGGTGAATTGTTCATTTTTCCCCAGGGCCCCAGGAATAAGCATGACAAAGCACTCTTTCTTCCTGTGTGTCTGCTTGAGTGAGTGTCCATTTATATAGGCCCGACAAGGGGACAGGTCTCAATATGAATCATGTCTTTCTGATGTGGTTGAATCAAGGACCTAATCTTAACAGTTAATTTAATCGAAGACATCTCAGCTGAATCTAATACAATCAAAAGTTATCACACCCAGAAAAATAGATTCATTTATAAATATAATCTTTCTCTTTTTTGGGGAGTCATAAAATAATCTCAACCTGCTATGTGTATTTTCAAAATGAATGATCAAAATCATGGCCAAAATGCCATCCATGAGGTTGTAGTCAGATCCTCCCCTCACGTCCTGCAGTCACGTCTTGGCTAACACTAATTTATTGCTGTCCTATAATTTTGTCTGTTCCAGAATGCTATATAACTTGAAACATATAGTGTAGAATCATTTGCAATCTTTCTTCTTTTGAATAGCATAATGCATTTGATGTTTATCTTTGCCAATGTTGGTATCAATAGTTCATTGCTCTTTATTGCTAAGTAGTATTCCACTTATGTATGCATCACAGTTTCATTACCTGCTCTAGTTGAGAGATATTTCAGTTGCCTCCAGCTATTAGAAATTATGAAGAAAATTACTAAGCTTATTCATATGCAGATTTTTTGTTGTGAAAACATAAGTTTTCACTACACTTCAGTAAATACCTAGGAGTGGAGTTGCTTGGTTATAAAGTATAAGTTTGACTTCATGTGCAACTGCCAAACTGTTTTCCAACTTTAGCATTTTGTTTTACCACAAGAAACAAATGCTTTTCCAGTTCCACTACATCTCTGGAAGCACTTGGTATTGTCAATTCTTCAAATTTTAATCATTCTAAGAAGGAAGTAGTGATATCTTGTGATTTTGATTGCATTTCCTGGATGAATAATGATATTGAGTGTATTTTCATGTGCTTTTATTTGCCATTTATGCCTTTTCTTTGGTGAAACATCTGTTCAAATCTTTTGCCCATTTTACATTGAATTGTTTGTGGTATTGTTATTGAAAGCTGGGATTTCTTTATCTACTGTAGAAACAAATCCTTTATCAGATATGTGATTTACCAATATTTTCTCCTAGTCTATGGTTTGTCACTTGAAGAGCAGAATTCCACAATTTCAATAAAATGCAATCATTTATCGATTTTTTTAATGTTTTTATTGTCATATAGGAAATATTTACCTAACCCAAGGCCTGATAATTTTTCTTTCTCGTTCTCTTTGAGAGGTTTTACATATTATAGACATGTAAAATATGTTCATTATTTTACTTTAGACAGTTCTTTCTCTTTCTCATATATATAGATTCATTTATATTTTTTTCTAAAATGTTTGAGTAAGCTGCAGACATGATAAACTATCTATATACTTCTATACAAAACTAAGAACTAAAAACAAGGAATATTCATACATAGCCAGAGTAGTTATCAAAATTAGGATATTAACATTCATATAATACTAATATCTAACCTTCAGACAATGTTTTAATTTCACCAACTGTCCCATTAATGTCCTTTGTATTGAAAACCAGATTCCAAGATCATATACTGCCTTCAGTTGTCATGTGTTTAATCTCCTTTAATCTGAAACTATTCCTGATTCTTTATATTTCATGAATTGGCTATTTTGGAATATGGGCAAGTTATTTTATAGATTGCACTATATTCTTCAGTTTGGGTTTGTCTGATGATTCCTCATGTTTACATTAAGGTTATGCATTTTTGGAAGAGATATACAAATGAAATATCATTAAATTTCTTCTTAGAGTGTGTTTAGTTTGCTAACGGCTGCCAAAGCAATAAACCAGAAATGGGCTGGCTTTTACAATAGGAATTTATTAACATGTAAGCTTATAGCTCTGCGGCTATGAAATTATCCAAATAAAGGCTTCATCAGGAAATGATTTCTCCCTGAGCTGCCATTTTGGGCAGTCAAGCATATGGCAATGTTTGCTTGTCTATCCCCTCTCCTCTGGGCCTTGCTGCTTTCAACTTCTGGCTTCAGTGGCTTCCTCTCACCTTCTGTGTTTCACTGAGTCAACTTCTGCCTCCTGGGGTCTTCTCACTCAGATTTTGGGAGTTTCTCTCAGTTTTTGCACCTTGGCCAATTTCAGTTTATAAAACACTCCAGTAAGAAGATTAAGACCCACCCAGGGCTATGCCTTACTGGAGTAATCTAATTAAATGACTCTTAAATGAAATTAATCTATTAAAAGGTTCACAGTGGGTTCACACACATATGGCTGGACCAATTTAAGAAAATAATTTTCTGGTATCTACAAATAACTCAAACTACCAGAGTATCATATCAGGAGGCACACATTGTTGATAAGTACAGGTACTTGATATGTTAACTTTGATCGATTGGTTAAGGTAGTGTAGTAATTTGGAGGTATGTATCCCCCCCAAAATAAAAACATGTCCTTAAACTTAATTCATTCCTGTGGGTGTTAACTCAGTGTAATTAGGACTACTGATAAGGTTTCTTCAGTTAGATGTGGCCCAACTCAATCAGGGTGTGTCTTTATCCTGTTACTGAAGTCATTTTTAAGCAGAATGAAAGTCAGATAGAGAGAGAGAAAGCCAATGGGAATCCAGAGACTGGAAGTCAGTGGGACTTGGAAATGATAAAAAAAGTCCAGAAGAGTCTGCCATGTGCATTGTTATGTGGCAGAAGTTCCAAAGAACAAGGATCAGTGACAGCCAAGCCCAGAATACCAGTTCTTTGGAAAGAAACATTGCTTTGGTGATGCCTTGATATGGAAATCTCCTAACCCCAAAACCATAACCTAATGAATTCTCATTGTTTAAATGAACACATTTCATGGTATTTTCTTGAGAATCCAAGGAAACCAAAACAGATTTTAGTACCAGAAAAGTAGAGTGCTAATATTGCAAATACCTACAAATGTGGAAATAGTTTTGGGGTTGATTTGGTAATGAGTAGAGCCTAGAAGATAAGAAAAGTCTTAAATTGCTTTGAAGAGATTGTTGGTTGGTAGAAATATGAATGCTAAAGGTAGGAGGGAAGAACTTTAAAATGATCAACTTGAAAATTAAGCTGAAGAGATTTCCAAGATAAGTGTGGAAGATGCAACCTGCTTTCTCCCTGCAGTTTATTGCAAAATGTGAGAGTAAGTGATAAGCTGAAAACTGAGCTCTTAAGCACAAAGTAACCAGAAACTGATAGTTTGGTAAATTCTATTTGGAGCCTATCTAGTTTGTGTGTGCTGAAACTAGTACCAGAAGCAGCTCTATCAGGGACCTCCCTGAGCTTCCGGAAAGTGAGCCCCAGAGAATAGGGCTCCATGTGAGAGTTTTACTGAATATGGAATGAGTCAGCCCTTTCAGTGGATGTCATGTTCAGAAATTCAGTTAGGCAGGAAAAATTTGTGGAAAGTATTTCTGTGTGATGGTTTGGATACCTATGAACTTGAAGCAAAGCTGACAAGGTTTTTGCAAAATTTGTATGAGAAGAAACATTGCCAGCCTGAACTGAAAACAACAGAAAAGGGACAAAGTGAAGGAAGAATGACTTCCAGGGCAGAACCATGAAAACTGAGAACTGGATCAAAGAGATCTGTTGAGGTCAGGAGATATCTTCAGGCCAAGAGAGCAGGGTCCATATATCTGTTTGGAAATTTGGGTCCACACTTGTGCTTTGAAAGTACAGGTCATCTACATAGGTGCTTGGAGAGGACAAGTCTTCTGCATCATTGTTTGGGGAGAATGCTGCCTCCCCAATGCTCAGAAAGGGTGAGGCCTTTGTCTCAAAGTTTTCAGAGAACTTGTCTCTTATCTTGATTTTCACAGAGGTTGAAGTCTTCACCCCAGTGTTCAGGGAGAGCAGAGTCACTGAGTAAGCATTTGGAAGGAATTGAGTTGCTGCTCCATCAAGCCTGGAGGACAAAATATTCATCCATAGATGAATCTCAGACCTTGAAATATAATGGAATTCGCCCTGTTGGGTTTTGTAATTGTTTAGGACCCATGACCCCTGATTTCCTTTCAACTTCTCCCTAATGAAATGGGAATTTTTATCTTATGGCTGTTTTTCCATTCTATATTGGAAGCAGATACCTTGTTTTCTAGATTTGACAGGTCAACAGACAGAAGGGAATTGTATCCCAGGATAGGTGAAACTGATAACTGATTTTGATGAGATTTTGTATTTAGCATTGATTCTGAAATGATTTAAGGCATTTGGTATATTGTGATGAAATGAATGTATTTTGTTTGTGCGAAGAAAATGTTTTTTGGGGATATGGAGAATGAACTAGGGTGGTTTGAGGACATTATAGGTACCCCAGAAAAACATGTTCTTAAACTTAATCCATTCCTCTGGATGTGAAACCATTGTAAATAGAGTCTTACTTTTTATATTTTCTCTAGTTTCAATAAATTACTATAGCAAGCATTTCAGTCTTATATTTACTATTTCCATTCTGAAAAATTCTCTGAGTTTAGTTTGCTCTTTCTTTTCCAGTTTCTTGAGATCAAATTATAATTCATGTCTTTTCATCTTCCTTGCTAATAATTGCATGTAAATCTATAAACTTTCATCTAGAAATTCCTTTAGCTAATCCAATATATTTTAATATTCTTTTGTTTTTATTATCTTACCATTAAAAATATTTTCTAATCCCTTGTGAATTCTTCTTTATCCTCTGGGTTATTTTGAACTATTCTGTTTAATTTGTAAATAATTGGAAAATGCCTAGTTATATTTTTATTATAATTTCTACTTGAATTCCATTATTATCATGCATATATTCTCTAAGACTTAAGTCCTTTGAAATGTATTGCAACTTGTTTTATGGCTGGACATATTGCCTGTTTTGCTCAATGTTCCATGACCACTTTGAGATAAATAAAATTATCCCACATCTTCTTTATCTTCTCCCCTCTTGTATTAGTCAGCCAAAGGAGTGCTCATGCAAAATACCAGAAATCTGTTGGATTTTATGAAGGGTATTTATTTGGAGTAAAAGTTTAGTTACCAGGACATAAAGCCTAAGTTACTTCTCTCACCAAAGATGGCTGCTACCATCTGCAAGCATTCAGGTTTCCTCTTTCTCTTAAGGCTCCCTGACCCCAGCTTCTTCCAACAGCAGCTGTAGGCTGGGATAAGTCTCATCTCTATATCAGGGCTCATTTACTTTCTGGGCTCAGCTGATCTGCTCACTCCACAAGGCCAGCTGGAGACTATCATGCAAATGGCTTGTCTCTCTTCCAGGGGCCTCTACTGTGTCTAATAGACCCTTCTCTCCTTCCTCCCGTATCTGCTTCTCTGTGTTTTTATTCCCATGCCTCCAATATCAAAACTCTGGCATCAAAACTCTAACTAACTCCTCTGCCCTGTCATTTTATCTGTGAGTCCCTGTCCACCAAGGGGCATTCAACATCCTACTTACATGGCCCAGTCAAAGCATTAATCATTACTTAATCAAATAAAAGTGAAACTTTTGAATATAATGCAATGTAATATGCCCAGAGGAACAGTCCAGTTTACAAATATAATCCAATATCTATTTTTGGAATTCATAAATAATACCAAATTGCTACACCTCTCATTCCTCTATTTTGTTTTATTGGTATAATGAAGGGTTTCAGATTCATATTACAATTACCCAGCACTTTATTCCACTGTATATACCTTCTTATTTATGAACTATTTTATGATTTTTCTTTCATTTTTATAATCAGAGTTTATACTAAGAGATCATTGCATTAGAGCTTTTACTGCAGTATTAGTAATGCACACTTTTCTAATATTTCTTAAAGTGAAATTCCAAAGGAAAATTTATAAATACGATATATTCTAATTTTTAAATATTTATTGCTAAAATATTATCAAGTAAAATGTGAAATTATCAATTTAAGTAAATTTTATCACCATTTGCTAATAAAATTGTATGAATTTTGTTTGTAATTTTAAGCAAGGCTTTTTTAATGCAAATGAGACACACTTATGTGACTTTTGACAATAGATATTTATTATATTGGTACACAGAGAAATTAGAAAACCATTTAAGCATTTCTACCAATAATAGAATTTCATTGCTATCAAGACCAACAGATCTTATTGAGAATGGGGATATGCCACAGCATCATTCATGATACACCCTGAACTCTAATTAGGATTATTTGGAACTGATAAAAACAAAGAATTGAAACAACTGTGGCTTTAACAAGGTAGAGGTGTTTTTTTCTTTTTTCTTCTTCCTGTCTTCAGAGGCTATCTGAAGTTGGTTCCAAACATTTGAACTACTGCTACAAACTACTGCTCAGTGATGAGTCACTCAAGGTTTTCACTCTTGCGGTCTGCTCATGCTCACAAGGTAGCTTTATATTTCCAGACAACTTATCAGAATTCTAGAAAGCATGAAGTAGAAGGGCCTAAGGGAGATTGAATTCTGCGTGAATCATTCTGCTTCCTACATGTCCCATGAGTTGAATTAAATTAAATCTTCTTGGGCATCCTAATTTTCAAAAGATATAGGGAAATCTAATTATGTAAATATTGGACTCTTGCCTTCCTTGAAAATATAATAAGGTTAATTACTAAGATAGAATGCAAGAAAAATAGCAAGAAGGCAACCAGAACTCTACAGTATCTGTAGTCTTCCTTCTCTTGATGTATATTTCCAAGTGAGAAATTTTCTTTCTCCCATCCCAAAGCAATTCACTGAAAGTTTATGCAAAAGTAACAGTTTGTATTACTTCCCTCAGAAAGGTCTTTAGAGTGTGATAAAAACTTAGGATTCATGGACTATTTTATGTCCTTTAAATGTTTAAATTCCCTTTTTTTTTTTTTTTTCCCAACTGGCAATACGACTGGAAGATCAATTCCCTTTTAATTTACAATACAGATTTTACTTATTTACCTGTCTGAAACTTTTTTATTGCTGGAGGGTAACACTGCTATATTTGCATTTGATTCAAATTTTCAATGACTTATTATAATGAACTTTTATTCTTGAATATGAGTTTAAAATTTATCTTTAAAAGCATAGTTTCAATTGACATGCACAATATATTTGCCATTTCGAAGGTCATGATTTCATAAAGACAGTTTTACATATTTAAATTTTGTCCAGATTGTACTCTTTCCCTTTGATGAGTTGATCTCAATGCCTTTATGATTTACTCCCAAGATTACATGGACCTGTAAATTATGTTCTACATAGGTGAATATTCTTATGCAATCTCTGAAGATACAGAATCTACTCACAGAATTATGATCAAGATCCCAGTGAATTTAATTAAAGAGGAATCACCCTTGGAGATGCAAAGTGAATTTTTGATGAATGACTCAAAAATATGTGCTGTAGTTCAAATGTACATACACTTCCACAGATGTTTAACTTTACCACAGAATGTGTATGCATATTTACATTTCTATTTTTTTAGGAACTGAAATGATAGAGTCAAAAGCATTATAAAATATAGACATGAAGTTATTCTCCATTCTTCAGGCAAACCAAAGTTCAACTATGCTGTATGAAGTCAGGCCAGTAAATGAGAATCAAAATGCTATTTCACTTTTTAAACATAAACTGCAAAATGTTCATTTATGTAATGCACAACTGTGAACTTTCTAACCTGTTAATGTTAATTTAACATCTGTTTGTTTTGGTGACAAATTCCACTAACACTGGGGATTTTGGATCTCTGTTTAAAATCAGGATTCAGATTTCTTTAGGTTAAAGAGCATTCTTGATATTCACATTGAAAATTACCTTATTTAAAAGGTAAATGTTTTCTGAATCACTGAGATGACACAAAGTTTCTGCAAGCATAGAAAGAGTTAGTCACACTGAAACATTTCAGTTTCTAGTGATTGTGCACGTGTTACCTTGCTCTCTGTGTCTACTGAGATGTCATCAGTGCATGAAACTATTATCTTTTATTTCACAGAAGAAGGCACCACAATACAGAAGTTGGATTGGATCTCATTATGCAGGTAACCCAGGAAGTATATATATACATAAGAATCTGAACTAGACTTTACATTTTGCAAGAGTACATTGATGGTGTTATTTGGCAAGTCATAGTCAATTAAAAATTCTCTTTAGTGATTCCAACAATAAACATTATTAGGGATCCTTTGTAATTGACAAAATATTTGGGAATTGACTCATTTCTGTAATACTCTTTTGGATAATTTCATGTTACGAAGATCCAGAGTGAATTTACCTTCTCTAACATCAGCATTCTCAGGAAGCTAATTTTAAGTGTACCTATATGGAGCACATTTTAATAGGCAGATATTTATAAATCTCATGAGGAGATCAATCAAAGTAATCATAATTTTTCATTAATAAACAGGATTATGTAACATACATTATCACTTGAATGAGTGACTTTCATGATCCAAGGTTATACTTATGTAAGGAATCTGTTACTTCAAGTCATAGAAATGATAATTAGAGAAGAAATTGATGATATAGGAAATGGAGGAGATAATTACAGGATCTTGTTCTTAATAGTGATGAAGAGGATGGGCTGTAGTGCACAAGCAAAGAACTTGTTCATAGTAAGGAAGACAAACAATCCAGCTATTGTGAAGAGGAGATAAGACAGAAAATGAAAGGTCAGATATTGAAATAATTGTCAATACAAAATTAAGAAAGTAACTAGATATCATTAGTAGGGTTATTTTATGAGATAGTACAGCTGATATATATTGATGACATTTATGATAATAGTTTTTTGTTGTTGTGTTGTGTTTTATATGATATTTTTCTTGGATTATCCCTTTCATCGTGTTCATCCTTTGACATAGATCACTTATCCTTACCCATCACCAACACAACAGTAATCCATGTTTACAACCAAACGTATATCTTTTATCCTTACATATTTTGCTCATGCTCATAAAGATTTATAAACTGGTGCATTTATGGCATTTTTATTTTTGTTAACTGTGGTCTATGGTTGGTGGCAAGGCCCCAGGATTTTCTCAGAGACTACATCCACAAATTCTGAATACTCTCCAATGCCTTTAAACTTTTTTAACAATTTTATTCAGGCTGTATCATTGCATGTGGGGAATGTCTAATAAAGACTACTCAATTGTGGTCATAAATGTAGTGGTCTTTATGGAAGTCTGATAATCAGTGTACAAGTAAGTGTTCTTGGGTTTTGTGTGTAGTCATTTAGAAGTTCCATGTATATGTGTGAATGTGTGTTGTCAACATATTTGCTCAGGCTGTATATGATTACTGTGGGGTTTTTATATGTGATCATGTATATTTGGAATTTCTCAGAATATGGATGTAGAGACAAGCATGGACTTCCTGGTTTCAGTTAAACATTAAAGATCCTAATAGAATGGTGATTCTAGCATACGTCCAAAGAGGATTCTGATGGGCCTTATAAACAGTGAAAAAAGCTGGAGACAGCCTAGTATGATTTGCTACTGATACTGAGATGGAAGGGTTCAGGATATTGACAATTGGAAACCAGAATTCAGGATTGGAAATTTCATAGGTTAGGGAACTTAAAGGCATCATTGATGTGGCTCTGTGAGGGAGAATGTTTAAGGGGTTTGGAAAAAAAGATATTGTTTTAGTTTGCCAAAGGGCTGTCAATAGAAAGAATCAGAAATGAGTTGTCTTTTATAAAGGGAGATTTATTTGGGGTAAAAGCTTACAGTTTTAGGCCATGAAATGTCTAAATCAAGGCACCATAAGGGGACGGATGTGGTTCAAATGGTTGGGCGTCCGTCTCCCATATGGAGGGACCCAGGTTCGATACCTGGGACCTCCTGGTAAAAAAAAAAAAAAAAGGCACCATAAGAAGTGCTTACTCACCAAAGTAGTTACTGATACTCCTGTGTCCAGCCATGTAGGAAATCAAATGGCCACCAAATGGCATAATTCCCACCTTCCCCTCCAGAATCTACCAGCTCCTGGAGCTCAGCTCTGGGCAACTTGTCTCTTTCCAAGCCTCCTTTATCAATCTCCACTGCACCATTTTCTTCCTGAGTCAGCTACAAGCTTTCAGGCATATGGCTCATCTCTCCCTGGGCCTCAGTTCTTTAAGCCTCTCAGGGCCTTGACATCTAAGCTGTGGGCAAAACTGGAGCCCTTTCTCTCATATTGCAAGATAAAATATGGTAGCTTCATTTCCTGTTTCTCTCTTTCTCTGTATCTCTGTTTATATCAGACTCAGCAAGAAGTTAGAAACTCAACCTGAGTCATGCCTCACTGACATAGTCCAATCAAATGCCCTAAAGAGATCTTTTCAAGTAATCTAATCCAAGTCCCCTCAACAGAATTTAATGCAAAGGGTACCACACCTAGTGGAAAATATTGGTTTAAGAACATATTTTCTTTTTCTTTCTGGGATTCATAAAATAAAACTCTTACAGAGAGCTCATCTGAGGACTGAGTTATAGAGATCTGTGGTGGAAATGCTTGACATTTAGGTATTGGAGGGTGAGTGAGGACTGTCATCTCTGTGCCCTTTGGGGTAAAAGAATGGGGCTGGGTGGGACAGCACATTGGATTACTTCAAAGAGTAAGTGATGGTGTCCTTCTGAGCCATTGATTAAACAGCTGAAGGTAGAGCAGGTATTTTTCCTAGTTTCTGACACAGGGAACAATACCTAATCTCAGTGACCAGAATCTTCTGAGTGATTCTGCACGCAGTGAGAGTGTCCTGTATACAATGAATCACTGAAGCAAACAGAAGCCCAAGGCCATTGTATCTCACTAGTGACCCATTAGGGAGTTTCAGGAAGGACTCACTGCAAGGATCATATCATGGTAGAAATCAAAGAAATATTACAATCCCCAAATCTACAAGGCCCATGGGCAATGAAATTCTGAGGGACCGGTTGTAGAAATCAGTACATGAAGAAAATAATTTTGTAAAAATTTTGTTTCTGAGCATTCATATATCCATATATGTAAACCCTTCACCTCACATAATACATAGTTTTAAAAGACTGAATCCTTTCTTTCTAAAATCGGGGTCATGAGAATGATGTTTGTTCTCACTACTACAACTCACATTTTATGTAATATTGAAGCCTTAATGGATAACCGTTAAATTTGAGGACAGGAAAGGATGACTTCTCACCACTGCAGCTCAAGCATGACTACTGCCGAAAGACTGAATGCTTTAGCTTCAATAGAGACTAAGAAAAGGATGTCATCACTCATAACTGCTATTTAATGTATCCTGGAGGTCTTAGAGCAATAAAACTGAGAAGACAAGCAGAAACTTGGTAAAGGAGAAGAAAACTGTATTTGTTGAGGACATGATTGGGCATGTAAAACCACTATTACATAACCAAAAACTTTTAGAACTAATGAGTAAACTTTGAAAGGTCACAGTGTACAAAATAAAATTTTATTTTATTTTCATATACAAGCAATTGAAATGTCAAATGACATACAAAAAGCATTTACAAACAATCACAATATAAGACATCTGTATGATTTGAATGAAGATGTGAAAAAGTCTATACCAAAAATTAAAATACTAGAGACATTAAAAACGTTCTACATATATGGGAGATATACCACAACACAAGGACTGAAAGACTGAAAGACTCAGTATTCTTAAGATATATTTTCCTTTAGATGATCTATAGATTCCATTTTGTCAAGATCTGTGGAGAGTATGAAGTGTTATCCCACATGCACATTTATGTATTTTATATGACTATATGGATAACAAAGAAACACGAGTCACCTACATGAAATAAAGTATTCTTTTTTATTATTATTATATATATATATTTTAAAGGTGCTTAGATTACCTAAATATTACACAGAAATTACAGGGATTTCCATGATCCTCACCTCCCACACCTCCCACATCTCACACAAACATCCTTCCATCAGTGTGGCTCATCACCCTCAATGGATATGCATATCCTGGGGTGCTGCCACCAAGCATAGACCACAGGTCACATCGTAGACCACATTCGCTCCCACACAGTTCTGAATGGTATGGGCTGATTTAAAATGGCCTACATCCATCACCACACTGGCACTCAGGACAACCCCCAAAGTCGACAAAAAGCCCCTGTATTTCAACTGCACTTCCCTTCCCAGCCCCGAAAGTGTCCAATGGCCACTGGCTCCACCTCACTGTTATAATTTCTTCCATTGCTAGAATCACAATATATGTACAACAGAATAACATTAAGTCCACTCCAGTCCATAGTTCCTCCCCCAATCCTGAGGGGACTGGGATGGTGATGTCTACTCCACCTCCAAGTGAGAGAGGGCTTATATCCCACGGATATGGTGGATGGGATTATTCTGCTTGCAGCTGCAGGCTCTCTCCATTCCCTGGGATGGCCGTTACCCATCGTCGTCTCCTCATCAGGTGATTTGGATGAGTCCATTGAGCTGTAGGGTAGGAGTTGCAGCTTCACCGAGTTTCCAGGCACAGCTGGCACATAGGTAGGCTAGAGGCTCCAGTCTTTGTCCAGTTGCATTGCTAGTTGGTGCTTGGTATCAATCCCTCGGTGACAGGAAGTCTCATCCCCAGGAGTCATGTACCATGTGGGGGGGTGGGGGAAGGTAATGCATTCATAAGCTCAGTTTGGCTTAGAGACAGGCCACATTTGATGAACAAGGAGGCTCTCAGGAGTCAACCCTTAGGCACCTCATAACAATAGGCTAAGTTCCAATTTCAAGAGCAAAGGCTCATGGGTCCAGACATCAATATCAAGGGCCCATCAGTGGATGATTCTCCTTCACCTGTCACTGTTCCTGCACTTGGGGGACTGTTGCTACTCCCTTAGAGAATGTGGTAGAGCCTTCCAGGATGGGAATTTAGAATTCTTTCGGTTATTGTGTGAGTTTCTTCCCACTGTGACAATGTTCTGTGAACATCTGAACATTGTTACATACCTTATATGTATGCTCAAGTGAACTTCCTCTCATGCATACCCCATCACTGACAACCCACACCAATGATTCTCTCCTGCCCCAGTTGTAATGCTTCTGTGATCCAAAACTTCTTCAGAAATGAAGCCATTACATATCTGAATACAATTAAAAGGAAAATGAAACATTAATGATAAATCTACATATAAGAGATAGAAAACATAATTTTAAAAAATACTAAAAATAAAATAAATGGGGATATTTAAAAATATGAAAAATACTATATTTTTTAAATTTTGCTTTCCTTCACAATATCCGGTATCCTGTCTGTACCATGGTACCTTCCCCCACTATTCCCCAGTGTCTCGCTGTTTTTCCTTTTGTTTTCAAACCTCAAATGATGTTATCAAGGAAGTAAAAAGGCAGCCTAGCCAATGGGAGAAATATTTGGCAACCTTAAATCTGATAGGAACCTAATATCTTGCATATATAAAGAAATCATATACCTCAAAAATAAAAAAAAAGACATAGAACCCATTTAAAAAATGGGCAAGCAACCTGAAAAGACACTTCTCCAAGGAAGAAATACAAATGACTAAAAAGCACATGAAAAGATGCTCAACATCACTCTCTACTAGGGAAATGCAAATCAAAAACTACAATGAGATACCATCTTACAACCATTAGAATAGCAGCTATTAGAAAAAACAGTGGACTATAAGTGTTTTAGAGAGAATGTGTAGGAATTGGAACACTCATCCACTGCTGGTGGGAATGTAGAACAGTCCAGCCACATTGGAGGACAGTTTGGTGGTTTCTCAAAAAACCAACTATAGAATTTCCATAGGATCCAGTGATCCCACTGCTGGGTATATACCCAGAAGAACTGAAAGAAAGACACGAACAGATATATACACACCAATGTTCATAGCAGCATTATTGCCAAAAGTTGGAATCAACCCTGGTACCTATCAACAGATGAATGGATAAACAAAATGTGGTACATACATACAATGGAATATTATCAGCTGTAGGAGGGAATACAGTGTTATCACATGGGATAACATGGATGAATCTTGAGGACCTTATGTTTAGTGAAGCTAGCCAGGCATTGAAGGATGAACAGTACATGACCTCACTGATATGAATTAAGCAAATTGAGCAGACTAAGAGAACTATTGTCTGGAAGACAAGTTTACCTGTAGTACTTTCTTTTCTTCACTATTCTAGTCAGTTTCTCTCTCTTTATGCAGCCTCCAGTAAACAATGGCAATTAAGAGGTTTGTATTAGAATGTTGGTAAAACCAGGTGTAGCTTTTCCTATCATAGTCTTGTGAGTTACCAGATCAGGCTATATGCAATATGGATTTGAACATTTTATGTATTTTTGTAGTTTTCCTAGGATATGGACTTAGAGTCAGTCACTATTCTTCCATTTGACTAAAAATAAATGGAAGCTAGAAGTTATTTAAATCACAGTTTCTTAAACTTTTTTGTTCCATGTACCACTTTGCCAGTCATGTGAAAACCACAGACCTCTTACTAAGTCCATACTGTACAGTGTATTATTTAATAAATATATCACACCTACACCAACTCATCTGCACAAGAATAATATTTTTATGAATTTCAATACAAACTCATGGACCCTTTGCTTTGAACCTCTGGTAAATCATGAAATTAAGGAGCTTGAAGGCAATATTAGAATATCCATGCAAACCTCTATTTACACGTAAGATACATAAAACCAAAGTCATTAAATGTAAACTGCCCAAGGTCACACAGATAAATAGCAAGTTAGCCATATCTAGACCCAGAAGTTTGACTAGTTCCATGATTATTTTGCTGTAGTTCTCAGGATTTTTTTAAAATGTTATTTACAGCATATTAATATTTTTTAAAGCTGAGGCGCAAATACAAGGGCATTTATTGTATCTACCACTAAAACTTTTTCATGCTTGAAATTTCTAAAAAGTCTAAGTTGAAAAGACTAAAGAAAATTGAACTCTAAATAGTAACTATTTACAGATCTGAAGAGAATAATTTAATTGCAGCTCTTGGGTTAAAAAGTCTGTATAGTATAGCTTTGTACTGATTTTATAAAAAAAAAAAAAAAAAAAACTGTTCTCATTACAGATTATCACTCAACTATGGGGTAAGAAAATCAAACAAAAGTGACTGAATTTCTTTTCATGGGCTTAAAGACCACCTTCCACCCAAGACTGTTCTCTTCTTGATATTTCTCTTTGTTTATCTTGTCACACTGGGGGGATTACTTGGGGCTCAACACCCTCATTTGGATGTATTCCCTACTCCAGATCTCTATGCACTTTTTTCTCAGCCATTTATCCTTAGTGGATACCTGTTCCTCTTCCTTTTTTGCACCAAAGATATTGTGATAACTTTGTGGAGAGAAAAGTCATCTCCTTGTGGGTTGTAACATATAGATGTGGATTTTTGGTCAGTTTGTAGTGACTGAGTGTTTCCTCTTGGCTGCCATGGCATACGATCAGTGTATGGCCATCTGCAACCCTTTGCTGTATATGGTCATCATGTCCCTGCGGGACTGTGTGTAACTGGTGGTCAGACCTTACACCATGGGCATGCTGAGTACCATCACCCACGAGACCTTCACTTTCTGCCTACCCTTCTGTGATCCAAATGTGATCAATCATTTCCTCAGTGACATTCTCCCTGTTCTCTCCCTGGCATGTGAAGACAACAAAGATCAAAAATTCATTCTTTTTATCATGGCTGGATTAATAGGAAAACTCAGTGCCCTGATCATCCTGGTCTCCTATATTTATAACCTCAAAACCATGTTGAAGATTCAATCTGCCAAGAGAGGCAAAAAGCTTTCTCTACCTGCTCTTCTCACATATCTGCTGTCTGCATCTTTCATGGTACCCTTTTCTTTATTTACATACAGCCCAATTCAAGTTCATCTCAGGATGTTAACAAATTGGTTTCTGCATTCTATACTGCAGTGATTCCCATGTTGAACCCTCTCCTCTACAGCCTGAGGAACACAGATGTAAAAGATGCACTTAGGAGAACATTTGTTAGGAATTTTCTTCCAGGGGGGTAATTTAGAGGACAGCTCTTGCCATTCTACAGTTGGAGATGTTAAAGTATTTATTGAAAAGATGACTGTACTTGGCATCAGGAGATGCCTGCCATTTTAAACCTTGACTCTGACATTTAACAGGATGATTAAAAGTAGAAAACTCTTAAACATTTCAGGCCTTCAATACCTTCATTCTGTCCAAACCCCTGTGAATGCCATATTTTCATATGTTGCCCAAAACAAAAAGCTTCTTAGCAACTACATCCCCCAGTTTCCAAGTTTTCCCTTCTTGGGTTTACTCTTTGTAATCTTTGAATTTGGAATATTACATGAAGGCTTGACAACATAGTACTTTGTAATGATTAAAAAATATATATATATTGGTTAAAAGATTGAGCTCAGAACTTGGAATGCAATGTTTATCCTTTATAAACTATAAAGTAAAGCCTTAGATGGCCAAGGCCAAGGGAGCAGGAACCAAGTGTGCTTTCAACACAAATTAATACACAGCACATAGCAGGGTGCCTGGCTCATAGTAAGTATTCATAACAGGGAGGAACAGGGATAGAGAGATGAAATTAATGTTAGAAAAGTAAAATTAGAGAGAAAAAAAGTAATCCATTGAATATATATATAATAAAGTTCCAAAAGGAAAGAAAGTAAAATGGGAGAAGCAATAATTAAAACCAAATTTGGAAACATGTTCTTAGAACTGAAGACTTTGGTTTCAAATTGTAAAGTACCAAACACAATGAGAATTCCATCAGAAATATTCTGGTAAATATTTGCATCTTGAGAAAAAAGGAAACAAAAAATCCCTGAATGAAAGAGAAAAAAAATAGTGTTTCAAATTTTAAAACAAAGGATTAAAGATCAGATTGGTATCAGTTTTCTCCATAGAGGCCAACAGAACAGGACTTTTCACCTCTTATCAAGTCCCCTAGAAGGAGCCCGTGGTCCTTGCTCAGGCCTGATCTGGAGGCTGTGCCCCGGGTGTCACATTTGCTGACTTCCTCTCCTAGGTCTAGTGTCCATCTCTGTGGTTTCGGCAGGCAGAGCCAATGACAGTCCATCAGGGGAACCAGGTTCCCTAAAAGGTAATGAGTGGTTCCCTGGACAAAAGAACGGAAAACTCATATCTGGTTGGACAGACCAACACATTTGGAATGTGGAACTTCCAAAGAAGAGAAGAGACCATTTTCACATCTTCCTATTCCCCAGAAATCCAGGAAACAATCTGGAGGGGGAGAGAGCACACTTCAAAATTCATTACTTAATTACTTTTTGCTGATTTTAGAATCATGTAGGGAGTGTGTGTATGTGTGTATGTGAGAGAGAGAGGGAGAGAGAGATTAAGAGAGAGAGAGATAATATATATATGTGAATTGCCCAGAAATATTAAGGTTATACAAGTAAGGCTATACTGCAAAATTTAAAATAAAAACAAATATCTAATATTACAGATAATTTAAAGAAAAATTGGGAGACAGTTGTTGAGGAGGTGTAGTGAAATCACACTAAACATTTTATCTTTCCCTGAAAGAAAAGAGACTTTCTAACATACAGCTTTATTCTTGAGGTTGTCAAAGAAATATAGGTTTAAATACAGTTTTATATATCAATATTAAAAGTCAGCTCCAGTAGAAAAAGTCTATGACAAATTACTTACAAATTATTGGAGAAAATAAAAAGCAAAGAAAATTTCAACAGTATTGCATAAATTATGTAATAAATGTGAATAACTTAACAAATACCATGGTTATATAAATTACCGTAAAAATCCATTTGTATTCAAATACAAGGTAGACCACATTTCTGGTGAACTAACACAGTAATCATTTCTGCTAATGGTGTGATTAAACCATGCCACTAGATGGCAGTATCAGTTAATCAATCTTAATATGATTCCCCAATAAGGTTTCTTTAAATATTTGAAAGCGTTATTAATATAGGCTTTGAAAAGACTTTCAGAAGTATATGAAAGATTTATCTTGGACTGTGAAACCCTAAAATCAAATGCAAATGTTTGTATGTGTGTGAGCACGTGCATTTATTCCACAGAAACGGACAAGTGTTTTCATCAGATTCTCTAAAGTTCATGGTACAAAAATTTTTTAAAATAACTGGTTTAGCAAGATGGCGTTAGTGTAGGAGGGCACACACTGCAAGCTTCCAGAGCAAGGCGGACTGTGGACGGGATCCTGACCAGGGGTTTGTGCTGTGCACGCGGGGAGTGAGAAGCTTGGGACATCTATCAGCATGGATCGGCGGCGTGGACTAAACGGTGGAGATTCGTGAGTTTTGAGGCTGCCAGTGGAGGTTGGCACGGGTGGCTGAGCCACGCGGTTAGGGGAAAAAAAAAAAATTAAATAAAACGGCCATTTGGAGCCGCAGGCAGGGCGAAAAAGTTTTATTTTCTGGGGATCTGGCTGCCTGGCGCACCTTGGACCTTGTGTGAACAGAACAAAGGAGCTAATCAGCACCCGGTGAACCGGTGGGGGGATTTTGGTAGGGGAACGCAGCTGATTTCCCTAGCCACCCAGGGATAAGACCCGGGCCGCTGCGGAGCCAGGAAAAAGGGACACTTCCCAAAAAAGGGAGGGTTCTGTTGGAAGACAAGGAAGGGTATTTTATATTTTTAGACATTGATCTGGCTGCCTGCACAGCCCCATAGCTTTGGGGAGCAGATAAGCCGACCTGAAGCACCATTAGGCTGAGAGCAGACGCGAATCTGCACTCAAACTGATTTACTGAGCAGCCCGGTGACGCTCTAGCTCGGCTCCAGAAGGGGCGGAATCTGCCCTCTTTAGCACTCCTCACTGACTAACAGCAGAGCTACAGCTAAACAGGGGAGTCCGGAAAGTGGAATGTGCTTGATTAATTTCCAAGGGCCCAGCTAGGGTCCCTTCCATAAGGGGGTTGGTCTAGAGGAGGAATTATTTTCGGTCCTGCATTTGCCTAAAAAAATAAAAATTAAAAAAAAAAAAACTGAGGTCACCTCAACAAATGAAAACTAAATTCTTTTTAATTTAGTTTAATAGCTAAAAGCTACTTGAGGACCTGCATATACAACCCTGTGGGGAAACTGATTGATAAACACAAGTAGGCAGGAAGGATCCATGTGGACCCTAGGGTAATCATTGACCCCTCTTAGCTCTGTTTGACTGCTTGCCTGTGTGGATCTTTGGCTTCTCTCTGTTACTTTCTGGTCTATTGCTATTATTTCCTCTTTCCTCCCCCCTTCTTTTTTCCTTCTATTGCTTTTTTTTTTAAAAAAAGGTGCTGCCAGCTTGTCGCTTCTTTGCTGGGCTTCTTTTTCAGTAATTTCCCACTCGCTGTATATATTGATACTGTATTACAAACTATCACTTATCCTTCCTGCATCTTTCTGCCTTCTGTTTTCTGTTGTGGCTCTTGGAGACAACATTTTTTCATAGGCCCACAACTTAAGGGTATCAATTTCTATTCCATCTATTTTCTTTTCTTCTTTTTTTTTTTTTTATTAGTATTAACTTTTTCCTTTCAGACCTTCCTTTACTATTTCTCTCCTTCCTCATAATTCTAGCCTTCTAAATCACTATATATATATTCCTCCATTTGTTTTTCCAGTCCATTGAAGGAACTCCATATTTTTTCCTAGTACTATACACTGCCTACACAAGTTAAATATTCATCTCATTAAGTCTCATTTTGCCCCTCTTCTAACTTTTATCAATATTTCTATTATCCTTCTACCTTCCTTACATCTTTTGATTCCTCTGGCCATAACCTTTTGCCTTCAAGGGAACATAGAAAGAAGCAAGGAAATAAAATAAGAAGAAAAACTGCCAAAGAGAAAACTTAACTCACACGCAGAACCAACAGCTAAATAAAATTCTAGAGCATAGAGAAAAGCTAATCAACTGAACAAACCCATCAAGATAATATGATGACCAGAGGGCAACAGAAAAATACAAATGACTCTGAGAAACTGGAAAACATGGACCAGTGCAATGCACAAAATAAAAACCAGGAAGCAAGCAGAACATCGAACAACTAATCAAAGCTATCCAAAAAAATATCATGGACCAACTTAAAGAACTGAAGGAAGAGATTAAGGATATAAAGAAGACACTGGGAGAACATACTGAAGAAATAGCTAACACGCCTAAAAAGGTAATGGATATGATGATGAACAAAGTCACAAGTCAAGAAATGAAAAAGACGCTGGACTCACATGGCAACAGATTTGAAACGGCAGAGGAAAGAATTAGTGATATGGAAGACAATAAAGTTGAAATCAAAGAGATTGTAGAACAGATAGACAAAAAGATAGAAAAAATCCAGCATGGTCTCAGGGAATTAACCGATAATACAAAACGTACAAACATACGCATTATGGGCATCCCAGAAGGAGAAGAGAAGGGAAAGGGAACAGAAGGAGTGTTGAAGGAAGTTA
>JAKSZT010054112.1:619929-660863 GCA_026826555.1 Tolypeutes matacus | reverse complement strand
AAGAGATTTCAAAGAGAGTCGGGAGGTCATCCCAGAGGTAACTCTTACGCACACCTCAGCAGGAGCTCATAGAACATCTAAGTGCCTATCACCCCACTCAGAGGGGCTCCTGAGAGCTCCGGAGACACCCTGGTCCTATATAAGGGGGGATAGCCCCAGAGACTGATGCCTTATCAGTGGGTTCTATTTTGGAATCTGTGCTGCTGAGAGTGACAGAATTAGACTCAAATAAGTCCTTCCTGCACATGGTTCACCAGTCCCTTCTATTCAAACCTATATGTGATGCTGGAGTTTTTAGGTATACTTCCAGAGACTGGAGCATCCCGCCTACCTATGTGCCAGGTGTGCATGAAATCTATGTGGAGCTGCAACTCCTACCCTACAGCTCAATGGACTCATCCAAGTCACCTGGTGAGGAGACAACGATGGGCAATGGTCATCCCAGGGAATGGAGAGGGCCTGCATCTGCAAGCAGGATCATCCCACCCACCATATCCATAGGATATAAGCCCTCTCTCACTTGGAGTTGGAGTGGACATCACCATCCCAGTCCCCTAAGGATTGGGGGAAGAACTATGGACTAGAGTGGACTTGATGGTATTCTCTTGTTCACATATGGTGATTCTAGCAATGCAAGAAATTATAACAATGAGGTGGAGCCAGTGGCCACTTGACACTTTTGGGGTAGGGAGGGAATGAGCAATGAAAAACAGGGGCTTCTTTGGGAGTTGGAGGTTGTCCTGAGTACTGTTGTGGCAGCGGATGTAGGCCATTTTAAATCAGCACACACCACTCAGAACTGAGTGGGAGAGAGTGTGGTCTACAGTGTTAACTGTGGTCTATGGTTGGTGGCAAGGCTCTAGGATGTGTAAGTTCATTGAGGGTGGTGGGCCACACTTGTGGGAGATGTTTGTGTGGGATGTGGTAGTAGGTGTGAGAGGTGGGCAACATGGGAATCCCAGTGGGTTCCGTGTAATATTTTGGGTAATCTAAGCACCTCTTAAAATATATGTATATATATATATAAATAACATTTTTGTAAGCAAATACACATATATGCATATATATTTATATATCATTTTGCAAATGTTTGTATGTATTGTGAGAATTTTTATTTTTACCCACAATAAAAATAAATTAAAAAAAAAAATCCACTTTAAAAAAAAATAAGAATGATCCATTTGCACTCGAGAAGAATATAAATCCCACTGTATTTGGGTGCAGTGTTCTGTATGTAACAATTAGGTCCAGATCCTTTAATATATTATTCAAAGTCTTTGTTTCTTTATTGATTCTCTGTTGAGATGTCCTTTTTATGGTGATAATTGTGTTTTAAAATCCCCCACTATATTTGTAGAGTCATCTATTTCTCTGCTTAGTTTTTCCAGTGTTTGCCTCATGTACTTTGAGGCATCCTTGGTAGGTGCATAAATGTTTATGATTGTCTTTCTTCTTGATGGATTGCCCCTTTTATTAATATATAGTGGCTTTCTTTGTGTCTTACAACAATTTTGCATATAAAGTCTATTTTGTCTGATATTATTATAGCTACTTCTGCCTCTTTTTGGTTATTGTTTGCATGAAAAATTGTTTTCCAACCATTCACTTGCAGCCTCCTTGTGTCCCTGGGTCTAAGTTGAGTCTCTTGAAGACAGCCTATAGATGGGTCATATTTCCTTTTTCATTCTGCCAATCTGTTTCTCTCAATTGGTGAATTTAATCCATTAACATTCAATGTTATTACTGTCAAGGTATTATTTACCTTAGCGATATTTTCTTTAGGTTTATGTATACCATATTTTGTTTTTATTTCTCTTTTTATCTTTTCAGTTATTCTTACACTCTCCTCTAACTCTCTCTCTCCTCTTTTTCTTTTGACTTGCAGAACTCTCTTTAGTATTTCTTGAAGGGCAGACTTCTTATTCACATACTCTCTTAAATTCTGTGTGTCTGTAAATATTTTAAACTTTCCCTCATTTTTGAATGCCAGCTTTGCTGGATAGAGAATTCTTGGCTGGGTATTTTCTTTTAGCACCTAAACTATGTCATACTACCACCTTCTTGCCTCTATGGTTTCAGATGAGAAATTAACACTTAATCTTATCAAGCTTCCCTTGTATGTGGTGGATCTCTTTTCTCTTGATGGTTTCAGTATTCCTTTTTTGTCTTGAACATTGGACTATTTGGCAACTATATGTCTTGGAGTAGGGCTTTTAGGGTTTATTCTGTTTTGGGTGCACTATGTTTCCTGGACATGTATGTCCATATCTCTCAATAAGTTTTGGAAGTTTTAAGCCATTGTTTCCTCCAACACACCTTCTGTCCCCTTTCCCTTTTCTTCTCTCTCTGGACTGCCTATAATGTGTATATTTGTGTGTTTCATGTTGTCATTCAAACCCCTAAGTCCCTGCTGGATTTTTTCATCTTTTTATCTATCTGTTTTACAATCTGTCTGATTTCAGATGTACTGTCTTCCACATTGCTGATTCTTTCCTTGAACCTGCTATGTGATTCCAGGATATATTTGATTTCTTGAATTGTGCCATTCATCACCATCATATCCTTATCTCTTTATGTATGTTTACAATTTCTTCAGTATGTTTCCCTAGTGTCTTCTTAATATCCTTAATCTCCTCCTTCATTTCATTAAGTTTATTCATGATATTTGTTTTGCTATCTCTGAATAGTTGTTCCATGATTTGCATCTCCTCCTATTTTTCAGTTTATTCATTGAACTGGGCATTGTCTTCCTGATTCTTAGTATGGCTTGTAACTTTTTGTTGGAGTCTAGGCACACCATATAATATAACATTGTATTATAATGATTCCAAATCATTATAATACAATAGAAATTGATATGGAATAACTAACCAATGGAGGGCAACTCCCTTTAAAGCTCCTTCCTATACAATTACTATTCTTTCTTTTTTGGTGACCAGGTGGATTATATAATGTTATAAAAGCCACTTGATCAGAACTCTAACTTGATGCAAAGCCCCCAAAATACCAAACTATTTAAAGCAGAAAAAGTAGGTATGTCAGCATCAAGAATAAAACAACTTGGATAGATTCTCTGCTGCAGCAGATTCCTAAAGTCAACTGCATTGAATATTTTTCTTAGAAAGCCTATGTCCAGCTTAGAGATAGTTCTTTTGGCCCCTTCAAGTCTGGATCCAAATGGGTTGGAAACATAAAAACAAACAGCATCTGTAATCTGTGACTGGTTATGCTGATGTGGTCTTCAAGTCACAGGAAACCCCAGAGTCTTTACTTACTAATATTTTTATATCTGATTACAGGGGAATATTTGAATGGCTATTACTTGAGCACAAGGAGTTGGGTTGCTCCTAATTTGCATTACCCAAAGGATTAGGGCAAGATAAAACATGAAAGCATCTAGGTCATTGAATAGCTGCTATTTCACTGTTGATGGCCTGAGGACACATGTAGGCTAGAGAAACCCCTTGCTCATATTAAAACTCTGACATGCTGGAGTGTAAAATCTTTGGAGGATAATAAACTGTACCTCCTAGGGCTGGCTCTTCTACTTACTATGTGATTTTGGGCAAGTTTCTCAGCCTCTGTATGCCTAGATTTCTACCTCTGTTACAAAGAGGATGATAATGACAGTGATCATGTAAGACTGGGTTATATTTGATAAGTGTCTGGAATAAAGACTCATTTTCCAGTTCATCTTCTGCCCAAGATCTTAGGCAAGTTACTCAATTTCTCAGTGCCTCAATTTATTCTGCAAAAGTGAAGGTTACAAAAAACAGAGTTATTAGAAGGGTCAAATGAGTCACTAAAGGGGAGTATGGGATTGAGTGTGAATTTTTTTTAGTATGGGAGAAACTCGTCAGGTTTAGAATTCAGTGAGAAAAAGCTAGTAGAAAGGGAGACAGAGGGAAGGGAGAGGAGAAGGGTCAGAAGAAGGGGAGGGGGTGGTAAGCAGGGAGGGGGAGAGAGAGATTAATCAACAGAGGTACGTTTGGTATGGCAAACACTGTTAGTTGCCCACCGATTTTCTTTCTATCAGAATTTTTTTTTCTGATGTCAGGTGTTCATTTATTTGAGGGAAAAAAGGAGTCCACCCTCAATCCATAGGTGTGAATCTGGATTAGTCTAAACCAATTACTGTGATTCCATTCCCCTTTTCAGTGATTATTTTAAGGATATGCATGTGATACAATTCTAGCCAATGAGACAAGAGAGAAAATTGCTGGAGGTCTTCTGAATGCTTCTTTATTCCTAAAATAGAGATATTAGGAAAAAAATTGTATTTTCTGAAAAATGCCCTCTAGAGGGACGCTTACACTGCCATCAAGTGGTGACCACTGTGCTTTTGGACTGGGAACTTAACCTGCCCCATCTAAAAAGTACACACCATTTGAGAGGTGATTGCCAGCTTGTAATTGGACCTTAGTTGAAACTGCATAAATTACCAAACAACATCACATTATTTTGTGATCTGAAATACTCTTATATCCTGGATTTTATCAAATAATGAACCCTTATGACCTGGATTTTATCACATTAACAGAAAGTTCCCTTTGAATGTAAATCCAAGAACATGTGAAAGGGGGAGCTCAAAAACAGATTGTTTTTGTGTCTTAGAATCTTTATTAGATGTCCCTGATGAGTTGCCTAACTGGATAGATGAATGAGCCTGTCCAAATTATCAGTTATTGGAAACCCCCTAACAAGTAGCATGGTTTTCTCTTCCTTTAGCATCTATAGTAATTCTGGTCTTTTGGTTACATATTTTATCAATTTGTGTTTGTCTCTGAAGACTTTGGCTCACCATTACAATTGAAGGACAGCTTTGCCAGCTACAGAATTCTTACCTGGCAGTTTTTATCCTTCAGTACCTTAAATACATCCTATCACTTTCTTCTCACCTCATCGTTCTTTATGTTCATCCAGTATCTTCTTAATATCATTTATCACTTTAGTCATAATTTCTTTCAATTCTTTGAATTGATTTAGGAGAACTGTGTGATTATCATGTATTAATTGTCTTAAATTCTGTATCTCTTGAGGATATTTGATTTGTTCAATTGACTGGGCCATCTCTTTCTCTTACCTAGTATGGCTTGTAATGTTTTCATGATGTCTAGACATCTTTATATGTTGGTGATTTTACTCTGATTGTCAATTTTTCTCTCTTGCCGATTTTTTTTTTTTTTTTTTGCACAGCTATTCTTTGATATTTGATTCAACTTATTCTAAGTTTTTAAATTTTCCCAGTTTAAATTATCAAAATCAGGCCAGTAAGTCACTACTGAGATTAAATTTTCTCCCAAGAGTTAAGTACAGAGAAACCCAAAATCATTTTGTGTCCAAGACATTTCCTGGCCAGCCAGAAGATGGTGCTCATCAGCACAACTGTCCAAGGAAGTGTTTCAATCTCTGCTTTCTTTTGTTTTGGTTTGGCCAGAGCTGGAATTCAAAGCAGGCTCTGACGGCCAAATTCACTGAAGAGAAACCCCTCCCTTTTCCCTTGTAGCAGCTGACTGGAAGGAAGACATTTGTTCCCTTTTCAGTTGGTGGCAGTGAGCCAGAATTTTATCCCAGCTTAATATCTTGGGGTTGGGGATGGGGATCCCTTCTTTCTTGCCTTGGGTGTTTGGGAACTCAGATTTGTTGTTTTGAGTTCTCCACCTCTCTGTCCCTCAACTTCCTGGGAGTTGCATAGCACTGTCATGGTCTGCTGGTCCTCAAAGCAGGTCCTTTGGACAGATTTTTGCCATTTCTCCATTGCTTTTGTGAGAGAGTTGAACCCTGCCTGTGTACTTGGGATGCCATTTTCGTTTAACTCCCTAATGTTGCTTGTTTATCTCGCATTTTGCTTCAATCATTGATTTTTTACTTCTAATATCTTTGTTATGGAATTTTCAGGCTTTTCTCTATACAGCAATGTCACCAGCAAATGCAAAAACTTTTATGAATTAGTCACATTGAGTAAATTTTCTTATATTTCAAATTTGCTAACCATTTTTATCAAGGAGAGGTGTTGGATTTTGTCAAATGCTTTTTCTGCATCAAGTGAGATGATCTTTTCTCTTCATTCAAGTAATCAAATTGAGCAATAGTTGAACTTCTTGTCTTTAATCACTCTTGCGTACCTGAGATAATTCCCACTTTATCATGGTGTATATTTTTTTAATCTTCTGTTGGAATTGATTTGCTTTTGTTTTGATGAGAATTTTTTACTCTTTTTAAATATTTTATTTTTTATTTTTTATTATAATATTCTATAGAATATTTTATTCATAAGGTATACAAGTCTGCGATTTCCTATGTTGTATTTTTCTTTTTCTTTGTATTAGGGTGATGTTGGCAACAGAAAATGAGTTAGAAAGCGTTCCCATCTCTTTAATTTTTGGAAGAGTTTGAGCAGGATTTATGTTAATTCTACATGAAATGTTTGGTAAAATTCAACAGGGAAGTTATCTGTTCCTTGACTTTTCATGTATGTGGTTCATTAAAGTTGTTACTGTTAATCAAAAACCATTCATTTCTCCCTAGAATTTTATATTTCATTTTAACCAAATATTATCTTATAAGGAAGATGTAATTTTAATACCATGTCTTTAGGTAGGATTAGCTTATTGAAATCTATGATTCATAGAAATGCTGATTTTATATACTCTATTTATGTCTGATTTTATAAGAATCTTCCAATGCTCCATGCACACCTATATGGTGTTTTGAAGCTGTATGCATCCCAGGAAAACATGTTCTTTTTTTTTTTTTTTTTTTTTTTTATAACAAGTGTGACTTTTATTTCTTAAAACTATCTTCTAAAGTATAATAGTATAATACAGAAAATGCTACTTTAAGTATGGAATGAATCATAAATCCACTTGATAAAGGAAGAATATCAGAATGCTTAAGGAGAAACAATTATATCAAACTCTGACATGCACTAAAATTAATCTGACAACTATGTATATTTCCAATAACTATATTTCCAAACTTATGGGAAAGATATGAAAGTGTAATGCAATAGGAATAGATCAACCTCTTTTTTGTAGGAGTTTTAAAACTTGTGATGGCTTAATTGTTCCAATCATTTATAAATAATGTACAGTCTTGAGTACTACACATCCCTACATCATGGACTTTCTTGCAATAAAAGGTTTTTGTTTTACAAAATTGCCACTAAAATCAGGGGAAAAAAAGTACTTTTTCCAACCCCATGTTCTGATTGGGCCTTTAGAGGAATCCAGTTTTGCCAAAGAGAGTAAGAATCTTTATAAGCAGTAAAGCTTTAATAATCTAGAAGCCCTTTGTACATACCCCACTAACCTTGATAACCAGGTTATTTTGTTTTAGAAGACCGACACTATGACCCACAAATGTCAACTTTGTTTTAACAGGACTCAGACCTAAGTTACTGGTTGCTTCTATCTGGTTAGTCACTTGCTCAATCCATGTTTTCATCTTGGTTTCAACCAAGTCTTATTTCACTATTGTTTTATTATGTTTCCCTCAGTTTGAAAGTTGTCATACAGAAGGTAACACTCCCAGTCCTCTTTGGAAGTCTGTATTAGAGAACAAGCAACAACAGACTGATCACTGACTACATTCCCCAGGCTTCTCCAGTTCACACTCAACTCCCCTGGCCAAGAATACCTTTGGATGACAGGTCTGGCCTGAAGGTGATGATGGACCTGCCCACTGACTGCACCTCCGAGAGTCTTGACTACCAATGCAAAAGAGACCTAAGTGACACTAGGCATAAGGCAATAGGCATAAAGATTCTGCTTACCTCTATGCAAGCCTACTGAGGTCATCAACGCTCACCCTCAACAGGCATATTCGATCACTAAGGGCCTCAAGGGACTTCCCATGAGAACAAGCCAAATTCTTACTTACTTACTTACCGACCAGGATCTCCAAATTCTGGAGAATGTAACAGAATTCTTAAGACAGAAGAATGTCCTCTTTAACTCAGAATGAGTAAGGAAACGTGTACAATATATAAATGTAAAGCAATAAATTCTAATCAGTGTTGCAGAAAGTTTCTGTTAGTGTAACACCAATAAGCTCAAACTAACTTTCTTAAAAACACAGTGCTTAGGATGGGCTAGGAGACAGTCCAAAAATTGCCGGTTTACGTTCTTAGCTTACGTTCTACTCAAACATTTCTAGAGCCAAGTGTTCACTATAATGGACAAAAAACAGACAATGTATCTGGACCTAACTCTAAACGTGAAAATCGGTCCACAGCACACTCTTAACCCTTTTTCCAAAGAAATATGTTTAAACGGCTTTACCATACAGAGCTATGGCTTCCGGGAAGGGTTGCAAATCAGTCTCTACAGATGAGCTAGTTTCCGTTGAAGTAGCTCGGTTAGGTGACACTACAGTCAGTCTTGGGGGAGCTCTAGAGTTTCGTGGAGGAGGAACTTCTCCACACAGGAAGCTGATCAAATCTTCTCTACGTATAGTTCTTCTGCGTTTTTTAACCCAAACCAACACATCCTTATTGCGTCGCTGATAGCCAATCTGAATCCCAATATCAAAACTTCGCTGGTGGGTATCCACACTTTCTTTGTAGAGATTGGTGAAGGCGGTGGCTGCATTTTGGAAGGGGACCCAGAGAGAAAGTCCTGGCTGCTGACACACTGGGTCTTTGTAGAGCTGGGCCATGGCAGTGGCCGAGTTCTGGAAGAGGTGCCACAGCTTCTGCTGCTTGTGCTCGGGTTGCGCGGCAGCCGCGGCCTCCTCCTGCAGCTCGGGGGGCAGCTGCTCGTCCTGCTCAGCCTCGGCCAGGCACTGCCGCTCCCACTTGGAGAACCAGTGCTCGGGGCCGTGCTCCTGGATCTTGGCCTCGCCCTCCTCCTTCCGCTCCTCCATCCTCCGCGGCCTCCTGTGGCCTCGCCGCCGCTGCATCCTCCTCAGGCGGGGCCCCCGCGGGAGCGTCGTTGTCGAGCCGCCCGGCGGCGGGGCCCACTGGCCGGCGGCGGCTCCTCGCGGCGGCCCAGGCCTCCTGCACCCCGAGGGCTGCGAGCTCTGCTCCGCGGCCCGGCGCGGCCCGGGACGACCCCCGCCCCGGGCCTCCCCCACCCCCGGGGCCCTGCCGGAGGACGCTGTGACCCGGTGACCGCCGCCGCTCGCCTCGCCCGCCGGACCCCTCCTACCGACCCCCCATGGCGCCGCGGCCTCCCTAGGGCCGCTGCCGCTGACCGCCGAGGCCTCCACGCAGGCCGGCCTGCGCTGCTGAGCCCACCCCGAAGACTCGGAAAACATGTTCTTAAATCTAATTCATTCCTGTAAAGTGTAAACCTATTATAAGTAGGATCTTTTGATGAGGCTGACACACTAAATTCAGGATGGGACTTAATCCTACTGTAGTCCATTATAAATGAAAATATTACAGACAGAGAAAGCCATGGAAGGAAGAAACTGAAATCAATGAAACAAAGGAGAGTTGGGAGAGACCAGACACATGACCATGTGTTCTGCATGTGACAGAGGAATGAGTGTAGCCATAGCAGAAGCTCTTTCTGTCTTACTGCAGAAGAAAGCCACCAATAAGTTCCCCTCTCTGCATGCACTCTACACTAGAGCATTCAACATTGCTTTAGAGAAGGTGCCTCCTGGAAAAGGGTCAGTTATTGTTTCCTATAGTTTTAATAAAATAATTTTAGCATTGTAGACACCTCTGAATATACTGACCCCAACCCCATTACACTCTATCAAGGCAGTTCTGTGTCAATAGTGTAGCTATCTCTATAACATTTAATGAAAGCTGTTATTTTACAAGACTCAAGAAGCCATCCCATCAACATTTACAGGTATCACTGATGGGAAGTTAAAAATGGAATGTTAACTATATCCACATATTAATACCATCTCCCTTATCCAACTATTTCTTCAACTCTTCTTAATCTAGCATCATCAATATACACTTACAGACATGTCTTCCCAGTTAATGATGGATTATCTTTTTCCAAATCATGCAGCTATTCTTTAACATAATCTCTTCCTGTTTTATTGTAGTTGGTATTTCTGAATTAGGCCATGCTGATACTTGATCCTGGTTATTTGTCTAGAAGAAATGAGAATGAAAAGAGCAAATGTTGACACTGACAGGTGAAATGTCATATTCTGAGAATTAATCATAGGGCAATTCCTTTGCAATGTTTTTAGGTGTAAAGGATTATTCCCAAAGATAACCAGTGTCACAATCTTTCATCTCTGTACATGCATGCACTATCTGAGCAAGAGGTCAAAGCTCTTGCCTTTGTCTAAATTTGGGATGGACTTGGGTCTCAGGTTTCTATGACTTCTCTCTTAATGCTTTGCCATTTATATAGGGGTGTTACAAGTCTAAGAATGCAGGCTTTTTATAGCTTAACTCACTTCAAAATGAATTATTAGTCTTTATTTGCAATCACCTTCTATGCTCTGAATGCAAGGAATGACATTCTTTAAATATTGACATAGAAGGCTGCTGGCTTCCACACTCTCTCCAGACCTAAGACTTAATTGAAGTGAGCTTGTTGTTTTCCTGAACACAAAATCAATGAATTTCAATAACACTGACAATTTCTATGGTTCTTAAAATGACCACTGTTCACATACTTGCAATGCTAGAGAGACATAACATAAGCCCATCTCATTCAGCCTGCAACCAACTCCAATTTACTGGAGTGAAATCATGAATAGTGTGTGTACTAAATCCCACCCTATTTTCTGCCAGCCATGGAATCCTGGTTTCTCCTGACTGGTGAGTAATCCCATTTCAAAATGCTATTTTAACAACATGTCTCCCACAGCACTTTTAGTGTCAACTTCCTTAGAAAATTCAGATGAAGTTTTTTTTATTTTGCAGATTATCCCAAAACTTATGTAGAGAAGGAAAACAACCAGCAAAAATGGAGATATCATGCAAACCAACACTTTGGGCTCCTGGAAAAAAATCACCAGAGAATTCTGGGTGCAACTCTAAAACTTGCACCTCATAATTATCAGAAAAGGGTCTAAGTATTTGGGGTATGTATATAACACTCTCAGTAATTGCTGGATTTTTGGCATAGAATACAATAGATATATTGTTCCTCTGGTCTGCCACTAAATTGAATTTTCAGACCAGTAAAAGATATCAGGCAGAAAATGAAATTATATGCTTGGGGGTGAGCTTGAATGCAATGAAGTGCCAAGAACTAGGGTCTATGAGTGATGTTTCAACATTATCTACTATAGTATGTAATCAGAAAATAAACTGAATTAGAAGAATAAAATTTCCAAGAAAGAAATAATGATGGAAATTATTTTTAATATTAGTATTCTGCCAGAAATTTAAAGAAAAGCAACATTTATCATCTCAGAAAATTTTTCAGAGACTAGGAAAAATAAGATTCCTTCACCATCACATTATATTAGGGTAATATTTTCTTGTCATAAACAATGTATAATAAAATAATGTTAGAGGGTAATTATACTCATCAAACTAGAGGCAAAAATTTAATGACATTTAACAATAAAATATTGCAATAAATTTTTAAAAATTAAAATATTAACAATTTGGCTTAATGGTATAAATACAAGTCCATGTGAAGTTTTAACATTATCAGAATATAATTAAACAGCTCAATAAAAAAGGGGAAAAAATGTATTTATCTTAAAACATGGAAAAACAGTCTGATTCTCCACTGTCATTTTAATGATCAAATGTCAAAATCATTACCTTTGCATCTGGAACAAAACATATAACTTCAATACTGCAATTCATTTCAATTCAACTTTTACTTGGATTCTGATAAACATATGACAAAAATGTAATGAGATTAAATTTAAAAATCTGAGGTTCCATGAGAATCTTTACAATGTTATAATTTGCAATCAAATTATTAAGACTAACAAGAGAATCAGTAAGTTTGAAGGATGACAATCTAGACAAAAAATGAAATTAAAATTTATGTGTCAGCCACAATGTTATTAAAACAGTAAATGCAATGTGTATACACTTTGGATGGGTTGTATATGGCATGGGACTGTAAACATGAAGCATGTGGTAGATGATGGATTGTGGTTAACAAAGCAAATATGAGAGCATTTTCTCATGAACGATAATAAATATATAATACTAATACATAGTGTTAATAATAAGGGAATGAAAAATATACAAAATACAAGCAATAGACCATAGTTAGTCATAATGTTTTGATGATGTCCTCTCATAATCTGTAAAAGGCGTTCCACATCTATGCAAGCTGTTGGTGGAGGGGTGAGGTATGGGAATTATACAAGTTACACAGAATTGTTCTGTAAACTCAGTTCTTAAATAAAATATATATTACAAAAAATAAATAAAAAAATAATGTATTTAGAAATAAATTTCAAATAGATATGAATAATTATTGGAAAAAATTCCAATCATGAAGAGACCTGTATCAATAGAAAAAAATTCCATCTTTATAGAAATTAATTGTTTGAAAGATGTTAGTGCTTTCTGAATGTCTCAAAACTCAATTATATTTCCAATAAAATATTAATTATTTTATGCATTTCATTCATGTTACAATAATAAGGATCATATTTAAACTGCCACCTGAAAAATTAAACCTTAAAAATTGACATGTGAAAATATTATTTCCTAAAATGATGCATACCTAATCATGGATGATGGTGATGTCTGACACACAGGAAACAAAGCAGTTGAAACTAAGGGGATAAACTCAAATACATGCAATATTTGAATAACAAGAAAGTCTTGACTTAATAATAGAATATAATTAGACCTAGATTGAGTAATTATATGCCATATAACTATATCCCTTATCAATCTCAAGCATATTTACTGGTATACAAAAATATTAAGCACCCAATAAGGTAAAGATTACAGTGTATGGAATCTAATAAAAAGTTATTGGGCTTATAGAGTAGCAAAAAAATACAAATATTAAGGACACTAATCAAATCCAAAGCTACTTATAAATAAGCTAAAAGTAACACAATAGATACTAAAGCAGATATTATAAATGTGTATTATATTTTTGAAAAGGTAGGCAGAATATCAAAGGCAAAACGTTATTTATATTACATTTCAGGTACAAGAACAAGAATGTCTAAGAAAAATAAATAAGATTATCTTAATAGAGGAACAGACACTGTATAAATAAAATAATGGTGAATGTTAACATATAGCAATCCAAAATGAATTACAGAAAAGAATATTTTTAAAATGCCATCTTCAAACAGTCTAATATATATAAAAATGGAGGTCCAAAAAGAGTGGGTTGGGTAGAAATATGTTTGAAGAAACTGTGACCAAATATTTACAAATTGATAAAAACTCAAAAGGTACATTTCCAAAAGCTCAATGAAATCCAATCCAAGCACAAGAAACATATAAGGACTAAATCAAGGCACATCATAATCAAATTGCATAAAACCAACATAAAAGAGACAACATATTAAAATAAATATAAAGTATGATCAAATGGGATTTATCCCTAGTATGCAAGGGTGGTTCAACATAAGAAAATCATTAATGTAACACACAACATTAACACAATGAAGGAAAAAAGACACAGGATTATCTGAACTGAAGCAGAAGAGGAATTTGAAAACATCTAGCACTCCTTCCAAAAACACAAAAACAAAAACAAAACTTAGAGCACTAGGAATAGAAGGAAACTTCCCTGAAATGAAAAAGTGTATATGTGAAAAGCCTACAGATAATATCCCATTTATTGCTGAAAGATGGAAATCTTTCCATTTAAGATCAGGAAAAATAAAAGGAGGCACACTATCAACACTGTTATACAACATTTTACTAGAGGTTATTTCCAGAGCAAATAGGCAAGAAAAAAAGAAATAAAAAGTATACAACTTGTGAAGAAAAAAATAAACTGTTCCCTGTTTGCAAATGATCTGATGCTATATACAAAATATCCTGAAAACTCCACAAAAAAGCACCTAGATTTAATAAATTAATTTATCAAAGCACCAGGACTTAAGACCAACACCCAAAAAACCAGTAATGTTTCTATTTACAGATAAGGAACAAACAGAAGAAGAAATGCAGTAAAACAATCCATTTACATTAGCAACTAAAGGAATCAAATATCTGGGAATAAACCTAAGCAAGTATTTGAAGGACTTGTACCCAGGAAAACATAAAACATTATTAAAAGATATCAGAGAAGATCTAAAGCCACAGTAATCAAAACAGCATGATACTGTCACAAGCATTGATATATATAGAACAATGGAATCAAATTAAGAGCTCACTAATCAACCCTCACATATAAGGCAAACATATTGGATAAGGTGGCAAATACCATTCAATTAGGAAAGAATTGTCTCTTCAATAAATAGTGTTAGGAAAACTGGATATCTATTTGCAAAATAAAGGACCCTACCTTTTTTTGCAGAGTTGAAAAAATCAACTCTGAGCAAATGGACTAGTGTTAACAGCAATATTATAATATTCTTGCATCAATGTCAAAAATACACTGTATCATACAAATGGTCAATAATAGGGGAGGTATGGGATCTTTTTTTCTGGACTAAAGAAAACATTCAATAATAAACTGAGGTGATGACTGCACAACTTTGTGGTGAAAGTGAGAGCCACTGAGTGTTCACTTTGGATAGATTGTACAAGGCGTGGAACTGTATATCAAACACAGTGAACCATATGGTGGAAGATGGACTATTGTTAATTGTATAAATATAAGACAATTCTGTCATGAACTATAATAAATATACAATACTAATACACGATGTTAATAACAAGGGAGTCTGAAAACATAACAAATATATGCTATAAACCATAGATATATAGTAATAGTCCGATGTTACTACAGGTAACCTAAATACCTTCTGAGAACCTCCATGTTGCTTAAATATGGTCTCTCTCTAAGCCAAAACTCAGCATATAAATGAATAACCTTCCCCCCAGCATGGGACATGGCTCCCGAGGATAAACATCCTTCAGTAATCATGCCCCTGTACTCAGGGGATTCTTGCTGTCCCATTGGAGAATGTGGTAGAGCTGTGACAATGCTCCATGAACATTTAAACACATTCATATGCCTCATAGGTATGCCCTAGGTGAACCTACTCCCATGCATCCTCATCTCTGACAACAGGCACCAATGATCCTCCTCTGCCCTGTTGTAATCTTTCTGTGATCCAAAACATCTTCAAAATTGAAGCCAACAAATTAACCAAATGTAATTAATAGGAAAATTATATAATAATGATGGCTTTAAAATTAATGAATAAAATATGAAAATTTTTTCTAAAAGTTTGAAATAATATAAAAATAAAAAATATAACATTTTATAAAATTAACATGTCTTTCATAACTGTAATATCTGTTGTCTTGCATGTACAGTGACATTTGCTTCCATTTATTTGTCCAATGCCTTATTTTTTTTCATTTTGTCTTCAAAGATGCTTTAGTTTACAGAAAAGTCATATACAGAATATAGGTTTTTCCCATAGACCTAACATCCCATTTTCTCCTTTGCCCTATTAATGACATTTTACATATGGATGGTGCATTTATTACAATTGATGTACAAATATTGAAACATTGCTACTAACCATGGTCAATGATTTCCATTGTGGTTTCCATTTTGGACGATATAATTTTATCAGTTTTGATGAAGTTTGACATGGTCTGTAATCCATCCTTGCAGGATCATGAAGAACAATTCCATTGCCCCCACAAAGTCCTGTGTTCCATCCATTCTATTCCCCCTCGTCTCCCCTCAGGACCCATGGTAACCACCAAGATTAACTCATTGAAGGACCAATTCTCTGAGCACCATTTGTTAAAGAAGCCATTCTCTCATAGTTGAGTGGGCTTGGTGGCCTTGTCGAATATCAGGTGACTGTATATGTGGAGATTGACATCAGAATTCTCAATTTGGTTCCATTCATCAGTATGTCTATTCTTGTGCCACTACCATACAGTTTAGATCACTGTAGCCTTGAAGTATGTTTTAAAGCCAGGTAGTGTATTTCCTTCAACTTAATTTTTCCTTTTCAAAATATCTTTGGCTATTCGGGGCCACATGCCCTTCCAAATATAGTTAGCTTTACCAATTCAGTAACAAATGTGGTAATTTTTATTGGGATGTCATTAAATCTGTAAATCAATTTGGGTAGGATAGACATCTTAATAATGTTTAATCTTCCTATCATTGAACAGGGAATAGTCTTCTATTTATTTAAGTCTTCTTTGATTTCCTTTAAGAGTGTAAATGCACATAGACATTTACATCTTTAGTTAAATTTATTCCTAACTATTTGATTCTTTTAGTTATGATTTTAAATGAGATTTTTTTCTTGGTCTTCCCTAAGTTTCCTCATTATCGGTGTACAGAAATGTTACTGATTTTAACACATTGATCTTATAACCTACCACTTTAATGAATTCATTTATAAGCTCTAGAAGTTTTGTTGTAGATTTCTCAAGTCTTTCTATGGATAAGTTCATGTTTCTGCAAACAGTGACATTTTTACCTTTTCCTTTACAATTTGCATGTCTTTTATAGCTTTAGCTTGCCTAAATGCTTGAACAAGTACTTCTAACCCAATGTTAAATAAGAGTGGTGACAGTGAGCATCCTTGTCTTGTTCCCAATCTTAGAGGGAAAGCTTTTAAGAATTCCAAATTGAAGATATTAGCTTTGGTTTTTCATATATACCCGTTATGATGTTCAGGAAGTTGCCTTCTAGTCCTATATTTTGCATTATTATTATAAGAAAAGGGTGCTTTATTATGTTTAATGCTTTTTTTGCATCTATAGAGATGCTCATGTGATTTTTTTCTTATGACGTGTTTATGTGGTATATAACATTGATTTTATTATGTTCAAACACCCTTGCATACTAGCAATGAAACCCACTTGGTCATGGTGTATAATTCATTTGATATGTTGTTGAATATGATTAAGAAGTATTTTGTTGAGGATTTTAGCTTTTAGGTTCATTACAGAGATTGGTCTATATTTTCCCATTCTTGTGATGTCTTGGTTTGCCTTTGGTATTACGGCAATATTGGAATCATAGAGTGAGTTAGGCAATATTCCCTCCACTTCTATATTTTGGAAGATTTTAAGCAGGATTGGTGTTAGTTCTTTCCAGAATGTTTGGGGGAATTCACCTGTGAAGCCATCTGTCCCTGGGATTTTCATAGTTGGAAGGTTTCTGATGACTGATTCTATCTCGTTATTGTGATTGGTCTGTTAAGTTCATCAATTTATTCTTTCATCAATGTAGGCTGCTTTTGTGTTTCTAGGAATTTGTCTATTTCCTCTAAACCATCTTTTTGGCATACAATTTTTCAAAATATCCTCTTATGATACTCTATTTCAGTGGGGTCAGTGGTGATATCCCCTTCCTCATTATTTTATGTGTTTGCATCTTCTTTTTCCTTTGTTAGTCTAGCTACAGGTTTGTCCATTTTATTAGTCTTCCCACAGAACCAGCTTTTGGTTTTGTTTATTTTTTCTAGTGCTTTCTTATTTTCAATTTCATTTAGCTCTGCTCTAATCTTTGTTATTTTCTTCTTTCTACTTCCTTTGTGTTTAGTTGTTTTTTTAAATCCTCCAGGTGTAATATTAGCTCATTAATTTTAGCTCTTCCTTCTTTTATGATATAGGCATTTATGGCTATTAATTTCCATCTCAGTACAGCTTTTCTGCATACCATAGTTTTAGATATGTTGTGCTGTCATTTTCATTCGTTTCATGGTAGTTACTGATTTCTTTTCAGTTTCCTAATTGACCCAGTGTTTTTCTAAAAGTGTGTTGTTTAACTTCCATATCTTTGTGCCTAATCTATTTCTCTGCCCTTTACTGATTTCCAGCATCATTCCATTGTGGTCAAAGAAATTACTTTGTATAATCTCAATCTTTCTTAATTCGTTGAGGCTTGTTCTGTGACCTAGCATATGGTCTCTCCTGGAGAATGATCCATGTGCAATTGAGAAGAATGTACATCCCACTGTATTTGGGTGGTAATGTTCTGTATATGTCTATTAGTCCAGATCCTCTAATGTATTATTAAAAGTCTTTGTTTTTTACTGTTTATCTGTCAAGATGTTCTGTTTAATGGTGATAATAGTTTTTTAACATCCCCCAGAATAACTGTAGAAGCATCTATTTCTCTGCTTAGTTTTACCAAGGTTTCCCTCATGTGTTTTGAGTTGCCCTGGTTAATAGTATAAATGTCTATGATTGTTCTTTCTTCTTGATTGATTACCCCTTTTATTAATATATAGTGTCCATCTATCTCTTGCAGTAGTTTTCATTTAAAGTCTATTTCACACAACATTAGTATAGTTACTCCTGCCCTTTTTTTGGTTATTGTTTGCTTGTAAAATTCTTTTCCAACCATTCATTTTCAGCCTACTTGTGTTCCTGGGTCTAAGTTGGGTTTCTTTTAGACAACATACAGATGGATCATATTTCCTTATCCATTCTGCCATTCTGCTTTTCTTGACTGGTGAGTTTAATCCGTTAACATTCAACATTATTATTATCAAGGGATTAATTAAATTAGCCACATTTTCTTTAGGTTCATGTATGCCAAATGTTGTTTTTATTTCTCCTTTTATATTCTTAGGTGTTTTCACACTCTCCTCCAACTCTCTTTCTCTCTCATTTTTTCCTTTTGACCTGTAGAACACCCTTCAGGATTTCTTGATCAGCAGGTTTCTTATTGACATACACTTTTAATTTATTTATTTGTGAATATTTTGAACTCTCCTTCATTTGTGAAATACAGCTTTGCTGGAGAGAGGATTCTTGGCTGGAAGTTTTTTCTTTTTACACCTTAACTTTGTCGTACCACTGTCTTCCAGCCTTCATGGTTTCAGATGAGAAATCAGCACTAAATCTTACTGAGCTTCCCTTGTATGTGATTGGTCTCTTTTCTCTTGCTGCATTCAGTATTCTCTCTTTGTCTTGAGCATTGGACAATTTGAAATACATATGTCTTGGAGGAGTCCTCTTGGGATTTATACTGTTGGGGGCACTACACTTCTTGGACATGTACATCCATGTCCCTCAATAGTGTTGGGAAGTTTTCAGCCATTATTTCCTCCAACACACCTTCTGTCCCTTTTCCCTTCTCTTCTCCCTATGGGGTTCTTATAATGTGTATGTTTGTGCATTCTATGTTGTCATTCAAATCCGTAATGCTCAATTTTTTCCATCTTTTTATCTATCTGTCCTACTAACTTTCTGATTTTAAATGTACTGTCTTCCACATCGCTGAATCTTTCCTTTCCCTGTTCAAATCTGCTGTTATGTGCTTCCAGTGTATTTTTTATTTTTGGACAGTACCATTCATCACCATCATATATGTTATCTTTTTATGTATGTTTACAATTTCTTCTGTCTGTTCCCCTGGTGTCATCTTAATATCCTTAAACTCTTCCTTCACTTCATTAAGTTGATTCATATTGGTTTAGACATCTCTAATTAGTTTTTCCATGTTCTGCATCTCCTCCTGGTTTTTGGTTCATTCATTGGACTGGGCTATGTCTTCCTGTTTCTTAATATGGCATGTAATTTTTGTTGGTGTCTAGGCATCTGTTTCTGTTGATGTGTTTATTCAGTTAATTAGCTTCTCTCTCTACTCTTGGGTTTTATTTTGTTGCTGATTTTGTGTGTGTGATAAGATTTTAATTTAATGCTTTGTTCCTCTTATTCTATTTCCTTGCTGTTGTCTATGTTCCTTTGGGAAAAAAAATTAGGACCAGAGAAAAGGAAAGAGATAAGAAGAGGAAAAATTAATAGTAATAGTAAAAGGTAGAAGAGGAACCATACAAGACCTAGGAAAATGAATAATTGACATGAATAAGAAGTACATAGGAATAAGAATAAAAAAGTGGAATAAAAACAATGAAATGAGAAACAGAATAGAGAAAAATATATAGAATGAATTACAAGGCTGGAATGATGAGAACAGAGGAAGAGTAAAAAGAAAAGAGAGAAATTAATGAGTGAAAAGGAAAGAAAACAGAAAAAGGGATAGAGAAAAATAAAAACAGGAAAAACTGAAAACCAAACAAAAAGAGGTTGAATGAAAGAACAATAGGAAACAGAATTTTGAAAGATGAAGGAGAGAAAAATAAATAACATAAGCAGAATGAATTGGTAAAGAAAAAACAAAACAGGTTTACAAAGGAAGGGGAAACACAACAAAGAAGAAACAAGAGAGCAGCAACTAATTAAAAAAAAAAAAAAGAAAGGAAAAAAAAAGAACAAAATAACAAAAATAAACACGGACAAAGAGCCTTCCCTCTTATACCCCTAAGGATCTTCTCAAGCTGCTGTTGTTCATCAATCAATTACCCTGTAGCCATCCCTCAGCAGGTTTTCAACAGGGTTTTAGTGAGTAAAATAAGGAAAATTTTTTAAAAAGAACCTTTTTTAAGAAATAAGAGATCCAAGAAAAACGAATACAAAACTAATGTCTGTATATTCCCTGTCATAAAGTTTCAGCTTGATGCCCAATAACCCAGTGGATCATTTCTCTAAGAAGAGCCAGGAATTGAACAAGGGGCCTTGTATATGCAAGGCAGGAATTCTTCCACTGAGCTAAAATGTCTCCTTAGATTACTTAGCCTTACAGAAGTCTATCCACCCCCTTCCCCTTGAGCAGGTTCAATTCCTTGCAGTTTGCCAGAGTCCTGTTGATTAGGCACCTATCTGTCCCTGCCTTCACTCTAATCTAATTCCTCTCTTTACCTGGGTGGCTGGGTATGACAGCCTGCCTGAGATCCCCCTCCACTCTCCCTGTCAAGTCTAGGTCCCTTCTGATATTCAAAGGGGGCTCAGCTGTCCAAACTCACTGCAGAAGAACCACATTCCACCCTCCCAGACCACTCTTCCTCCCAGGGAATCTGCCCTCACACTCCATTTGGAGTAAGGAGCCAGCAGCTCTACCTAGGCTAATTACCCTGAGGGTTGGGTGTATGTGCTCTTTCCAGCTACAAGGGTAAGAAACTCACAGTTTTACTTTGGTTTCTTTATCTTTCCAGTATCCTCTTAGATGGCTCAGAGCACCTTCATGTGCTATATATATCCAAAGCAGCTGGCAGGAAGGAAGTTCTGCTCTCATCTCAGTTAGATATAATTACCTAGAAGTTTTACCCTCACGTCATATCTCAGGGGAGCCCTTAGTGGCAGCCAGTAAGTTTAATAACTCACAGCTTGTTGATTTGGCTTCTGTCTCTCTGTCCCTCACTCTTCTGGAAGTTGTGAAGTAGTATCCTGGTCCGCTGTACCCCAAAGGAATTCCCCAAGGCAGCCTTTGGCTCTTTCTTCATTGTTTTAGTGAGAGCTGACCTTATCTGCCTAACCCAACAGCCACATTCCCACCATTCCCCTCATTATTTTTTAAGAAATATTTTTGCAGAAGTAATATATACTAAAAAGAGTGAGCTGTTCTAGAGAAATAACTATGTGTTCCAAGAGAAATACTGTGTAAACATGACATGGCATATCCAGGCCTGTATATTTCATAATATTTCATAAACACTTTGGAATTTATAGTACCCATTTTCATAATACACATTTACATATAATTCTATGTTTATTTCAACATAATACTTTATCTAATACAAGAACAATATGCATATATACTAGTGGAAGAAATATTGTGGAAGCTGTGATATATCTATCAGCCATAAAAAGAATGTTTATAAGATTAAGGACAATTTTTTTAAAATAGCCATAATGAAAATAAATATAAAAGCTATTAGTAATCATATTTTAAAAATTAAAATAAGAGCATTTGATTTTTACTTATGTATCTGTGTATTTATAAATAAGTTTGGACTATCATGGAAATGGGGGGAGGATTAGAAGCAGCAGCAGGTTAACTCAGGAGACTTGCAGTTCTGTGGTTAAAACTACAATGGTGGGATTGTTCTTTTGGACATAGTGCAGAGGAGGGTTACAGGTGTAGGGCATCAAGAGTCAGGAGATATAAGGCATAGGGTGCACCTGGGGCATGCCTCTTTGGAATATATAAGTGTTCATCTTGTCATAGCGTGCTTTCTCACTGGGTCAAGTCCCCCACAATGAACAAGAAAATATGAAACTCCAATCCTGAGAGTCCTGCTATGTTCTCAATTAGAAGGACAAGAAGCTGTAGAGAACATAAGCAGTGTCTAATAAAAGAAAACAGACCAATATGTCAAACCCTAAGTATTACTGCAAGTGAGTTTTATTCTTCAAAAGTTGAAAATTAGTGGTTACCTTAGTTTCTAAGGGGAAGGGGAAAGAAAAAAAAGAGATGGAAAATAGGGCATTTTTAGGGAATTAGAATTGTTCTGCATGATCTTCCAATAATGGATACGGCCATTTCATATTTTGTCAAAACCTGTAAAATTGTATGGTGCAAACTGTAAACCATAATGTAAACCATTGACCATGGTTAATAGCAATGCTTCAGTATTTTTATATCAATTTTAGCAAATGTACCATCCACACGTAAAATTTATCATAACCTTTAAAATTGTGGAGGGCAGTGTGTAAACTATAATGTTAACTTTAGTCCACAGTTAGTAGCAATGCTTCAATATGTGCTCATCAGTTGTAACAAATGTACCACAGTGATTAAAGATGTTGTTAATGTGGGAAGGTGTGGGAGGGGTGGTTTGGGGGCATATGGGAATCCCCATATATTTTTCTCCAAAATGAAAAGAACTTTATTTTTTCTTATTATAAAAGTAAGACATGTTTAATGTTAAGAAAAAAAATACAGAAGTGTAAATAATTAAGAAACGTCACTGATAATTGCACTAGCCAGAGACAATCACATTCTGAAGTTTATCCTTCTTCTAGACTTTTCTAAGCCTATGTTTATATTAATCACAACTTCATTTTCAAACATGAGACGTCACCACACATGCTGTTTGATATTTTTCTCCTACTTTTCTAGGTATCATACTCATCTTTCTATTCAACATGGACACTTGAAATCAAAGTCATAGGGCAGTTTTCTCAAGTTTTGTTCTCTGACACCACAACAACATAAAAAAGTGAAATGTAGAATGGAAAACTTGGGAATAGAAGACCCCTACACTCTTTCACTGCTGTCAGATTCCACAAGTCTACTCTGTGCCTAAACTAGCTTGGCCTCATGAAGCAGGGCTCGCTAGGTGAGGAGGACAGAGTTTATGCTGGGTTGTCCTGGGTTTGGATATTGTCAATATCATTCACACACTGAGGAGTCAATACTTACGTACTGTTGTCTAAGCCTCATAGACTTTCAGGAACATAGAGATATAAGGCAACATCCAATTGGACAGAGAATTTGGAGAAGAGAGCCTTGGCTTACATGATCTTGCAATATGTAGCTATTGAGGCTAAAAGCTGGCCTTCAGCTTTTGTGGTAATTACTATAAATATCCAATACAATAAAAAGAGAAACATTGAACTCATGCTTTTCCAAAAGAGAACTGGTGGGAGCAGAGCTTGCTTCAGAGGTGTTTCTCTCTCAGAGCACAAGAATAGTTTCTTCCGTAAGGAAGTTTCAGTATTGAGAAATTTCCCATTTTCACACACCCCCCCTCTTGTACGTACACCTTGTTGTTTTGTGTAACCCATTGCTCCTGGGGAAGAACCATGAGAATTTAGGCCGCTAGGAGAATCCCCGCTCTCCGTAAACTCCCCAATCCCCACAAACTCTTCTGATAGAAAATATCGCTAAATTGGAAAAAGTATAGTTTGCATGTTTTATCCAGACTTCATGATTCACCCTCTAAGTAAATTAAAGCTGAAGATATGAAAAATACACTTATTGGAAGACATTTGCTCTTGAGGTAAGTTTTTCAATCTGTCTGAAATATAGTTTTCATGGTGCCTCCTCAAGACTGATTTGATGGACTCTATAATCAGTTTGTCTCCTCAAAAAAGATGATGCCCCTGGAGAGTATTTCAAAAATGAAGGGTGACAGTTGCCCAGGGTACCCAAGCCTTCCCTGGCCTCAGACTTTCTCACTGTCTTTCTCACAAATTTCTATGTTCACAGGAAAAAGTAAACTAACCAGGGGTGAATAAGCTAGCTTGGCAGTTTATATTCTTTGCAATCCCCTCATTTGAAGAGTTTAAGTTTAGTGGTGAAGTTTCTGGGACAGGGTGTAAGATAGAGCTGCACTTCTACACCCTCATTTGGGTTTTAAAGACCCATGGTGACCCTTGCTCATGTCCCACAACTGCACCCCCTCTCTGATTTGGGAGAAAGTGATAATGCTGGAGGATGGGGGGAAATAAGCTGACATCTGTAATGAAACCTTGGTCAAATTAACCTTGTAAACCTTCTTTTCTCATCTCTCTTCTACTCATTAGCATTCCCCTCTTCCCTTCCCTGACTTCATTTGGTCTCTGTTCCTTCCTCCATTTATTATCATTTATTATGTACATAGTTTTCTGCTTTGTTAATTCTTAAACAATGAAATGTAAAAAACTTGATTTGGGGACCTGGATTGGAGCTTAAATTATCCAGGGGCATCCTCTGCTGTCTCATGAATTCTCTTTTCTAGGATGCAATTCACATAGATGGTTGGGAGTTGATGTTTTATATGACAAGTAGTGTGGATGTCAGAGGGAACTGCTATTTAGTAACATTTTGTCCTAGTTGGAACCCAATTATACTCAGCAAATCTCAATGTATTAAAGGTCAAACTTGCATGTAAGTAAACAGGACAAACTATTACACTTATTTTACAAGAAAATAAGGTCACATAAAATAACAAAAAAAAACTTTGTTGATTATAAGGGAAAAGTCAAGAATAAAATATAATTTAGGATTACCTCAATCAATATAGGACAGATTTAATAAAGCTTATAGTTATATAGATGCATAGGGGAGAGAGAATGTTTATTTTCTGGGGGAATAAAGAAGATTTGGGCAGACAGATTGATTGATTGATTGATTGATTTCTGGGAGCAGGTTAATTTGGACTGGTTAAAATTCAAAGAAGTAGTAGGGAAAATTAAGGATTTTAAATAAGAGAAAATAGTATCCTCCATATTGGAAGCCCTCCCCCCAGCCCCAACTCATAACTGTTGGATAGGACAAGAGTATTAGGAAATAGTGGCCAAATCAAATGATAAAATTCTGAGGTGGTATTGTTCTGAGACAAATTATACACATTGCTCAAGTGCTGATTTCCTATCTTTATGTCCTCAAATTTTCTTTTTGCTTATTAAAAAAAATAAATTTGTATGAGCTGGCTTTCTTGGCTGTCCATTTTCTGGCCACAAATTTATCTACATCACTTTTTGATTTAATAAGAGTGTAGTTCTTAAAGAGAAGTTAACCTTCTCTTCACCTCTATGTTTACCTGAAGCAATCCATACTTTTCTCTTACAATCTTTTTTTTTTTTTGAGACTATAAAAGGTTTTATTTTTTTTATTTTCATTTTTTTTTTTGCTTACAAAAATGTTATTTATATATATATATACACATATATTTTAAGAGGTGCTCATCTAACTGCTCTTCTCCTCACAGCCAAGGACACCAACTTTTGGTATTTAGCTTCCAGAGGACCTGAATATATTCAAATTGTTATAATTAAATCATTTTCTCTTTCATACTTTTCAGAGATAATTGGAACTGCCATTCCTAGCTTCTATTTATCATAATATAACTAGTGTTGCCACATTGGGCAATGTTATAGCAGCTGGACATCAAAAGTTTTGCAGTTTTATTGTGATTATGTAGTTTTTATTAGAATAAATGAATAATTTGTTACTATTTTTAAAATATTCTCAACAGAGAAACCCAGTATAAGCTTATTGAGTACCCGAGCTCAAGTTCCATCAAACAGAGCTGGAAACTTCAGTTTTCCACATCTAAAAATTTAACTCCATTTTTTTTCATCTTGAAACTTCACTAACCAAACAATTCATTCTGTAGGAACCTCTCAACTTTTTATATCACAATTCATTTGGTACTAGGTCATACAATTATGTAAATTTCTTGTGTAATTAATGAACTTATCTTGAAATATGTTATACCTCAAACTCGATTGTAAAGAAATTGAAGACATCTTTCCCCTCATCTACAGCAGAGAGGAATAAGTTCTTACTGATATATGATAACTCATTTGTTGTGTTATTGATTCACTGGATTCCTGATTAGTCAGAAAAAGGAAGAGTATCTCAAACTCATATGAAAATAAAATCCAGATCATTTGAGATCAATACTAAAAAGCTAAGGAATACTTATGCTAAAAAATATTTATTTATACTAAAAAATAAAGACATTGACTTAACTAATAAAAGCAATAATCTATACTCTATAAAAATGAAAAAAAAGTTCAAAAATTAAAGATATCAAAAAAACTGATTTATAAATGTTATATGTAATTCAGATAAATAAAATATAAGAATAAAAATATAAAGAAATGATATGCTATCACCAGGAATAAAAGGAATGTGTTTCTTGATTTCACTTTATTAATGAAGGAGAGAATATACCAAATTTGTTTTTTCTTAGAAAACTCTACCATATTCCTAGATTTGTAGAAACATGGAGAATAACATCATTTGTACAAAGAAAGAGATATTTAAAAAATATTATATCAATGTGGAAGTCTGTAAAATCTGTAATTTCATGTAAAGAATTAATAGCTACTTCTGGGGAGTGGGATTTGGAAATAAGTTTTGAAAGGATACTTTAATCCTCTAACCTACTATAAACTTTGGATGTTTAATATGGAAATATATTCATTCTATAATTAAAATAATTCTAGTAAATACAGAAAAAACAAATTGGAAGGCTACTTGATAATATTTACCAATAATTATGTAAATATTCATCTATCTGGCTTCAGTAGTTCCATTTAAATATATTTTAATGACTTATTAAAATACTGATGTCTACAAATGAAGATATTCATACAAAAGTTTTTTGATTGAAAATTAGAAAACCCCTAAATTAATTTTAAAAAATGACAATATTTGATAATAATAGATTTTATATGTGAATTTATGACTACAAAGTACGTAATTACGTAAGCATGCCCTTTATTTACATGGAAAAATCTTTTAAAAATCAAAAATAAAAATCAGCATATATAATAATTTTGTAGTATAATTGCTTCCATATAGATTATATGTATGTGTGTGTGTGTGTGTGTGAAGAAAGAATAGAGAAGAACAATGGAGAAATATATGTATGGGGTAATTCTGAAATGCTTTTTTAAAATGATGTTTCAAGAAAAACAAAAATTGGAAGAAAACAAAGCCACTGAAAAATAGTGGTAAGAGAATTACATGTGAGTAAAGATATGATTCAGGTTATATAAATATATAAAGCGGTACATCAAGTTGTATCCTTAGGATGTGAAATGCAATATCATACATCTAGCATGAGCCAGGGGTGATTTCATGTACATGGTTATTTCCTTCAATAATTATAGGCTCAAGGATTTATTCAAAACATCTCACATGTCCTGAATGACAATGAAGGTAACATGGCCATTGTAACCCAAAATTTGGATAACTAATTTCTTCTTAAAGTATAGCCCAACAAAGGCACTGGAAATTTCAATAATAATAGATGCAAACAGGTGTGCAAATAAAGAAATATTTTTCTTAAGAGGGAATCTCCAAATTTAATATTTTTGAATTAAATAAGAATATTGGTTTTTAGTTGAGAGCAATATCCATGCACATATTTTATATACATATGCATACACTTAATAAAGTGTCTATTAAAATCTCATTTTCTCATAAAGTAAAAGTTTTAAGAAATTAAAGTGACTTGCTTAAGGTTATACCAAAAAAATCAGCAATTTAAGATACTGAGAGAAAGCACAATCCCCTAATAAATTTTTCTAAAAAAGAAATCTTGTTCTACCCCAAAAGTCTCCATAGTTAAAGACTTGGAATCAGACTTTTGAAAAAATTCCCATGTGATTTTAATGTATGACAACCTTTGGAACCACTGAATTTTGTTGTCCATCAATTAGAACTATTTAAAGTAATGATTCGGAGTCCAAGTCCATTGTTCTTACCACATCAACACTCCCAATTTTCTTTGCAGATAGTCCATTTCTCAGCTGAGTGATATCCACAACTACTGAAACCATGGATCTGAACAGCAGTGTTAAGAGAGTTCATTCTGTCTAGGTTAACAGAGGATGTTCTAAAGGAAGAAATAGTGTTTGCAGTCTTCTTGTTTCTTTATCTTGCAACTCTTTTTGCAAATTTACTTATTGTGATGACCATCAGATACAGTCGGATGCTTGGAAGCCCCATGTTCTTCTTCCTTTTTTATTTATCCTTTGCTGATGCCTGTTTCTCCACAACCATGGTACTGAGATTGATTATAGATGCTGTATCTGAGAAGTCATCTCCTACAATGGATGCATAACCCAAATCTTTGCAGTTCACTTCTCTGCATGCATGGGTATTTTTGTTCTCATCCTCATGTCCTTTGGTTGTTATGTGGCCATTTGTAAGCCCCTGAGATACACAAGCATCATGGACAGACGTGTCTGTGGTAGGTTAGTGAATCTGGCCTGGGTGGGATCGTCTATCCATTCTTTAGCATAGATTTTCTTGGCTTTGAAATTGACCCTCTGTAGTCCTAATGTTATTGATCACTATTACCGTGATATGCAACATCTGTTCAAACTTGCCTGCATGGACACTTATGTCATAAATCTACTCATAGTCTTTAATAGTGAGGCCATATGTACAGTGAGTTTCATAATCCTGATAATCTCCTACATTTTAACCTTACATTCTCTGAGAAACCAGAGTGCAGAAGGAAGAAAGCTCTCTCCACCTATACTTCCCACATAATCATGGTCACCTTATTCTTTCTTCCATGTATATTCACATACACGCCCGCCAACCGCATTTACTATGGACAAGATGGTAGCCGTCTTTTACACAATTGGTACTCCCTTGCTCAACCCTCTAATTTACACTTTGAGGAATTCAGAAGCCAAAATTACCATGAAAAAGTTATGGTGTAACAAACTGATTTGAGGTGGCAAAGAGTGGAAGACTCCAAATGTAATTCTGTAACTTTTTAAATACAATTAATTGATAAAAACAGAGAAAATTGTTCACATCCTGATGTAGGAAATATAATTCCCTTTCAGTGAGACTTTTGGGGAAATAGATTTAGCACAATAGAGAAACATTCATTTTAAACTGGAGTCCCACAGAGTGATAGAATATACATTGCACCAAGATTTGTGGAAGCAAATTCCCAGTACTTAATCCCATTCTCTGCAGTGCAACTTGTTAACCAGAGCCTGTTGTGCCTATGATTTTACCTCCCTTTTTGTACAATATTCTGGTTTGGATATCTCATTTCCATGTTTCGACTCTAAGTCCAATATGTGTACCTGATCTCTACCTTATTTGGTTTTTTGGTGATTCAGTTCTGACATTTTGTATCTAGAAACTATTTTCTGACTCAACATTCAGACCAAAGTCACTGTAAGAGGACCATAACTACTGGTAACAGAGCCCTTATTTGATGCTTGGTTTCTTTTGTTAACATCCTTAAATAGGGCTTTCATCCTCAGCTAACTCATAACCAGTTTTTTCAAATAAGGGCAAACCTGGATATAATGAACATTCACTATATTGAGCCATAATCTCTCATGTTTCAATAGGTTTTGTTAATCATATTCATCATTGTTCATTTATAATATTTATTATATTCTATTTTGTAATTTGAGACAATGGACACTATACAAAACTTTTGTTATTGGCATTATTCACAAATGCCAAAAGTTGGGAACAACACAGGTATCCATCAACTGATGAATGGATAAAGAAACTGTGGTGTATTCACACGATGGAATATTATGCAGCTATAACAAGAAATGAAGTCATAAAGCACATGACGACATGGATGAATCTAGAGGACATTATGTTGAGCAAAGCAAGCCAGACACAAGAGGGCATATACTGTATGATTGCGTTACTATGAACCAAATCTTTTGTGTAACATATTGCATGATTCAAAAAAAAATTATATGTATCCAGTACATTTAATGGAGAAATGCATGTTTTTATCCAAAAGTGTTTCATTTTTATTTTTAAATTATTGTTTATATATTCAATTATTACATGTACAAAATAAAGTTTATAAATAAAAAAAGTGAAGTTACACAGCCAGGAGGGGTCACAGTGGGAATGGGCCCCTAGACCCCAGACCTTACCTGCCCTGTGTACTGCAAGAAAGCAGAAAGAAGTAAAACAGGGGAGGAAGAGAGAAAATTAAAGGCTCAAGTGACTCACCAGGGCTTAGAGCTAAAGTAAGCAAAGTGCTTAAGATGGAGATATCTGGGGCCAGATACACACTTTCACTTGCAAAGCCTCGGGGTCCCTGCAAAACTCCCAGGCTGGGCAGAAACCTACAGCCCCCTGGGCCCTTCCGGGAGGGGTCCCCATTCATTGTGTCTCCCCAGGGCACACACCAGGTGTCAGTCACGCTCCCCTCCATGAGCCCTTCCCTTGGACATGATCAATTTCGCCTCTCACAACAACCCCTTTAAGAGCCAGCTGCTGAGGGCCAGCCACAGAGCAGGTCTTTTCCAAGTAGCAGGAGAAGAAAGAGACGCGGCCTCCCCCGGACTCAGAGGCAAATCTGAAGCACAGGACCTGGGAACTAGGCGCCGGGCAAGGGGAAGGACTCCGTGGCACTGCTTAGGGTCAGAGGGAGGGCAGAGGGCAGAGGGTGGGGCCGTGGGGTGGGCCATAGGGGGACGGGGAAGGGACCATTGGTGTAGAGGAACCGTTGGGGTGGAGGATCCGTGGGGGTAAGAACCGTAGGGGGGGAGGCCTGTGTGGGGGTTAAGGACCGTCGAGGGAAGGGGGCAGCTTGCGGCGTGGGCCCGCACCGCACAACAGCCTTCTGGGCCGGGATGGCCGGGACTGCCAGCAGGACCCCGCGCCCCAGCTCGCCCGCCCACGAGCCGCCCGAGAAAGCAGCGCCCGCAGCCCGGCGCGGCCAGGTCTCCAACCGGCCCGGAAGGCAGGAAGGACCCGCGGCGGCGCCATGCACAACTTTCCGGGGCCCCGCGAACGGCGAGCGAGCAGGAACCTTACGGGGAGCGCTGGATGGGCGCTCCGAAAACGCAGGAGGAGGGATAGCTCGCCCCACTTCTCCGCGCTTATGTGGGTTCCCGCAGGCCCCGCGCCCCGCCCCCAGAACCCGCGGGCGACCCCCGCACGGCCTGCACCCGCCTGGACGCCAAATTGTGCCTGCAAACTCACCGCTACCACGGGGCCTGGGACGCAAGGCCCCCCGCTCACTCGCTCTGGCGCCCGCCCGCACCGCGGAGCAGATACTCCGTCCCTCGCTGCACTCCTAGGTTCCGGCGCGTCCTCGCAGCTGGAACTCCTGCAACAGGTCAGCGTGCTCTCAGCTGCAAAACACCCCGTGGACTGGGCGGGGCTTGAGGGAACGGGAGTGCGCTGGAGCCGGGGCTCCGCCCCCAAAGAGGGCATGGCCTGCTCTGTGACGGGCAGCTGCCGACAGCCAATCAACACGCGATCCGGCTTGTGCACCGGATTAATCCAGGGCGGGGTGGGCGCAAGGGGCGGAGTGGGGTGACTGACAGGACACCAGCCAACGGGGAATGCAAAGCTGCGACAGGGCGGGAACACCGGGAAAGGCGGGGCCTGGGGAAGCCGTCATTCCGAGGCCAGCTCATTGGAACATAGGCTGGTGGTTTGCCTTGGTGGGATTGTATTGACACATATTAATAAATTAATGAATTTACTGATACATATTAATAAATCATACAGTGCATCCAAAGGATATGCTCAATGGTATTTGTTATATCACGTTGTGCATACAACACTTCAACCATCAGTAGTGCATTTTCATTATTTCAATAATAATAAACAAGAAACTTCTTCACCCAATCTGTTTTCCCTGATGTACAGAGCTGCTACTTCTGGCTATTCTAGCACAATTATTTATTCATTAAATAGTTTTATTCAGATATATTCACATATCATAAGATCTATCTAAAGTGTATAATCAATGGCTTTTAGTATAATTGCAATGTTGTGCATTCATCATATGAAAAACTTTGAGAATTATTTCATTACCCCAAAAAGAAAAACTCCACACCCCTTGGCATGCCTTCCCTAGCCCTACGTAACCACTAATAAAAGCTCATCTTATAAATTGATTTATATTTACATTTTATATAAATGGAATCATACAATATGTTTTTTATTTTTATTTTGCATTTTTAGTGATTGAAATATAAACAATTAAAAACTAAGAAAACACACTTTCACCTATCTGAGTCTGCTCAAGTGTGTAGTTACATATTGAAGGGATATGACAGGAGGGTAGTGATATTATTGGATTGGGTGGTTCAGGGTTGACAGGTGGGTAGATTGGGAAGGGTGGATTGGAATGTCCAGTGTACTGAGGGGAGGGTTGGAAGGAGGACCAGGTGAACACTGGGGATTTGCGGGTATGTGGTTGAAAGTACAAAGTTGGGAATGCTCTTATGGCAATATGACAATAAAGGGTTACTGGTTTAGGGTGTTGTATGTGGGGGCATTCGGGACAGGGCACACCTAGGCTTCTAGGGAGTGTGTGAGTGAACATTCTGTCATTATATGTTCTATCAGTGGGTGGAGACCCACATGATGAGCAGGAAGGAGTTGGACTCCCATCCTCAGGAGGATGGATTTGTTCACAAATAGACAGGCAGGAGACTCTAGAGAGCACGGGCAGTTCCTAATAGGACAGGACAAACCAGTGAGTCAAGACCTCAGTGTTGTTGCATGAAACTATGAATCTTGTCATCCAAGGAGTGAAACCAGGGGCTCACAGTGAGCCCTGAGGGGAGGGGGAGGAAAGAATAAAATAGATCGTACAGGGGGCATTTAGTGGGCAGTGGAAGTGTATTCTACATGATCTTACAATGATGGACACAGGACATGGTAAAGATCATCAAAATTTATAAAAGTGTACAGCCTAAAATTTAAACCATATTATAAACCATTAACCATGTTAAGTAGCTATGTTTCACTATTTGTATATGTTATAACAAAGGTACCATCCACACGTAAATAGGTATTAATATGGGATGGAGGAAAGGAGGTGGATGTTGGGTATAAGAGAGTCATCTGTATTCTGTGTGTGACTTTGCTGTGACCTAAAACTTCTTTGAAAACAAAATGAAATACAGTGAGACACTGGGGAATGATTAGGGGGAAGGTGCCACGGTACAGACAGCACACCAGATAATGCAGTGATGAAATGCAAAAGGTCAAAAAAAAATTTTTTTTAATATTTTTCATTTTTTAAAATACCCCAATCTTTTAATTTAATTTTAGTTTTTTAAAATTTTTATGATTTTATTTCTTATATTTAAATGTATCATTATTGATTCATTTTCCTATTAATTGTATTTGGCTATTGTTATTGCTTCATTGAGGAAGCTTTGGATCACAGAAAGGTTACAACTGGGGTGGGGGAGGATCGGTGGTGTGGGGTGTCACTGATGGGGGATGTATGGGAGGGAATTCACCTGAACATACATATAAGGTATGTAAAAATGTTCAAATGTTCATGGGACATTGTCACAGTGGGTGGAGACTCTCACAATAACTGAGAGAATACTGACTTCCCATCCTGGAGAGCTCTGCCACATTCTCTAAGGGAGCAGCAACAGTCCCACAAGTGCAGGGGCAGTGACTGGCAAAGAAGGTTGATCCACTGATTGGCCCTTGATATTTATGACTTGGCTTATGAGCCTTGCTCTTGATATTGAAACTTAGCCTATTGGTATGGGGTGCCTAAGGGTTGCCTCCTGAGAGCCTACTTGTTGCTCAAAAGCCAAACTCAGCATTTAAACTCAATACCTTCCCCGCAGCCTGGGAAATGACTCCCAAGGATGAGCCTCCCTGGCACTGAGGGATTGTTACCAAACACCAACTAGCAATGGAACTGGAAAAAGCCCTCAAGTAAAAAGGGGAAAAGGCAAAAACAAATGAGTTTATATGGCTAAGGGACTTCAAAGTGAGTTGGGAGGTCATCCCAGAGGTAACGCTTATGCACATCTTAGTAAGATCTCATAGACTTCCAAAGTGGATACTACCCCCAAATAGTGGGGCTGCTGAGGGCTCTGGAGACACCCAGGTCCTATGGTCATGGTGGAAAGCTCTGGAGTTTGGTGCCTTGCCAGTGGGGCCTATCTTGGAGTTTGTGCTCCTGAGAGTGACAGAGTTGGACTCAATTATGTCTTCCCTGCACATGACTCATCTGTCCCTTTTATTCAAACCTATACTTGGTGCTGGAGTTTGTAGGTGTACATCCAGAGTCTCAAGTCTTTGGGCTGTCCTTGTGCCAGCTGGGCCCAGAGCAGGCACAGCTGGTAGAGAACTAAAGATAGTCTGACTCCTCAAACACCCTCCTAATTGACCAGGTCTGGTTGCTTCCAATACAGAGGGGAGAGATATTTTTCCTCCCTGGGAAATTCAGGGGTACAGCTGAGAGGTGATCAGTGTATTTTGAACTGCACGGCTTGGCTCTGATTAGTCCACCCAGAGGGGAACTTTCCCTAACATTGCTTAGGCACCACCTGACATCTTCTGGTTTAATTGAACACATTCCCTGCTGGGGTTTTAACAGAGGTTTGTGAAAGAGTGCCATCTGCTGTCAGACCAGGAAAACGTGCACACCAGGAAAAAGAAAATGAGGACTTTCTGTGCCCTTATGGTTCCTTACACCAAGGCCCTGAGGAACTGGTCTGCACATCATAAGTGGGTCCTTTGCCATGTTTTTTTCTCATACACTATGTTTCTATTTGTGTCAAATGTAAAAGACCCAAAACTATACTAAGGTATGAGTAGTCTGTATCATTGTTTCCTCTGGGAGACACAGGAGCCTCATGATTGGGAGAGAGTCTTGAGGTTCTCATTGTTGTTCAGGGAGATGATTTCATGGGAGTCTTCTCTTTGTGGAAATTCCTGGATCTGTATACTTGTGATTTATGCATATTTCTGCTTATAGGTCATACCTCAGTTAAGTTCATTTAACAAATTGTGTAACAAATAATAAAAAATAATCAGTTGATCAGTAACTAGGGTGTGTTTTGAGATGTTAAAAAAAATGTGCTACGTTTCCCCTGGCAAATCCATCATGATTATGCCTTCTTCTGAAATTCAGCTACTTCTGTGTTCCTCTCTTGGTGTTATGTTTTCCTCAAGTAATCTGGTCAAAGATTGGGTGTCAACCAATCAGGACACTAACTCAAAAAGTTAGGTGATTTCCATTTCTGATGCCCTTAGTTCCTCCTCAGAGTATGAAAACTCCTCTTTAGCTCTTTTTTAAATATTATTTTAATCTTAAGCTCTTTAGCCTTGTTGAATTATTCCATTTTATCTGGGGGCTGAAACTCAGTTCTCAAGACATTAAAAAAGAAGAAAACAGAATTTTTTAAAAAAAGAAAAGGAAATTCTAAAAGAAAAAAGTAAAGATAAACATCCCATATTCTACTTGAGCCCTTATTCTCAGGGGGCTATAGCAGATGTGCAGATAGCAGGCATCTTTAAATTCATTACAGTTCTTTTTAAATCAATTGATACATATTCATAAATCATAAAATCCATCTAAAGTGTATGTATTAGTCAGCCAAAGGGGTGCTGATGCAAAATACCAGAAATTGATTGGTTTTTATAAAGGGTATTTATTTGGGGTAGAAGTCCACAGTTACCAGGCCATAAAGCATAAGTTACTTCCCTCACCAAAGTCCATTGCCACGTGTTGGAGCGAGATGACTGCCAATGTCTGCGAGGGTTCAGGCTTCTTGGGTTCCTCTCTTCCCAGGGCTCCATTTCTCTCTGGGCTTAGCACCTCTCTTTCCTCCACAAGTCAACTCTGTCCTTTGCCATGCTTTTTATGTTTGATTCCCCACCCACCAAGGAGTGGGGCTCAATGCCCTACAGAGGTGGCCCAGTCAATGCCCTAATCATAATTTAAACATGCACATATTAACAGACCAGTTTACAAGCATAATCCAATATCTATTTTTGGAATTCATATATCAAACTGCCAAACTGCTACAGTATACACTCAATTGTATTTGGTATGATACATAGTTGTTCATTTATCACTTCCTTTATTATTAGAACATTTTCATTATTCCAATAATAAAAATGATAATAAACAACATAGACAAATACACGCAAAAAAATCTACCCCTTAATAGTTACTTCACAATCTCTCTATCCTTCACCTGTCATACATAGTTGCTATTCTGTTTCTGTCTCTCTGATTTATTTGTAGATGTATTTTGTACTGATGGAGTCAAACAATATATAGAATCTTTTGTCTAGTTTCTTTCACTTACTATACTTCATGTTTTTACCATTAATGTAAGATTATTAATATATTACTGTACACTACTGTCCATAGTTTGCTTTGTTTGAATTTTTGCCTCATAGTTACATATTATAATATGAACATACCTTTGTTCAGATTCAAAGAAATATAGTCTTATATATGCAATATTACATCTATTCATATTTCACATGAGGTTTTACTATGATATTCATTCCCATGTTATAGTAATTAGCTTTCCTTTCAGTAATATACATTACCTTGGACTTTTCTTTTCAACTACTGTCATACACATATATTAACACTACTAGTTACAACCACAAAGATATGCTTTTAGCATTTCTATTCATTTCCAAAGATTTACAATGTTTTCACCAGTTCTACACAGATTAAACCTCAGCTTTCCATTCTAAACATCATTCTATTTTCTAATGACCTACATTCTAGTTATTAAATTCATGAGTTTACACAATATACTTAGTTCATAATAGCACAATCATGCAATATTTGTCCTTTTGTGTCTAGCTTGCTTTACTCAATGTTCTCCAGGTTCATCATGTTGTCATGTGCTTCATGAATTCATTTATTGTTACAGCTGCATAATATTCCATCATATGAATGCACCACAGATTGTTTATTCATTTATTTGTTGATGGACATCTGGGTTTTTCCATCTTTTGGTAATTATGAATAATGCTCCTATGAACATCACTGTGTAGAAGTCTGTTCTTGTCACTGCTCTCATCTTCTGGGTATATACCTAGTAGTAGTAGTAGTAGTAGTAGTAGTAGTAGTAGTAGTAGTAGTAGTAGTAGTAGTAGTAGTAGTATAGATTGTCACATGGAAAATCTATATGCAAATTCCTTGGGAACTGTCAGAACAGCCCTCCACAGTGGCTGTACAATTCTAGATTCCCACCATCAGTGAATAAGTGTTCCTACCTCTCCATATCCTTTCCAACACTTGGAGATTTCTGTCTTATTACTAGTGACCATTCTAATAGATGTGAAGTGATATCTCATTGGAGCTTTGATTTGAATTTCCCTAATCACTAGTGATTTTGAACAGTTATGTGTGTTTTTCACCATGTGTAGTTCTTTTTTTTTTTTATTTTAATTTATTTTTTATTGTGGTTAAAGATCAAAATTTTCACAATACATACCAATATTTGTAAAATGATATATAAATATATATGCATATATGTGCATTTGCTTACAAAAATGTTATTTATATATATATAAATATTTTAAGAGGTGCTTAGATTACCTAAAATATTACATGGAACCACTGGGATTCCCATGTTGCCCACCTCCCACACTTCCCACCACATCCCACACAAAAATCTCCCACAAGTGTGGCCCACCACCCTCAATGGACTTACATATCCTGGGGCCTTGCCACCAACTATAGACCACAGTTCACATCGTAGACCACACTCTCTCCCTCACAGTTCTGAGTGGTGTGTACTGATTTAAAATGGCCTACATCCGTTGCCACAACGGTACTCAGGACAACCTACAAATCCCAAAGAAGTCCCTGTATTTCAACTGCTCGTCACCTCCCTGCCCCAAAAGTGTTAAGTGGCCACTGGCTCCACCTCATTGTTATAATTTCTTCCATTGCTAGAATCACCATATGTGTACAACAGAATACCATCAAGTCCACTCTAGTCCATGGTTCTTCCCCCAATCCTGAGGGGACTGGAATGGTGATGTCCACTCCAACTCCAAGTGAGAGAGGGCTTATATCCCATGGATATGGTGGGTGGGATGATCCTGCCTGCAGATGCAGGCCCTCTCCATTCCCTGGGATGGCCGTTGCCCATCGTTGTCTCCTTGCCAGGTGACTTGGATGAGTCCATTGAGCTGTAGGGTAGGAGTTGCAGCTCCACCGAGATTCCACGCACACCTGGCACATAGGTAGGCCAGAGCTCCACTCTCTGGAAGTATACCTAAAAGCTTCAGCATCACATATAGGTTTGAATAGAAGGGACTGGTGAACCATGTGCAGGGAGGACTTATTTGAGTCCAATTCTGTCACTCTCAGGGGAACAGATTCCAAAATAGAGCCCACTGATAAGGCATCAGTCTCTGGGGCAACCCCCACTTATATAGGACCTGGGTGTCTCCAGAGCTCTCAGGAGCCCCTCTGTGTGGGGTGATAGGCACTTAGATGTTCTATGAGCTCCTACTGAGGTGTGCGTAAGAGTTATCTCTGGGATGACCTCCCGACTCTCTTTGAAATCTCTTAGCCACTTGAACTCATTTGTCTTTACCATTTCCCCCTTTTATTCAAGGTCTTTTTCCAGTTGTGTTGCCAGTTGGCACTTGGTATTAATCCCTCGTTGCCAGGGAGGCTCATCCCCGGGAGTCATATCCCACGTTGGGGGGAAGGTAATGCAATCATATGCTGAGTTTGGCTTAGAGAGAGGCCACATTTGAGCAACAAGGAGACTCTCAGGTGGCAACCCTTAGGCACCCCACAACTGCAGGCTAAGTCTCATTTACAAGAGCAAAGACTAACAAGGGTAGTCATCAATAAAAAGAACATATCAGTGGGTCATCCTCTTTTGACAGACACTGTCCCTGCACTCAGGGGACTATTACTGCTCCCTTGGAGACTGTGGCAGAGCTCTCCAGACTAGGAATACACATTCCCTCATTTATTGTGTGATTGCCCACCCATCGTGACCATGCCCCATCTTTTGATCTTTTGAATGATTTTGTATATCTTTCATGTATATTCGGATGAACTAATTCCCAAGAAACCCCCCTCCCAGACACCCTCCACCAATAATCCCCTTCATTACCCATTGTAACCCTTCTTTGATCCAAATCCTCCATGAACATGTAGTCCATAAAATAATCAAATACACTTACTAGGAAAAAGAAACAACTATGATAAGCTTACATGCAAGAGACAAACATAAGGAAACTCAGGGGAAAAAAAAAAGATAAGAAAAAAAAAAAAACAAAGAAATAATCAAACAAAAAACAAAACAAAATAAAATATAATTAGCGGATTGGGACATTCAAAAAAATGGGCAAAAAATCAAAGGAAATGCCCTTAAAATATATATATATATATATTCTTTTTTTTTTTTTCCTTTCTCTTTTCTTTTCTATCCTTCCTTTTATCACTGTGTTATCGGATATCTGGTGTGCCGTGACACCTTCCCCCTCTCAATCCCCATTGTCTCCCAATTTTTCATTTAATTTTCAAAGAAGTTTTAGGTGATAGCAAAGCTACACACGGAATGCCGGAGACTCCCAGATACCAAACTACCCCCCCTTCCCCACCCCATATTAACCCTTCCCCTTTTTTTTTTTTGGATGTTAGCATTGTTATAACTGTTATACAGATAGCAAAATATAGCAACTAAACATTGTCAATGATTTACAGTATAGTTTACAATTTAGATGATACAGTTTAATAATTTTGATGATATTTACCATGTCCTGTGTCCATTACTGTAAGGTAATGAAAAAAATTCCCCATGTCCACCAAACACCCCATTAGATCTTGACTGTTCCCTTCCCCCCAGCCCCCCAGGGCCCATGATACCACCCTCTCCCGACCCATGGAATGTCAAGATTCACAGTAATATGCCCTGGGAATTTGAACCTGCCCTTCCTAATCCACCCACCCGCCAGTGCTGCACTACCAAGCCGAGGAAGTCCACCACTCATCTGCCCCATCTCCCAACATGCAACCACACTCTATCCCTTTACCATAGATTATGTCCATATGGGTGATGCTCAAAGCCTGCTCTTCTCTTACTCTCCCTTGTTAACCTATCTTTCAGACAATGGTTCTCAGAGACTGCTCACTTTCCTCAGTTCAGATCAGTGAGGTCATATACTGTTCATCCTTCAGTGCCTGGCTTGCTTCACTCAACATAAGGTCTTCAAGATTCATCCACGATATTCCATGTGTTAACACTTTGTTCCTTCTTACAGCTGAGTAATATTCCATTGTATGTATGTACCACATTTTGCTTATCCATTCTTCTGTTGATGGGCACTGGGGCTGATTCCAAGTTTTGGCAATGGTGAACAATGCCGCTATGAACATTGGTGTGCATATATCTGTTTGTGTCTTTGCTTTCAGTTCTTCTGGGTATATACCCAGCAGTGGAATTCCTGGATCATACGGAAGAGCTATTGTTAGTTTTCTGAGGAACTGCCAAACTGTCCTACACAGTGGCTGGACCATACCACAGTCCCACCAGCAGTGGATGAGGTTTCCTATTCCTCCACATCCTCTCCAATATTTAGTGTCTCCTGTTTTTCTAATAGCTGCCATTCTGATGGGTGTAAGATGGTATCTCATTGTAGCTTTAATTTGCATTTCCCTGATAGCAAGTGATGTTGAACATTTTTTCATGTGCTTTTCAGCCATTTGTATTTCTTCCTTGGAGAAGTGTCTTTTCAGGTCACTTGCCCGTTTTTTAAATGGGTTGTTTGTCCTTTTATTTTCAAGGTGTAGGATTTCTTTATATATACAGGATATTAGGCTCCTATCAGATATATGGTTGCCAAATATTTTTTTCCATTGTGTTGGCTGCCTTTTTATTTTCTTAATAA
>JAKSZT010054112.1:604664-617193 GCA_026826555.1 Tolypeutes matacus | reverse complement strand
CAATGATTTACAGTATAGTTTACAATTTAGATGATACAGTTTAATAATTTTGATGATATTTACCATGTCCTGTGTCCATTACTGTAAGGTAATGAAAAAAATTCCCCATGTCCACCAAACACCCCATTAGATCTTGACTGTTCCCTTCCCCCCAGCCCCCCAGGGCCCATGATACCACCCTCTCCCGACCCATGGAATGTCAAGATTCACAGTAATATGCCCTGGGAATTTGAACCTGCCCTTCCTAATCCACCCACCCGCCAGTGCTGCACTACCAAGCCGAGGAAGTCCACCACTCATCTGCCCCATCTCCCAACATGCAACCACACTCTATCCCTTTACCATAGATTATGTCCATATGGGTGATGCTCAAAGCCTGCTCTTCTCTTACTCTCCCTTGTTAACCTATCTTTCAGACAATGGTTCTCAGAGACTGCTCACTTTCCTCAGTTCAGATCAGTGAGGTCATATACTGTTCATCCTTCAGTGCCTGGCTTGCTTCACTCAACATAAGGTCTTCAAGATTCATCCACGATATTCCATGTGTTAACACTTTGTTCCTTCTTACAGCTGAGTAATATTCCATTGTATGTATGTACCACATTTTGCTTATCCATTCTTCTGTTGATGGGCACTGGGGCTGATTCCAAGTTTTGGCAATGGTGAACAATGCCGCTATGAACATTGGTGTGCATATATCTGTTTGTGTCTTTGCTTTCAGTTCTTCTGGGTATATACCCAGCAGTGGAATTCCTGGATCATACGGAAGAGCTATTGTTAGTTTTCTGAGGAACTGCCAAACTGTCCTACACAGTGGCTGGACCATACCACAGTCCCACCAGCAGTGGATGAGGTTTCCTATTCCTCCACATCCTCTCCAATATTTAGTGTCTCCTGTTTTTCTAATAGCTGCCATTCTGATGGGTGTAAGATGGTATCTCATTGTAGCTTTAATTTGCATTTCCCTGATAGCAAGTGATGTTGAACATTTTTTCATGTGCTTTTCAGCCATTTGTATTTCTTCCTTAGAGAAGTGTCTTTTCAGGTCACTTGCCCGTTTTTTAAATGGGTTGTTTGTCCTTTTATTTTCAAGGTGTAGGATTTCTTTATATATACAGGATATTAGGCTCCTATCAGATATATGGTTGCCAAATATTTTTTTCCATTGTGTTGGCTGCCTTTTTATTTTCTTAATAATATCCTTTGAGGTGCAGAAGTTTTTAATTTTGATGAGATCCCATTTATCTATTTTTTTCTCTTGCTGCTCATGCTTTGGCTGTGAAGTTCATGAAACCATTTCCTACTACAAGGCCCTGTAGATGCTTCCCTAAATTATCTTCCAAGGTCTTTATGGTTTTGCCTCTTATATTTAGATCTTTGATCCATCTTGAGTTGATTTTTGTATAAGGTGTGAGATGGTATTCTTCTCTCATTCTTTTGGATATGGATATCCAGTACCCCAAGCACCACTTGCTAAAGAGGCCATTCTCTCCCAGCTGAGTGGGCTTTGTGGCCTTGTCAAATATCATATGACTGTATATGCGAGGATCTATATCAGAACTCTCAATTCGGTTCCATTGGTCAGTAGGTCTATCCTTGTGCCAATACCACGCAGTTTTGATCACTGTAGCTTTGTAGTATGTTTTAAAGTCAGGTAGTGTGATACCTCCAACTTCATTTTTCTTTTTCAATATGTCTTTGGCAATTCAGGGCCTCTTGCCTCTCCAAATATATTTTGTGGTTAGTTTTTCCAGTTCCTTAAAAAATACAGTGTTGACTTTTATTGGGATTGCATTAAATCTGTAGATTAGTTTGGGTAGGATAGACATCTTGATGATGTTTAGCCTTCCTATCCATGAACAGGGAATATTTTTCCATTTATTTAAGTTTTCTTTGATATCCTTTAATAGTGTTGTGTAGTTTTCTATATATAAGTCCTTTACATCTTTAGTTAAATTTATTCCTATTTGATTCTTTTATTTACGATTGTAAATGGTATTTTTTTCCTGATTTCCTCTTCAGTTTGCTAGTTATTGGTGTACAGAAATGCTACTGATTTTTGAGCATTGGTCTTATAGCCTGCAATGTTACTGAACTCCTTTATAAGTTCTAGAAGGCTTGTTGTAGATTTCTCAGGGCTTTCTATGTATGGGATCATGTCATCTGCAAATAATGAAATTTTTACTTCTTCTTTTCCAATCTGGATGATTTTTATGTCCTTTTCTTGTCTCAGTGCTTGTGCAAGTACTTCTAAGACAATGTTAAATAGGAGTGGTGATAGTGGGAATCCTTGTCTTGTTCCTCATCTCAGAGGGAAGGCTTTTAGGATTTCTTCATTGAAAATGATGTTAGCTTTGGGTTTTTCATATATACCCTTTATCATTTTCAGAAAGTTTCAATCTATTCCTATCTTTTGTAGTGTTTTTATGAAGAAAGAGTGCTGTATTTTGTCAAATGCTTTTTCTGCATCTATAGAGATGATAATGTGACTTTTTTCTTTCAATCTGTTTATGTGGTGTATTACACTGATTGATTTTCTTATATTGAACCATCCTTGCATACCCGGGATGAAACCCACTTGGTCATGGTTTATAATCCTTTTGATATATTGTTGAAAGCAATTATCAAGTATTTTGTTAAGGATTTTAGCATCTAGGTTCATTAGAGAAATTGGTCTGTCATTTTCCTTTCTTGTGGTGTCTTTATTTGGTTTTCATATTAGGGTAATGTTGGCATCATAGAATGAGTTAGGCAATATTCCTTCTAATTCTATTTTTTGGAAGAGCTTAAGTAGAATGGGTGTTAGCTCTTTCCGGAATGTTTGGTAGAATTCAGCTGTGAAGCCATCTGGTCCTGGACTCTTCTTAGTTGGGAGGTTTTTGATGACTGAGTCTATCTCTTTTCTTTTAATTGGACTGTTGAGTTCATCTATTTCTTCTTTCATCAATGTCGGCTGTTTGTGGGTTTCCTGAAACTTGTCCATTTCCTCTAAGTTGTCATTCTTGTTGGCATATAATTTTTCAAAGTATCCTTTTATGATATTCTTTATTTCTGTGCGGTCAGTAATGATATCACCTTGCCAATTCCTTATTTTATGTATTTGCATCTGTTCTCTCTTTTTCTTTGTTAGTTTGGCTAAGGGTTTGTCAATTTTGTTGATATTCTCGAAGAACCAGCTTTTGGTTTTGTTTATTGTTTCCAGTGCTTTCTTATTTTCTATTTCATTTAGCTCTGCTCTAATCTTTGTTATTTCCTTCTTTCTACTTCCGTTAGGTTTAGTTTGTTGTTTTTCCAATTCCTCCAAGTGTGCAGTTAGGTCTTCAATTTTAACTCTTTCTTCTTTTTTAATATATGAATTTATGGCTATGAACTTCCCTCTCAGAACTGCCTTCGCTGCATCCCATAGGTTTTGATATGCTGTGTTGTCGTTTTCATTAGTTTCAAGGTAGTTTCCGATTTCTTTTCAGATTTCCTCTTTGACCCACTGTTTGTCTAAGAGTGTGTTGTTTAACTTCCATATCCTTGTGTCTAACCTGTTTCTCTGGCCCTTAGTGATTTCCAACTTCATTCCGTTGTGGTCAGAGAAATTACTTTGTATAATCTCAATCTTTCTGAATTCATTGAGTGTTGTTTTGTGGCCTAGCATGTGGTCTATTTTGGAATATGTTCCATGTGCACTCAAGAAGTATGTAAATCCCACTGTATTTGGGTGTAGTGTTCTGTATATGTCTATTAAGTCCAGGACTTCTAATGTATTGTTGAGTGCCTTAGTTTCTTTATTGATCTTCTGTCTAGATGTACTGTCTAATGATGATAGTGGTGTGTTGAAGTCCCCAGCTATAATTGTAGAAGCATTTATTTCTCCTCTTAGTTTTTCCAGAGTTTGCCGCACGTATTTTGAGGCACCCCGATTAGGTGCGTAAATGTTGATGATTGTTCTCTCTTCTTGAGAGATTACTCCTTTTATTAATATGTAGTGTCCATCTTTGCCTCTTACAATAGTTTTGCATTTAAAGTCTATTTTGTCTGATATTAGAATAGCTACTCCTGCCCTTTTTTGGCTATTGTTAGCTTGTAAAATGGTTTTCCAGCCATTCACTTTCAGCCTCCTTGAATCCCTGGGCCGAAGGTGGGTTTCTTGTAGGCAGCATATAGATGGATCATATTTTCTTATCCATTCTGCCAATCTGTGTCTTTTGATTTGTGAATTTAATCCATTAACATTCACTGTTATTACTCGTAACGAATTTCTTACTTCAGTCATTTTTTCTTTGGGTTAATGTATGTCATATGTTGTTTTGTTTCTCTTTTTGAGTTTTCAGTTGTTTTTAAGCTCTCCTCCAACTCTCTCTCCTTTGTTTTTTCCTTTCAACTTGTAGAGATTCCTTTAGTATTTCTTGAAGAGCTGGTTTCTTCTTGACATACTCTCTTAATTTCTGTTTATCTGTGAATATTTTGAACTCTCCATCATTTTTGAATGCCAATTTTGCTAGATAGAGAATTCTCAGCTGGAAGTTTTTTTTCTTTTAGTGTTTTGACTATGTCATACCACTGTATTCTTGCCTCCATGGTTTCAGCTGTGAAATCAGAATCAGAACTTAATCTTATTGTGCTTCCCTTGTATGTGATGGTTCTCTTTTCTCTTGCTGCCTTGAGTATTTTCTCTTTGTCTTGAGCATTGGACATTTTGACAAGTATATGTCTTGGAGTTGGCCTGTTGGGATTTATACTATTTAGGGTGTGCTGTGCTTCCTGGATCTGCACATCCATCTCTCTCAATAGAGTTGGGAAGTTTTCAGCCATTATTTCCTTCAACACTCCTTCTGTTCCCTTTCCCTTCTCTTCTCCTTCTGGGATGCCCATAATGCGTATGTTTGTGCATTTTGTATTATCAGTTAATTCCCTGAGTCCATGCTGGATTTTTCTATCTTTTTGTCTCTCTGTTCTACAATCTCTTTGATTTCAGCTGTATTGTCTTCCATATCACTAATTCTTTCCTCTGCCTGTTCAAATCTGCTGTTAAGTGAGTCCAGCATCTTTTTCATTTCTTGGCTTGTGCCATTGTTCACCATCATATCCATTACATTTTTAGGCATGTTTGCTATTTCTTCAGTATGTTCTCCCAGTGTCTCCTTTATATCCTTAGTTTCTTCCTTCAGTTCTTTAAGTTGGCCCATGATATTTGTTTGGATAGCTTTGATTAGTTGTTCGATGTTCTGCATTGCTTCTTGGTTTTTATTTTGTGCATTGAACTGGTCCATGTTTTCCAGTTTCTCAGAGTCATTTGTATTTTTTTGTTGCCGTCTGGTCATCATATTATCTTGATGGGTTTGTTCAGTTGATTAGCTTTTCTCTATGCTCTAGAGTTTTATTTAGCTGTTGGTTCTGCGTGTGAGTCAAGTTTTCTCTTTGACACTTTTTCTTCATATTTTATTTCCTTACTTCTTTCTATGTTCCCTTGAAGGCAAAAGGTTATGGCCAGAGGAATCAAAAGATGTAAGGAAGGCAGAAGGATAATAGTAATATTGATAAAAGTTAGAAGAGGGGCAAAATGAGATTTAATGAGATGAATATTTAACTTGTGTAGGCAGTGTAGAGTACTAGGAAAAAAAATGGAGTTCCTACAATGGAGTGGGAAAATAAATGGAGGAATATATCTATAGTGATTTAGAAGGCTAGAATTATGAGGAGGGAGAGAAATAGTAAAGAAGGGTCTGAAAGGAAAAAGTTAATACTAATAAAAAAAGAAGAAGAAGAAAACAAAATAGATGGAATAGAAATTGATACCCTTAAGTTGTGGGCCTATGAAAAAATGTCTTTAAGAGCCTCAACAGAAACCAGAAGGCAAAAGGATGCAGGAAGGATAAGCGATAGTTTGTAATACAGAATCAATATATACTGCAAGTGGAAAATTACTGAAAAAGAAGCCTGGCAAAGAGGTGACAAACTGGCAGCACCCAATTAAAAAAAAAAAATAGAAGAAAAAAGAAAGGGGGGAGGAAAGTGGAAAGTAAAACAAGAGACCAGAAAGAAACAGAGAGAAACCAAAGATCCACACAGGCAAGCAGTCAAACAGAGCTAAGGGGGGTCAATGTTTCCCCTAGGGTCCACGTGGATCCTTCCTGCCTTCTTGTGTTTATCAATCCATTTCCCCGCAGGGTTCTATATGCAGGTACTGAAGCAGCTTTTAGCTATTAAACTAAATTAAAAAGAATTTATTTTTCATTTATTGAAGTGACCTTCTCACTTTTTTTAAAATTTTTATTTTTTTAGTGAAATGCAGGACCCAAAATAATTCCTCCTCTAGACCAACCCCCTTATGGAAGGACCCTAGCTGGGCCCGGGCAATTTAATCAAGCACGACCCACTTTTGGACTCCCCAGGTTAGCTGTAGCTCTGACGTTAGTCAGTGCGGAGTGCTAAAGACAGCCAATTCTGCCCCTTTAGGAGCCAAGCTCGAGCGTCACCGGTTTGCTAAGTAAATCAGTTTGAGTGCAGCTTCATGTCTGCTCTCAGCTTGATGCTGCTTCAGGTCGGCTTATCTGCTCCCCAAAGGTATGGGGCGGCGCAGGCAGCCAGATCGATGTCTAAAAATAAAAAATGCCATTCCCTGTCCTCCAACAGAACCCTCCCTCCTTTGGGAAGTGTCCCTTCTTCCTGGCTCCGCAGCGGCCCAGGTCTTATCCTTGGGTCGCTAGGGAAATCAGCTCCGTCCCCTGACCAGAATCCCCTCTCCGGTTCACCGGGTGCTCATTAGCTCAGTTGTTCTGTTCACACAAGGTCCAAGGGGCACCAGGCAGCCAGATCCCCAGATAATAAAACTTTCTCACCCTGCTTGTGGATCCAAATGGCCGTTTTATTTTATTTTATTTTTCCTTCCTAACCGCGGAGCTCAGCCGTCTGTGCCAACCACCACCGGCAGCCTTAAAACTCACGAATCTCTACTGTTCGATCCACGCCATTGATCCATGCAGATAGATGTCCCAAGCTTATCATTCACGTATGCACAGCACAGACCCCTGGGCAGGACCCTGTCCACAATCTGCCTTGCTCTGGGAGCTTGCAGTGTGTGCCCTCCTACACTAATGCCATCTTGGCCCCCAGCCATGTGTATTTCTTCTTTGGACAAATGTCTATTCAAGTGTTTTGCCCATTTTTTAATCATGTCATTTGTCTTTTCATTGTTGAGTAGTAGAATCTCTGTTTGTATGATGTATATTAAATCTTTATCATATATGTGATTTCCAAATATTTTCTCACATTGATTTGGCTGCCTTTTCACCCTTTTGACAAAGTCCTTTGAGCTGCAAAAGTGTTTAATTTTGATGAGATACCATTTATCTTTCTTTTCTTTTGTTCCTTGTGCTTTGGGTAAAAAGTCCAAGGAACCACCATATACCACAACATCTTGAAGATGTTTCCCTACATTTTCTTCTAAGAGTTTTATGGTCCTTGTTTTTATATTTAGGTCTTTGATCCATTTTGATTTGATTCTTGTATAGGGAGTGAGATAGGAGTCATTTTTCATTCTTTTGTTATGGATATCCAGTTCTCCCAGCACCATTTGTTGAAGAGGCTATTTTGTCCCAGTAATGTGGAATGGTAGATTTGTCAGAAAAAAAAAAAAAAAAAGAAAAACTTGGTTGAAGAGGTGAGGGTCTATTTCTTTACTCTCAGTTCTATTCCATTGACCAATGTGTCTATCTTTATGTCAAAAACATGCTGTTTGACCACAATAGCTTTGTAATTTGTTTCAAGGTCAGACAGTAAGGGTCCTCTCGCATTGCTCTTCTTTTTAGGATGTTTTTGGCTATTCAGGTGCCCTTTCTCTTCCAAATAAATCTGGCAATTGTCTTTTCTATTTCTGTAAAGTAAGGTGTTAGAATTTTGATTGGTATTGCACTTTATCTATAAATCAGTTTGGGTAGGATTGACATCTTCATGATATTTAGTTCCATTTGTTTAGGTCTTCTTTGATTTCTTTTAACAGTGCTTTTTAGTTTTTTTTTAGTTTAGCTTTTTAGTGTTTTTTAGTTTTTTTTAGTTTAGTTTTTTAGTGGTTTTTAGTTTTCTTTATACATCTTTGGTTAAATTGATTCCTAGATATTTGAGTCCTTTAGTTGCTATTGTAAATGGATTTTTTCCTCTGATTTCCTCCTCAGATTGTTCAATATTAGTGTACATTAGCAGTATTGATTTTTTGCATGTTGATCTTGTATCCTCCCACTTTGCTGAACTCCTTTATTATTGCAAGTAGCCATGTTGTACACATTTTGGAATTTTCTAAATATAGGATTATGTCATCTGGGAATAGAGTTTTACTTCCTCTTTTCTTATTTAGATGCTTCATTTCCTTGTATAATTGTTCTAGCTAGAACTTCTAGCACAATGTTTAATAAAAGTGGTGACAGTGGAAATCTTGTCTTGTTCCCAGTCTTATAAAGAGAGCTTTCAACCTTTCACCTTTGGGCATAATGTTGACTGTGGGTTTTTCATATATGTCCTTTTCATATTGAGGAACTTTTCTTCTATTCCTATCTTTCAAAGCATATTTATAGAAGGGATGGTGGATTGTGTTAAATGCCTTTTCAGTATCAATCAAGGTGATCATCTGTTTTTTTCCTTGAATTTGTTAACGTGAGTTATATTAAATGATTTTCTTGTGTTAAACCACCCTTGCATACCAGGAATAAATCCCACTTTGTCATTGTGTATAATGATTTCAATATTTTTTTGGATTCTATTTGCAAGTGTTTCTTTTCAGTATTTTTGCACCTATGTTCTTGAGAAAGATTAGTCTGTAATTTTCTTTTCTTATAGTATCTTTATCTGGCTTTCTTATAAATGTGATGTTGGCTTCATAAAATGTGTTGGGTAATTTTCCCTCCTCTTCAATTTTTTGGAAGAGCTTAAAGAGGATTGCTCTCAATTCTTCCCAAAAAGCTTGTTAAAATGCACCTGTGAAGGCATTTTGGTGCCTTTACTGAGTCCCACACCAAGGCCCTTCAAAACTGGTCTGCACCACATTAGTGAGTGACTGGCCAAGTTTTGATCAGTTAAACAAGGACAATTTTAAAAACCTAAAATAAGTTGAATCAAGAATCAAAGAAGAGTCATTACATGAAGATTGGAAACAACAATAATATCCTAGGCAAGAGAGAGAAACTGAACATCAGAGTAAGCTCACCATTGTAATTAGATGCCTAGACATCAGCAAAAATAATGAGCCTTACTAAGAAACAGGAAAATATAGTCCAGTCAAAGGAATAAATCAAAACACCAGATAAGACACAAGATTTGAAACAACTAACAAATGATATACAAACAAATCTAAATCAATTCAAGGAGCTGAAGGAAAATGTGGATAAAGAGATAAATGACATTAAGAAGACACTGAGTATGCTCAAAGAATTTGAACACTTGAGTAGAAAAATAAGTGAGTTTATGGGAATGAAAGACACAATGGATGAGATTAAAAATACATTAGAGGCATATAACAACAGATTTTAAGTGTCAGAAGAAAGAATAAGTGAATTGGAAGACAGAACAGCTAAAACTGAAAAGAATAGAAGAACAGAGAGAGAAGAGAATGGGAAAAAATTGAGCAGGAGCTCAAGGAATTCAAGTACACCAACTTATATGTAACAGGAGTTCCAGAAAGAGAAGAGAAGGGAAAAGGGAAAGAAAGAATAATTGAGGAAATAATGGCTGAACATTTCCCAACTCTTATGAAAGACATAAATGTACATGTCCAAGAAATACAATGTATTCAAAACAGATCTACTTAGAGATTCATACTATTCAGAATGTCAAAATGAAAAAGATAAAGAGAGAATTCTGAAAGCAAGAGAAAAGTGATCTCTCAAATACTAGGGATATCCAAAAAGACTTAGTGCAGTTTTCTGATCAGAAACCATGGAGGCAAAATGACAATGGTATGATATATTTAAGATACTGAAAGAGAAAAACTGCCAGCCAAGAATTCTTTACCCAGCAAAATTGTACTGCTACAATGAGGGTGAGTTTAAAATATTCATAGATAAACAGAAACTAAAAGGTAGTAAACAAGAGGCTGGCTCTACAAGAAAAAATAAAGGGAGTTCTGCAGCCTGAAAGATAAAGACATGAGATAGAGTCTTTGAGGAGAGTGTAGAAATGAAGATTATCAGAAGGGGAAGGAAACCAATAAGGTAAAAATATAAGAATAAGATATGGCATATGAAAGCAAAAGGATAAAATGGTTGACGTAAATAATGCCTTTACAGAAATAACATTGAATGTTAATGGATTAAACTTCCCAGTCAAAAAAAGAGTGGCTGATGAATGGATTAAAAAATATAATCCATCCAAATTCTGTCTAGAAGAGACTCACCTTAGACCCAAGTGTTCAAATAAGATGAAAATGAAAGGTTGGAAAAAGATATTTTATGGAAACAGAAAGCCAAAAAGAGCATGGGTAATGATACTAATATTGGACAACACAGACTTTAAATGCAAAAATGTTATAAAATATACAGAAGGTCATTACATATTAACAGAGTAAACCACCAGGAAGATATAATAATTATAAATATCGGTGTACCTAACAAGGGTGCCACAAAACACATGAGGCAAACTCTTGCAAAACTGAAGGGAGAAATAGATATATCTATAGTAATTCATTGGAGGCACTCATGTTAACAGATAGAACTCTAGACAGAAGATCAACAAGGGAAACAATAATTACCTAACTAAACCTAAGACATACACATCCCTGGTGTGATTCTATCCTGTGCAGCTGTCTAGAACAGTGGTTGCCTATCTCTATCCACCTATTTCTTTTCAGTTGTGAACTAAAGGCCAAGAAAAATATCACTTTAAGGTGGATAATGATGAAAATGAGCACCAGTTATCTTTAAGAATGATGTGATTGTTAGGCTAATGTGTCAACTCAGCCAGATAATTGTGCCCAGTTGTTTGGTGAAGCAAGCACTGGGTTAATTGTTATAAAAGGACATTTGTGGACTTTAGTCATCATTGAGTTTAGTGCATAGATGGCTGATTGCATCTACTATCAACCAGGGATATTGCCTTCAGCAATGAGTGATGTTTTATCCAATCATTTGAATGTCTTAAAAGGGGAATTGATTTTAGCATTCAGAGAGAATTTCCCAATTCATCTTTGGACAGCCAACATCTCCCAGAGACTCATCAAGGACCTTTATTGGACTTTCATCGCTGCCCCTGGCTTTCAGCCTGCCTGTGAAATCTGGACTTGTGCATCCCCATGGTTGTGTGAGAGAATTTTATAAAACCTCATATACTATTTACAGATTTCTTCTGTTGATTCTGTTTCCCTAGAGAACACTGACTAATACAAATGGTCAGTATAGGGGCTGGTACAAAGGATAAATTATACTTTGTTGAAGGAGAGGCAATGAAGTATGAAGGCAGTCCAATTAAAGTAACATTGGCAACTTTGATAATGTCAGTATAGACAACAGTTTCCCTTGGAGGCATGGAAGTAACACAACCTGTTGTCGTTTGTTTGAAGTGTGGTTCCAGGCTTGTGCATATTAGTGGACAGCATTTATTAGCTGTAGAGGAAGATGTATAGTTAGAAGATGAAAAGGAGGATGTGAAACTCTTAAGCATATCTGGAAAGTGATCTGCCACCGGAAGTGGTAGCAAATTTCCACAGAAAAAAGTAAAGCTCGCTGAGGAAGATGATGATGGGGAGGAGGAAACAGAAGCTAAAGCTCCAGTGAAGAAATCTATCGTGAAACTCTAGCCAAAAATGCACAAAAGTTAAACCAGAATGGAAAATACTCAAAAATTCATGACCAAAATCAAAAGGCCAAGAATCCTTCAAAAAAACAAAAAACAAAAACAAAAACAAAAAAAACAAACAAACAACAACAACAACAAAAAAAAAAAAAACAGGGAAAAACTCCCAAAACACTGAAAGGATGTAGCTCTGCAGAAGACATTAAAGCAATAATGCAAGGAAGTGTAGAAAAATCTAATTCTCTTCCCAGAGTGGAAGCCAAATTCATCAATTACATGAAAAACTGCTTCTAGATAACTGACCAGGAAGCTATTCAAGATCTTGGGCAGTGGAGGAAGTCTCTTTAAGAAATAGTTTGAATCTCTGTATTTTAACAATATTTTAAAAAAAGACATATACAAGGCATTGCTCCACAAATCAGCAGGATGTAAATTCTGCTCAAGTGCTCATGGATCTCTCTGTAGATCAGAGAATGTGCTTTGATGACACTTTGATTTGGCCTTTTCCTTAGCCTCAGTGCTGAGAGCTAACAAATTCCTGTTGTTGAACCCAACCCAATGCATGATATTTGCTTGAGCAGCCAAGGAATCTAAAACAGATTTTGATACCAGGAGAGTGGAGTGCTGCTCAAGCAAATACCAAAATGTGGAAAGAGCTTTTGAATTGGATAATAATTAGAGGCTGGGAGAATTACAAGGTGCTTGATAGAAAAAGCCTAGACTACTTTCAAAAGACTGTTGGTAGAAATATGGATGCTAAAGG
>JAKSZT010054112.1:385936-595717 GCA_026826555.1 Tolypeutes matacus | reverse complement strand
ATGGTGAGTTTTAACCCAATATGGCTGAAATCCTTATAAACAAAGGAAATTGGAAACTGAAGAAGTTACAGGAGCAGCCTAAGACTGGAAGTCAATGGAACCTGGAAGAAGGAAAAGATGCAAATTTGTGCATTGCCATTTCAAAAAAAAGCCAACTAACCAAACATTGATACAGAAGATACAGACCCTGGGAGGAAAGAAGCCTTCTACATTCTGAAACTGAGAGCTAATAAATTCCTGTTGTACAGAAAAAAACAAACAATTGAAGGGCCAAGATGGCGTTAGTGTAGGAGGGCACACACTGCAATCTCCCAGAACAAGGCGGATTGTGGACGGGGTCCTGCCCGGGGGTCTGTGCTATGCACGCGTGGAGTGAGAAGCTTGGGACATCTATCTGCGTGGATCAACGGTGTGGACGGAACGGTAGAGATTCGTGAGTTTTAAGGCTGCCGGTGGTGGCTGGCACAGAGAACTGAGCCCAGCGGTTAGGGAGGAAAATGAAATAAAATAAAACAGCCATTTGGAGCTGCAAGCAGGGCGAAAAAGTTTTATTTTCTGGGGATCTGGCTGCCTGGTGCCCCTTGGACCTTCTGTGAACAGAACAACCGACCTAATCAGCACCCAGTGAACCGGAGGGGGGATTCTGGTCAGGGAACGGAGCTGATTTCCCTAGCCACCCAGGGATAAGACCCGGGCCGCTGCGAGGCAGGAAGAAGGGACACTTCCCAAAAGAGGGAGGGTTCTGTTGGAGGACAGGGAAGGGTATTTTTTTATTTTTAGATATCGATCTGGCTGCCTGCACCGCCCCATAGCTTTGGGGAGCAGATAAGCCGACCTGAAGCAGCATCAGGCTGAAAGCAGACGCCATTTTGCACTCAAATGGATTTAATTAGCAACACAGTGACACGCGAGCTCGGCTCCAGAAAGGGCGGAATCAGCCTTCTTTAGCACTCATCACTGACTAACATCAGAGCTACAGCTAACCTGGGGAGTCCAGAAAGTGGGACGTGCTTGATTAATTTCCACGGACCCAGCTAGGGTCCCTTCCGTAAGAGGGTTGGTCTAGGGGAGGAATTATTTTGGGTCCTGCATTTCGCTAAAAAAATTGAAATTAAAATTAAAAAAAAAAGTGAGAAGGTCACTTCAATAAATGAAAAATAAATTCTTTTTAATTTACTTTAATAGCTAAAAGCTGCTTCAGGACCTGCATATAGAACCCTGTGGGGAAATTGATTGATAAACACAAGTAGGCAGGAAGGATCCAAGTGGACCCTAGGGGAATCATTGACCCCCCTTAGCTCGGTTTGAATGTTTGTCTGTGTGGATTTTGGTTTCTCTCTGTTTCTTTCTAGTCTCTTGCTATTCTTTCCTCTTTCCTCCTGCACTTCTTTTTTGTTCTATTTTTTTTTTTTTTAATTAGGTGCTACCAGCTTGTGTCTTCTTTGCTGGGCTTCTTTTTCAGTAATTTGCCACTCGCTGTATATATTGATTCTGTATTACAAACTATCGCTTATCCTTCCTGCATCTTTCTGCCTTCTGTTTTCTGTTGTGGCTCTTGGAGACAACATTTTTTCATAGGCCCACAACTCAAGGGTGTCAATTTCTATTCCATCTATTTTGTTTTCTTTTTCTTTTTTTTTTATTAGTATTAACTTTTTCCTTTCAGAGCTTTCTTTACTATTTCTCTCCCTCCTCATAATTCTAGCCTTATAAATCACTATATTTAAATTCCTCCATTTGTTTTCCCAGTCCACTGTAGGAACTCCATATTTTTTCCTAGTACTCTACACTGCCTACACAAGTTAAATATTCATCTCATTAAGTCTCATTTCGCCCCTCTTCTAACTTTTATCAATATTACTATTATCCTTCTGCCTTCATTACATCTTTTGATTCCTCTGGCCCTAACATTTTCCTTCAAGGGAACTTAGAAAGAAGCAAGGAAACTAAGGCACTGAACAATACATTAGAAGACCTGGACTTAATAGACATATAGAGAACACTACAACCAAATATAGGGGAATTTACATTCTTCTCGAGTGCACATGGAACATACTCCAAAATAGACCACATGCTAGGCCACAGAACAACACTCAAAGAATTCAGAAAGATTGAGATTATACAAAGTAATTTCTCTGACCAGAACGGAATGAAGTTGGAAATCACTAAGGGCCAGAGACACAGGTTAGGCACAAGGATATGGAAGTTAAACAACACACTCTTAGAGAAACAGTGGGTCAAAGAGGAAATTTCAAAAGAAATCAGTAACTACCTTGAAAGTAATGAAAATGACAACACAACATATCAAAACCTATGGGATACAGCGAAAGCAGTCCTGAGAGGGAAGTTCATAGCCATAAATTCATATATTAAAAAAGAAGAAAGAGCTAAAATTGAAGACCTAACTGCACACTTGGAGGAATTGGAAAAACAACAACAAACTAAACCTAAAGGAAGTAGAAAGAAGGAAATAACAAAGATTAGAGCAGAACTAAATGAAATAGAGAATAAGAAAGCATGGAAACAACAAACAAAACCAAAAGTTGGTTCTTTCAGAATATCAACAAAATTGACAAACCCTTAGCCAGACTAACAAAGAAAAAGAGAGAACAGATGCAAATACATAAAATAAGGAATGAGCAAGGTGATATCACTACTAACCCCACAGAAATAAAGAGTATCATAAGAGGATACTTTGAAAAATTATATGCCAACAAGAATGACAATTTAGAGGAAATGGATAAATTTCTAGAAGCCCACAAACAGCCGACATTAATGAAAGAAGAAATAGATGAGCTCAACAGTCCAATTACAAGGAAAGAGATAGACTCAGTCATTAAAAACTTCCCATCTAGGAAGAGCCCAGGACCAAATAGCTTCACAGCTGAATTCTACAAAACATTCTGGAAAGAGCTAAAAACCAATTCTACTTAAGCTCTTCCAAAAAATAGAAGTAGAAGGAATATTACCTAACTCATTCTATGATGCCAATATTACCCTAATACCAAAACCAAATAAAGATACCACAAGAAAGGAAAATTACAGACCAATTTCTCTAATGAAACTTCATGCTAAAATCCTTAACAAAATACTTGCTAATCGCATTCAACAACATATCAAAAGAATTATACACCATGACCAAGTGGGTTTCATCACGGGTATGCAAGGATGGTTCAATATAAGAAAATCAATCAATGTAATACACCACATAAACAGATTGAAAGAAAAAAAATCACATGACCATCTCTATAGATGCAGCAAAAAGCATTCAACAAAATGCAGCACTCTTTCCTCATAAAAACACTACAAAAGATAGGAATAGAAGGAAACTTTCTGAAAATGATAAAGGGTATATATGAAAAACCCAAAGCTAACATCATTTTCAACAGTGAAATCCTAAAAGCCTTCCCTCTGAGATCGGGAACAAGACAAGGATGCCCACTATCACCACTCCTATTTAACATTGTCTTAGAAGTACTTGCACGAGCACTGAGACAAGAAAAGGACATAAAAGGCATCAAGATTGGAAAAGAAGAAGTAAAAATTTCATTATTTGCAGATGACATGATCCTATACATAGAAAACCCTGAGAAATCTACAACAAGGCTTCTAGAACTTATAAAGGAGTTCAGTAATATTGCAGGCTGTAAGATCAATGCTCAAAAATCAGTAGCATTTCTGTACACCAATAACGAGCAAACTGAGGAGGAAATCAGGAAAAAAATACCATTTACAATAGTAACTAAAAGAATCAAATACCTAGGAATAAATTTAACTAAAGATGTAAAGGACTTATATACAGAAAACTACACAACACTGTTAAAGGAAATCAAAGAAGACTTAAATCAATGGAAAAATATTCCCTGTTCATGGATAGGAAGACTAAACATCATCAAGATGTCTATCCTACCCAAACTAATCTACAGATTTAATGCAATCCCAATAAAAGTCAACACTTTATTTTTTAAAGAACTGGAAAAATTAACCATAAAATATATTTGGAGAGGCAAGAGGCCCCGAATTGCCAAAGATATATTGAAAAAGAAAAATGAAGTTGGAGGTATCACACTACCTGACTTTAAAACATACTACAAAGCTACAGTGATCAAAACTGCGTGGTATTGGCACAAGGATAGACCTACTGACCTATGGAACCGAATTGAGAGTTCTGATATAGATCCTCACATATACAGTCATCTGATATTTGACAAGGCCACGAAGCCCACTCAGTTGGGAGAGAATGGCCTCTTTAACAAGTGGTGCTTGGAGAACTGGATATCCATATCCAAAAGAATGAGAGAAGAATACCAACTCACACCTTATACAAAAATCAACTCAAGATGGATCAAAGATCTAAATATAAGAGCCAAAACCATAAAGACCTTGGAAGATAATGTAGGAAAGCATCTACAGGACCTTGTCATAGGAAATGGTTTCATGAACTTCACAGCCAAAGCACCAGCAGCAAGAAAAAAAATAGATAAATGGGATCTCATCAAAACTAAAAACTTCTGCACCTCAAAGGATGTATTAAGAAAATAAAAAGACAGCCTACCCAATGAGAAAAAATATTCGGCAACCATATATCTGATAGGAGCCTAATATCCTGCATATATAAAGAAATCCTACACCTTGAAAATAAGAGGAAAAACAACCCATTTTAAAATGGGCAAGTGACCTGAAAAGACACTTCTCCAATGAAGAAATGCAAATGGCTAAAAAGCACATGAAAAAATGCTCAACATCGCTTGCTATCAGGGAAATGCAAATCAAAACTACAATGAGATACCATCTTACACCCATCACAATGGCAGCTATTAAAAAAACAGGAGACACTAAATGTTGGAGAGGATGTGGAGGAATAGGAACACTCATCCACTGCTGGTGGGACTGTGGTATGGTCCAGCCACTGTGGAGGACAGTTTGGCGGTCCCTCAGAAAACTAACAATAGATCTTCCATATGATCCAGCAATACCACTGCTGGGTATATCCCCAGAAGATCTGAAAGTAAAGACACAAACAGATATATGCACACCAATGTTCATAGCAGAATTGTTCACCATTGCCAAAAGTGAGAATCAGCCCCGGTGCCCATCAACAGACGAATGGACAAGCAAAATGTGGTACATACATACAATGGAATATTACTCAGCTGTAAGAAGGAACAAATTGCTAACACATGGAATAACATGGATGAATCTTGAAGACCTTACGTTGAGTGAAGCAAGCCAGGCACTGAAGGATGAACAGTATATGACCTCAATGATCTGAACTTAGGAAAGAGAGCTGTCTCTGAGAACCATTGTCAGAAATATAGGTTAACAAAGGAGAGTAAGAGAAGAGCAGGCTTTGAGCCATCACCCATATGGGCATAATGTATGGTAAAGGGATAGAGTGTGGTTGCATGTTGGGGGATGGGGCAGATGAGTGGTGGTGTTCCTGGGTTTGGTGGTGCAGCACTGGGGGGTGGGTGGATTAGGAAGGGCAGGTTCAAATCCCCAGGGCATGTAAATGTGAATCTTGACATTCCATGGGTCCGGAGAGGGTGGTATCATGGGCCCTGGGGGACTGGGGGGAAGGGAACAGTCAAGATCTAATGGGGTGTTTGGTGTCATGGAGTAGGTTTTTCATTACCTTACAGTAATGGACACAGGACATGATAAATATCATCCAAATTATTAAACTGAATCATCTAAATTGTAAACTATACTGTAAATCATTGACAATGTTTAGTTGCTGTATTTTGCTATCTGTATAACAGTTATAACAATGCTAACATCCAAAAAAAAGGGGGGGGGTTAATAAGGGGTGTGGAAGGGGGGGTGGTTTGATATCTGGGAGTCTCCGGCAATCCGTGTGTGACTTTGCTGTGACCTAAAACTTCTTTGAAAATTAAATGAAAAATTGGGAGACAATGGGGATTGAGAGGGGGAAGATGTCAAGGCACACCAGGCATCCGATTACACAGGAAGGAAAGAAAAGAAAAGAGAAAGGAAAATAAAATGAATAAATATATATATATATATATTTTTTTTTTAAAGGTATTTCCTTTGCTTTTTTGCCCATTTTCTGAATGTCCCAATCCGCTAATTACATTTTATTTTGTTTTTTGTTTGATTATTTGCTTTTTTCCTTCTCTCTTTTTTTTTCCCCCTGAATTTCCTTATGTTTGTCTCTTGCATGTAAGCTTATCATAGTTGTTTCTTTTTCCTAGTAAGTGTATTAGAATATTTTACGGACTACATGTTCATGGAGGATTTGGATCACAGAAGGGTTACAATGGGTACTGTAGGGGATTATTGGTGGGGGGTGTCTGGGAGGGGGGTTTCATCGGAATTAGTTCATCCGAATATACATGAAAGATATACAAAATCATTCAAAAGATGGGACATGGTCACAATGGGTGGACAATCACACAATAAATGAGGGAATCTGAATTCCTAGCCTGGAGAGCTCTGCCACAGTTTCCAAGGGAGCAGCAACAGTCCTCTAAGTGCAGGGACAGTGTCTGTCAAAAGAGGATGACCCACTGATGTGTTCTTTTTATTGATGACTACCCTTGTGAGCCTTTGCTCTTGTAACTGAGACTTAGCCTGCAGTTGTGGGGTGCCTAAGGGTTGCCACCTGTTGCTCAAATGTGGCCTCTCTCTAAGCCAAACTCAGCATATGATTGCATTACCTTTCCCCCAATGTGGGACATGACTCCCGGGGATGAGCCTCCCTGGCAACGAGGGATTAATACCAAGTGCCACCTGGCAACACAACTGGAAAAAGACCTTGAATTAAAGGGGGAAAAGGAAAGACAAATGAGTTCAAGTGGCTAAGAGACTTCAAACAGAGTCAGGAGGTCATCCCAGAGGTAACTCTTACGCACACCACAGTAGGAGCTCATAGAACATCTAAGTGCCTATCACCCCACACAGAGGGGCTCCTGAGAGCTCTGGAGACACCCAGGTCCTATATAAGTGGGGACAGACCCAGAGACTGATGCCTTATCAGTGGGCTCTATTTTGGAATCTGTGCTCCTGAGAGTGACAGAATTGGACTCAAATAAGCCCTCCCTGCACATGGTTCATCAGTCCCTTCTATTCAAACCTATATGTGATGCTGAAGTTTTTAGTTATACTTCCAGAGACTGGAGCCTCTGGCCTACCTATGTGCCAGGTGTGCGTGGAATCTCGGTGGAGCTGCAACTCCTACCCTACAGCTCAATGGACTCATCCAAGTCACCTGGCGAGGAGACAACGATGGGAAATGGTCATCCCAGGGAATGGAGAGGGCCTGCATCTGCAGGCAGGATCATCCCACCCACCATATCCATGGGATATAAGCCCTCTCTCACTTGGAGGTGGAGTGGACATCACCATCCCAGTCCCCTCAGGATTAGGGGAAGAACTATGGACTAGAGTGGACTTGATGGTATTCAGTTGTTCACATATGGTGATTCTAGCAATGGAAGAAATTATAACAATGAGGTGGAGCCAGTGGCCACTTGACTCTTTTGGGGCAGGGAGGGGACGAGCAGTTGAAATACAGGGGCTTCTTTGGGATTTGGAGGTTGTCCTGAGTACCATTGTGGCAACGGATGTAGGCCATTTTAAATCAGCACACACCACTCAGAACTGTGTGGGAGAGAGTGTGGTCTACAATGTGAACTTGGTCTATGATTGGTGGCAAGGCCCCAAGATGTGTAAGTCCATTGAGGGTGGTGGGCCACACTTGTGGGAGATGTTTGTGTGGGATGTGGTAGGAGGTATGGGAGGTGGGCAACATGGGAATCCCAGTGGGTTCCGTATAATATTTTGTGTAATCTAAGTACGTCTTAAAATATATTTATATATGATTTTTACGCATAATAAAAAAAAATAAAATAAAATAAATAAAAAAATAAAAAATATATATATATTTATATATATATAAATAACATTTTTGTAAGCAAATGCACATATATGCCTATATATTTATATATCATTTTACAAATATTGGTATGTATTGTGAAAATTTTGATTTTACCCACATTAAAAAATAAAAAAATAAAAATAAAAATAAAATTCCTGTTGTACAGTCAACCCATTGTCTGGTATTTGTTTTAGCAGCTGAAGGTTTATCAGCTTAATATAGGAAGACATATTATTTTTTCCTGAAAGAGGTTAAATTTGCACAAATTTTGAACTATAGATCTATAAAGTTGTAATCATAGATTATGTTCATATCCTCAGCTTATTAATGGAGTCATCTTATTTAGACATTTCCTGGGAAGTATCCTTCCTGGGAAAACCACAAAACTGAATATTTGAGAATATTCATAAATCATTCAATGAAAGCTCCCTACTATTGTAATTGCAAAACAAAAATAAAATATTTTTGGCAATTATAAATACTTGGGGTATTTTTTCTCCATCTTCTCTTTCTGTACTTTCTTGCATTTCTGTAATTTCTGTTCTGCCACATATGATCTGATTCTCTCTTTTTCTCTGCCTTCATGACTGGATAAACTCCTTGTTATTGTTATCTTAAAAAGCCATTCACTTTAGCAGTTCGGTTTTCACAGTTTTGCTGTGTGAAGATTTTCTGTTTTATATTTTATATGCACATTTTGGAAGAAAGTATCATCTAATTTATATATAATAATGTTTAAAGAGCATAGGGTCTGAGTAGGACGGTACTGAGTTTAAATCTAATTTTGTCACTTACAGTGTGAACTTGAGAAAGCATGACTAAATTTAAATTTCAGTTATAGGACAGTGTTAGAGGTATTATTAGAATCAAATAATAATCTTTGTAAAATTCTTGTACTATTAAATATTAATACATGTTAAATATAATAAATATTTTTTATCACAGGAATATATGAAATTATAATGTAACTACATATTGATCTATTTTTTTTTAGATTTAAAGGTAATGACCCATGATTTATTTCTCTCCATTATGAAAGAGTGCTCTGACTGATGATTGGAATGGTAGGAGTTCTCCAAAGTTGGAATGGGTCCAACCTCCTTGGCCCTTCCTGATTTCTTTCTTCTGATTTTCTGATCTCTGTAAGGCTTACACTTCCAAAGCACTGCAGACTACATCATCCAAATGTTGTTTTGATTTTCTCCTCACAAGTCCTGTTTGAATGTCAAAGAATCACTTTACTATAAATCTGAGGTTAACAAAATAGACGTCCAGAATATGAATAAAGTTAAAATAAAAGGCTGTGTTTATTCAGAAGGGATATTATAGCAGGGTGTTTAAGAGCAGACTCTGGTGTTCGGTTGTCCATTTGATTATGACCTGGGCTAATTATTTAAACTTCCTATGCTTAATTTTCATTGTAAAATGGTAAGAATATTTGTTAGTATATTTTAAGTGCTTATAACAGTCCCTGGCAGAAAGTAAACATTATATAAGTGGTTTTAAAATGAAATAAATTTTGACCATTGTTGATCCAGCTTACAGTGTGGGTAGATCAGGGCTAATGTCTCTTCTAAAAATGGCAGAAGCCTCATTCTATCTGGGTCAGGGCTTCTGTGGATTTTGCCCTGGCTTCAATTCTTTGTCACATAACTTCCTCTATGAATATCATGAAAGGACATTATTGTCCTTTAGGGACTTTATTTGGTCTCTGGAAGTCCTGTAGACAATAATGTTTCAGGTGATGTGGAAAGACTTTGGGCTTTGGTGTCAACAGTACAGTGATTGAATTCTGTCTTATTAGTTTATGTAACACTGCATAGATTTCACAATCTCCAATCTCCAAAATCATATTTTAATCTTAGTTCATAAGGAAAATGATATAATAGTATATACATTCTAGGGCTATATTAAACAATGGATGAAATAAAATGTGAAAAGAATCCAGATGAGAGTCTGATACTTAATAGGTGTTTAATAAATGTCACTCTTTGTTATCTCCCTCACTTCTTCACCAATCTCCTTTCCATCTGACTTTTAAAATATTCTATGGTTTATATTTATCATTCAATTGAATATAGATATAATGCCTTAATGTTTTAAGCTGATATAACAAATGCCACACACTAGTTGGCTAAAAAAAACAAGAAAATTGGCTCAGTTTTGGATTCAGTTTCAGAGGTTCTACATCAAAGTGTCAAGAGGACATGCTTTCTCTCAGAGTCTGTAGCCTTCTGGTGCTGGATTTCAGCCAGTTTTTGGGTTTCCTTGACTTATAGTTGCATTGCACCAATTTCTGCCTCTATTTTCATACGGGAATCTCTTCTTCCTCTTGCTTTTCCTAAATTCTGGCTTCTAATTTGGTGTCCAAATTCTTTCTTTTATAAGAACCTCAACACTTTGGGTTAAAACCAGCCCTCATTCATTTTAGCTACATCTTAAATAATAATGCCATCTTCAAAGGTCCTATTTATAAATGGGTTCACACACAGAGCCCTGGTCTTAGGACTTGAAGATGTCTTTTGTGGGTAACGTAATTAATTCCTCATGAGTATTTTAAGAGGCCATGAGAACATTCAGAATATTGAGAGTAAACTCAATAAAATTAATGCAGGATGGATGAGATTATCTCTCTGAAGAAGTCACCTTACAGGTTTAAATGTCTCCTAAATCAAAATCCAATAAGAAAGACTACAAAATTTAATGACATATTTGTGACAAATAAAGCAACAAAATAACAATTGGAAAGCAAACTATCACTTATTTAAAACAATGTAACAGATACTATGTTGGCCTTGTCTTGTTTAAACTTTATAATATTCATGAAATAGGTACTGCTATATCTAATTCAAAGATAATTAACTAAAGTTTGGAAAATTTAAATGTTTTCCAGTATCACAAGCTATTGAATGCCAGAGGTAAAATTTGAACCCATGTTGTTTGGCTCCAGACCCTACCTTTTTAAAACATTTTCTAGTGGAGATATCTAGGCAATAAATAAGTAACCATATAAATAAGATAAATTCTTAGAGTGAAAAGTGCTAAAAATGAATGAAACAAATGATGTGATAGACAGTGACTCAGAGGCAAGGGCCACTTTAAATTGGGTGTTCAAACAACACCCAAGAGAGAATTTGTAGTGTTTACATAATCATGTCCAGGGATGAGAGCAAACAAGTTGAAAAGACAGGTGTAAAACCATTAGAGGTATTTGTAGTCATGAGAAGGTGAATTTTATTTGAACTGGATGAGCATCATTCTCCACACTCTTCTATTCTGACTCAAACTTCACTAACAATATTAACTGTATTGTTATAAATTCAGCTCTACATTGAAATCAGGATGAAAATAAATAACAGATTTCCTCCAGCAACATTCTTTTTCCAGAAAACTTTGTATACCATTGTGGTAGTCTCTCTCTTTGGTGAACTCTTTGATGGAGTTCACAACACAGATCTCCACTTTCCCTCTTTATGGACCACTTTTCTTTCAACCGTGATAATTTTTTCCCCATGTAAATGCCCTGTATTCACTTAGAGCAACTTAGCAAAGATGATTGGTAGAAGGAAAGTTATCTGTTTAACCAAATTTGCACCAAATTCTAATTAGCCTTTTCATGGTCTACAAGGTCCTGCACAATTGCTTCCCACCTAAATACACATCTCTATGACCTCATCTAGCCCCACTCTTCTTTGTTCACAGTGTTCCATTCACAATGGCCTCATTCTGGCCTTTGGGCCTTTGTGCTGCTTCTTCTTTACTGAAATGCTTCTCCTCTAGATCTTCACATTGCTGATGTTTCATTACTCAGTCTGCAATTCAAATAAATTACCCAAAGTCACAAGCAGATGAATGTCTGAAGTGGGATATGAAACTGTGTAGTTTGGCTCCAGAACCCAAATTTTAAAACACTTTCAAGTGGAGAGAGATAGCTGAAAAATAAGTCAATATATTAAGATTCAAGATAAGTTCTGAGTATAAATACTGGTAAAAAATATAGTGTTCTTTTTAAAGAGTATTTCCTTAACCACCCATTGTAAAAATACCTTGTTTCCTTGAGTTACTCTCTATTATATCACCCTTTTACATTTTCTCTACATAATTTTTACAATCTGATTCACATGTTTATTGTGACCCTTTCCAGCAAATGGATTGTAAACTTCATGAATGTAGAGGCATTGTCTTTATTTGACTGCTCCATCACCAGAATCTACAGCAATGGTTCGCACAGGAAGAAAAAAAAAAAAAGCTTAATAAGTATTTCCTGAATAAATGGTCATCATATCAATTTAACCATCTGAAGAGTAAGTGCTTTTGTTAAAAGGACCCTTGTTAACTAGAAGCTTCTGAAATTGTTGACATTCCAACCCTGGTGTTAAGTGAAATGGAAAACATAGGTTGTTTAGAGTATAAACCAGGGTTCTTCCTGAGGATTCAGAATCATCTCTACTTTAATTAGAATGGCTTTAGTATATACAATTAAATACTTTTAAGACTTTTTAGAAGGGCTGGAGTCAGAGTCAAGATTGAGGGGTGGGGGAATATGTGGGGAGGGGTGCACCTGGGGAATGCCTCTATGTTATATGAATATGTTCAAGTGGTCATGGGGTATTGTCTTGGTGGTGGAGACCCAACAATAACTGGCAGAATATTGAATTCCCAACCTGAGAAGTCCTGCTACATTCTCTAATAGAACGGCAATATTCCCTTGAGTATAGGGCAGTGCATAGGAGGACAGACCATTATGCCAGGCCCTTGATATTAATGGTGGTACTTACTGATGGTGGTACTTATGGAACCTTGTTCCACCTTTTTTGGGGAAATAGATTTAGCACAATAGAGAAACATTCATTTTAAACTGGTGTCCCACAGAGTGATAGAATATACATTGCACCAAGATTTGTGGAAGCAAATTCCCAGTACTTAATCCCATTCTCTGCAGTGCAACTTGTTAACCAGAGCTTGTTGTGCCTATGATTTTACCTCCCTTTTTGTACAATATTCTGGTTTGGATATCTCATTTCCATGTTTCAACTCCAAGTCCAATATGTGTACCTGATTTCTACCTTATTTGGTTTTTTGGTGATTCAGTTCTGACATTTTGTATCTAGAAACTATTTTCTGACTCAACATTCAGACCAAAGTCACTGTAAGAGGACCATAACTATTGGTAACTGAGCCCTTATTTGATGCTTGGTTTCTTTTGTCAACATCCTTAAATAGGGCTTTCATCCTCAGCTAACTCATAACCAGTTTTTTCAAATAAGGGCAAACATGGATATAATGAACATTCACTATATTGAGCCATAATCTCTCATGTTTCAATAGGTTTTGTTAATCATATTCATCATTGTTCATTTATAATATTTATTATTATATTCTATTTTGTAATTTGAGACAATGGACACTATACAAAACTTTTGTTATTGGCATTATTCACAAATGCCAAAAGTTGGAAACAACACAGGTATCCATCAACTGATGAATGGATAAAGAAACTGTGGTGTATTCACACGATGGAATATTATGCAGCTATAACAAGAAATGAAGTCATAAAGCACATGACGACATGGATGAATCTAGAGGACATTATGTTGAGCAAAGCAAGCCAGACACAAGCGGACATATACTGTATGATTGCGTTACTATGAACCAAATCTTTTGTGTAACATATTGCATGATTCAAAAAAAAATTATATGTATCCAGTACATTTAATGGAGAAATGTATGTTTTTATCCAAAAGTGTTTCACTTTTATTTTTAAATTATTGTTTATATATTCAATTATTACATGTAGAAAATAAAGTTTATAAATAAAAAAAGTGAAGTTACACAGCCAGGAGCGGTCACACTGGGAATGGGCCCCTAGACCCCAGACCTTACCTGCCCTGTGTACTCCAAGAAAGCAGAAAGAAGTAAAACAGGGGAGGAAGAAAGAAAATTAAAGGCTCAAGTAACTCACCAGGGCTTAGAGCTAAAGTAAGCAAAGTGCTTAAGATGGAGATATCTGGGGCCAGATACACACTTTCACTTGCAAAGCCTTGGGGTCCCTGCAAAATTCCCAGGCTGGGCAGAAACCTACAGGCCCCTGGGCCCTTCCGGGAGGGGTCCCCATTCATTGTGTCTCCCCAGGGCACACACCAGGTGTCAGTCACGCTCCCCTCCATGAGCCCTTCCCTTGGGCATGATCAATTTCGCCTCTCACAACAACCCCTTTAAGAGCCAGCTGCTGAGGGCCAGCCACAGAGCAGGTCTTTTCCAAGTGGCAGGAGAAGAAAGAGAAGCGGCCTCCCCCGGACTCAGAGGCAAGTCTGAAGCACAGGGCCTGGGAACTAAGCGCCGGGCAAGGGGAAGGGCTCCGTGGCACCGCCTAGGGTCAGAGGAAGGGCAGAGGGCAGAGGGCGTGGGGTGGGCCATAGGGGGACAGGGAAGGAACCATTGGTGTAGAGGAACCCTTGGGGTGGAGGAGCCGTCGGGGTAAGGACCCTGAGGGGGGGAGGCCTGGGGGTGGGGGTAAGGACCGTCGGGGGAAGGGGGCGGCCTGCGGCGTGGGCCCGCACCGCACAACAGCCCTCTGGGCCGGGACTGCCGGCAGGATCCCGCCCACGAGCCGCCCAAGAAAGCAGCGCCCACAACCCGGGCGCTGCCAGGTCCCCAACCGGCCCGGAAAGCGCGAAGGACCCGCGGCGGCGCCGTGCACAACTTTCCGGGGGCCCCCGCGAACGGCGAGCGAGCAGGAACCTTACGGGGAGCGTGGGACGGGCGCTCCGAAAACGCAGGAGGACGGATAGCTCGCCCCATTTTTCCGCGCTTATGTGGGTTCCCGCAGGCCCCGCGCCCAGCCCCCAGAACCCGCCTCGACCCCAAATCGTGCCTGCAAACTCACCGCTACCGCGGGGCCTGGAAAGCGGGGCCCACGTTCACTCGCTCCGTCCCCGCCCGCGCCGCGGCGCAGATACTCCGTCCCTCGCTGCACTCCTAGGTCCCAGCGCGTCCTCGCAGCCAGAACACCTGCACCAGATCAGCTAGGTCTCCACTGCAAAACACCCCGTGGACTGGGCGGGGCTTGAGGGATTCGGAGTGCGCTGGAGCCGGGGCTCTGCCCCCAAAGAGGGCATGGCCTGCTCTGTGTCGGATAGCTGCTAACAGCCAATCAACACGCGATCTGGCTTGTGCACCGGATTAATCCAGGGCGGGGCTGGGCGCAAGGGGCAGAGTGGGGTGACTGACAGGACACCAGCCAACGGGAATGCAAAGCTGTGACAGGGCGGGAACACCGGGAAAGGCGGGGCCTGGGGAAGCCATCATTAGGCGGTCAGCTCATTGGAACAAACGCTAGTGATTTGCCTTGGTGTGATTGTATTGACACATATTAATAAATTAATGAATTTACTGATACATATTAATAAATCATACAATGCATCCAAAGGATATGCTCAATGGTATTTGTTATATCACGTTGTGCATACAACACTTCAACTCTCAGTAGTGCATTTTCATTATTTCAATAATAATAAACAAGAAACTTCTTCACCCTCAATCTGTTTCCCCTGATGTACAGAGCTGCTACTTCTGGCTATTCTAGCACAATTATTTATTTATTAAATAGTTTTATTCAGATATATTCACATATCATAAGATCTATCTAAAGTGTATAATCAATGGCTTTTAGTATAATTGCAATGTTGTGCATTCATCATAAGATAAACTTTGAGAATTATTTCATTACCCCAAAAAGAAAAACTCCACACCCTTTGGCATGCCTTCCCTAGCCCTACGTAACCACTAATAAAAGCTCATCTTATAAATTGATTTATATTTACATTTTGTATAAATGGAATCATACAATATGTTTTTTTATTTTTATTTTGCATTTTTAGTGATTGAAATATAAACAATTAAAAACTAAGAAAACACACTTTCACCTATCTGAGTCTGCTTAAGTGTGTAGTCACATATTGAAGGGATATGACAGGAGGGTAGTGATATTATTGGATTGGGTGGTTCAGGGTTGACAGGTGGGTAGATTGGGAAGGGTGGGTTGGAATGTCCAGTGTACTGAGGGGAGGGTTGGAAGGAGGACCAGGTGAACACTGGGGATTTGCGGGTATGTGGTTGAAAGTACAAAGTTGGGAATGCTCTTATGGCAATATGACAATAAAGGGTTACTGGTTTAGGGTGTTGTATGTGGGGGCATTCAGGACAGGGCACACCTGGGATAGGATTCTAGGGAGTGTGTGAGTGAACATTCTGTCATTATATGTTCTATCAGTGGGTGGAGACCCACATGATGAGCAGGAAGGAGTTGGACTCCCATCCTCAGGAGGATGGATTTGTTCACAAATAGACAGGAAGGAGACTCTAGAGAGCATGGGCAGTTCCTAATAGGACAGGACAAACCAGTGAGTCAAGACCTCAGTGTTGTTGCATGAAACTATGAATCTTGTCATCCAAGGAGGGAAACCAGGAGGTCACAGTGAGCCCCGAGGGGAGGGGGAGGAAGGAATAAGGAATAAAATAGATCGTACAGGGGGCATTTAGTGGGCAGTGGAAGTGTATTCTACATGATCTTACAATGATGGACACAGGTCCATCTCTGCCCCTGGCTTTCAGCCTGCCTGTGGAATCTGGACTTGTGCATCCCCATGGTTGTGTGAGAGAATTTTATAAAACCTCATATACTATTTACAGATTTCTTCTGTTGATTCTGTTTCCCTAGAGAACACTGACTAATACAAATGGTCAGTATAGGGGCTGGTACAAAGGATAAATTATACTTTGTTGAAGCAGAGGCAATGAAGTATGAAGGCAGTCCAATTAAAGTAACACTGGCAACTTTGATAATGTCAATATAGCCAACAGTTTCCCTTGGAGGCATGGAAGTAACACAACCTGTTATCTTTTGTTTGAAGTGTGGTTCCAGGCTTGTGCATATTAGTGGACAGCATTTATTAGCTGTAGAGGAAGATGTATAGTTAGAAGATGAAAAGGAGGATGTGAAACTCTTAAGCATATCTGGAAAGTGATCTGCCACTGGAAGTGGTAGCAAATTTCCACAGGAAAAAGTAAAGCTCGCTGAGGAAGATGATGATGAGGAGGAGGAAACAGAAGCTAAAGCTCCAGTGAAGAAATCTATCAGTGAAACTCCAGCCAAAAATGCACAAAAGTTAAACCAGAATGGAAAATACTCAAAACATTCATGACCAAAATCAAAAGACCAAGAATCCTTCAAAAAAAACAAACAAACAAACAAACAAACAACAACAACAAAAAAAAAAAAACAGGGAAAAACTCCCAAAACACTGAAAGGACGTAGTTCTGCAGAAGACGTTAAAGCAATAATGCAAGGAAGTGTAGAAAAATCTAGTTCTCTTCCCATAGTGGAAGCCAAATTCATCAATTACATGAAAAATTGCTTCTAGATAACTAACCAGGAAGCTATTCAAGATCTTGGGCAGTGGAGGAAGTCTCTTTAAGAAATAGTTTAAACCTCTGTATTTTAACAATATTTTTTAAAAAGACATATACAAGGCATTGCTCCACAAATCAACAGGATGTAAATTCTGCTCAAGTGCTCATGGATCTCTCTGTAGATCAGAGAAGGTGCTTTGATGACACTTTGATTTGGCCTTTTCCTTAGCCCCAGTGCTGAGAGCTAACAAATTCCTATTGTTGAAGCCAACCCAATGCATGATATTTGCTTGAGCAGCCAAGGAATCTAAAACAGATTTTGATACCAGGAGAGTGGAGTGCTGCTCAAGCAAATACCAAAATGTGGAAAGAGCTTTTGAATTGGGTAATAATTAGAAGCTGGGAGAATTACAAGGTGCTTGATAGAAAAAGCCTAGACTACTTTCCAAAGACTGTTGGTAGAAATATGGATGCTAAAGGCACTTCCAAAGAGCCTTAGAAGTAAATGATGAATGTGTCACTGGAATCTGAAAGAAAGGCATTCCTTGTTTAAAAGTGGAGAGAACTTGGATAAATCAAGTTCTGATGTCAGATGGAAGAACTTGAAAGCAATGAACTTGAATATTTAGCTGAGGAGATTGTCAAGGTAAGTATGGCAAGTACAGTCTGGTTTTTGCTTGCAGCTTCTAGTAAAATGTGAAAGGAAAGCAATAACCTGAAAACTGACTCTTAAGAACAAAGAAACCAGAATTGATGGTTTGGAAAGTTCTTAGCCTGTCCACATTGTGTACACCATGATTAGGGCCAAAAGTGGTTTATCAGGGACCTCCATGAGCTTCCAGAAAGCACGTACTCAGAGAAGAGGGCTCCATATGATGGTTTCACTGAATATAGAACCAGTCAGCCATTTCAATGGAAGTCAGAATTGGAAATGCTGGTATGCAGGAAAAATCTGTGAAAGATTCTATTGTCTGATGTTTTGGATTCATTGAACTACATGCAAATTATTTTTGTGAAATTGTATCAGCAAACCACTGCCAGCAAGAACGGAAAGGAACAGAGAATGGACAAATTAAAGGAAGAATGTCTTCATGGGCAGAAACTGGTAAGCAAAGGTCTGGACCAAAGATATTTCCTCAGGCCAAGAAAGTGAACCCACCAATGTGTTCAAAAAGGGTGAGTATGCCCCAGCACTTGGAAGGGGCAGGCAACCCACCCATGCACTTGGAGGTGGCATGACTTCTGCCCCATTGTTCAGGTAGAGTGCTGCTACCCCAATACTCAGAGATTGTGGGTCCTGTGCCTGGGGTTTGCAGAGAACCTGGCCAGCATCCTGATGCTCATAAAGGGTGGAGCCTTCATCTTAGTTTTGGGGGAGACTGTGGTCACTGCACAAGCACTTAAAAAGGATGAGACTCCATCGTCCTGGAAGATCACTCTCAGACCTTGAAATCTAATGGAGATTGCCTTGTTGGGTTGCAGAATTGTTTGGGAACAGTGATCCCTCTTTCTTTCCAATTTCTCCCTATAAGAATGGTCATATCTATCCTATGCTTATCCCTCTATTGAACAGTGGAAGAAGATAACTTGTTTTCTAGATTTCACATGTTAATAGACCAGGGGGAGCTATGCTCCAGGACACACCACACTCATACCTGGTTTTCATATGACTGTACTTATTGTTTCTGAGATGACTTAAAGTCTTGGTATGTTATGATGGAATGAATGTATTTTGCATGTGGAAAGAAAACATGTCTTTTGGATCCAAATGGTGAAGTTTGGTGGTTTTCACTGGAAACTGGAAGAAAATGCAGAGGCCAGGAGAGGTATCCACATGCATTGTCATGAGACAGAGAAGCCCAGGACCAAGAGTCACCAGCAGCAAGCCCTAGAATACCCATCTTTGAGAAGAAAGAATCACCTTGATGGCACCTGGATTTGGACTTTTTTGTAGCCTCAATAATGGGGGCTAACAAATTCCCATTGTTTAAGCCAACCCATTGCATGGTATTTGCTTGAGCATCAAAGGAAATAAAACAGGGTTTAACATCCAGAATTCATAATAAAAACCTAAAACTCAACAGCAAAAAGACAAATAATCCAATAAAAAACTGGGCAAAATATATTCAAATACACACTTCTCCAAAGAGGATATAAAAATGGCCAATAAGAACATGAGCAGATGGTCACCATCACTACCCATTTGTGTAATGCAAAGCAAAAACTCAATGAGATACCAATTCACAACCACTAGAACAGCTACTATTGGGGGAAAAAAAGAAAACAAAAGTTAGGATGTGGAGAAGCAGGATCACTTATTCATTGTTGGTGGTAGTGTAAAATGATAACACCTGTTGTTGAAAACAGTTTGGTGGTTCCCCAGAGAGTAAAGTATAGAATTACCATGTTACCTGCTGTCCTGGTTTCAGTCTTTTGTGGACCCCAGAAAATTATGTCTTAAGCTAACCAATTCTTGTGCATGGAAGCTTATTGTGTGTGGGAACTTTTTTTTTTTTTTTTTTTTTTTAGGGACAGAATTATCATTTATTTTTACACAACACCTGTACATACTTAAAGTGTACAATTTGATATCCTTTGACTTCAAGATATCTGGTGAAAGCATCACCACAATCAAGATAGTAAACATATATACCACCTCTGAAAATTTTAGTTCCCATGGATTAACACTACCTCTTGCTACTCAAGCAGTCACTAACCCACTTTATTTAATTTATTTGATGGCCAAAAATTGGAATCAATCTAAATGTCCATTGACAGGTGGGTGAAAAAATAACTGTTGCATATTTATCCATATATTACATCCCAACAATAAAAATGGATGAAATTTTGATATATGCAACATGGATCAATTTCAAAATAATTATGCTGAATTAAAGTAGATAGAAAAAAGGTGATCCTATTTAAAATTTAGAAATGTGGGAACTTTTTTATTAGATTTAGTTAAAGGACCTTGATTGAATTGCTTTATAGTATTGGACTATATCAGTGAGGCATTGCCCAGGTTAGGTCTCTTCCCTCTTGCTGGGGTCTTATATAAACTGAGAATTGAAAACACAAAACACTGAGGACAGCCATCATTTTGCCCCTTCCATGTGAGAGAAAGGACTCCAGAATTGCCTACAGCTGCAGAAAGACAGAGACGTCCTGAGAGGTTGAGAGAGACTTCAGAGGCTGGAATCAGTGGAGAAGCTGAAAAATGTGGCACCCAAGAGTCTAGGCCCAAGGATCAGCTGAAAGATAAAAGATAAGGTGAGCCTGGAGGAGAAGGCAGAGAGAGACTGACAGACCTGCCATTTTTCCTTGTCACATGGCATGACTCCAACATCTTCATTGATCTGGACATTTTCACAGCTGCAGAACTGTAAGCTTGTACCCTAATAAATCCCTACTATCAAAGCCAGCCTATTTCTGATGTTTTTGCATTGGCAGCTTTGGCAAACTAAAACACATGGCAATCCCACTTCCAGGTATATTCCCAAAAGAATTGAAAGCAGAGACTCAAACAGATATTTAGACACCGATATTCATAGCACCATGATTTACAATTGCTAAAAGATGAAATCAACCTCAAATGTCCATCAACTGATGAAAGGATAAATAAAACATGATATATACATGTAATGGAATATTAGTCAGCCGTAAAAAGAATGGAGTTCTGATTCATGCAACAAAATGGATGAACGTTAAAGACATCATATTGACTGAAATAAGCTGGGCACAAAAGGAGCTGGGCTCATTAATATGAAATAATTATATAAGGTGGAGTATATATTAGCAGGTGCCAAGTTGCGGTTAGGGAACAAGGAGTTAAAACTTAACAATTTCTGTACCAAGAGATGGAAAAGTTTTGTTAATGGAGAACAGTGATAGTAGCTAACATCATGAATGTAACTAACCCCACTGTACTATGTATTTGAAAGTGGTTAAAGGGAAAATTAATGATTGAATTTTTCATTAAAATAAAAAATTAGAAAAACACAGGCCTGTACGTCATAGTAAACTCTAATGTAAGCCATGGACTATAGTTTATAGTACAATTATAAAAATAATCTTTTATCAATTATAACAAATGTACCACACTAATGCAAGGTGATAATATATAGGTATGTGGGAGTTATGTATTTTCTGTATGACCATGGTTAGTAGCAATGCTTCAATATTTGTACATTAATCATAACAAATATACCATCAGCATGTAAAATGTAATTAAAATCTGTGACTTTTCTGTAATCTAGAGCTTCTTTGAACATGAAAAAAATAAGACACTAGGGGAATATATGGAAGAAAACATCACTATACATACAAGACAACAGATCTTACAGTGATGAAAGATATAATGTCTAAATTTTTTAATTAAATAAAAAAATTGAATTTTATTTGATTATTTTCAATTCAAAACCTCTCCAAAGATGAAGCCAAGAAAATAATCAAATAAAATTCAATCTAGAGCCCTCAAGAGCCCTCTGTTTGAGGCACTATTTACTCTGGCAGTAATGAGATCCTGCCGAGATGTGCTTAAGCATAACCTCTGGAATGACCTTCTAACTTACTTTGAAATCTCTAAGCCATAAAAACTCATCTATATCTGTATTTATCATTTCCTTCTCATGGTCAACGTCTTTTTCCAGGTGTATTGCTAGTTGGCACTTGATGATAATCCCTTGAGGCCACGGAGGCTTATCCCTGGGAAACATGTCTGATGCCAGGCAGAAGGTAATGCATTTATAAGCTGAGTTTGGCTTAGAGACAGGCCACATTTGAGCAACAAGGAGGCACTCAGGAGGTAACTCTGGAGCAATGGTCTGCCCTCCTTCACTAAGGACCACCCCTGTACATGGGGGATTCTTGCTGTCTCGTTAGAGAATGTAGCAGAATTTCCCAGGCTGAGAATTTGATATTCTTTTGGTGTATCTCCACCCACCATGATAATACCCCATGAACACTTGAAAAAATTCATATGCCTTACAGGAATTCCCCAGATGAACCCACCCCCATGTATACCTCCATCACCAACACACCACACCAATGATCATTCCCTGCCACAGTTGTGACTCTTCTGTAATTCCCGATACTATAGGCAGGGCAGACAGTTCAGGAGTTTGGCACCCTGCCATCTCAAGCAGAGTTGCAACACCTACTCTCCAGTTCATTGGACTCACCCAGGACAACTAAAAAGGTGATGATGATGGACAATGCCCATCCCAAGGAACGGAGAAAGAAGCAAGCAAGATAGTTCCATCCATGTGCCCTGTGGTATCTAAGCCCCCTTTCAATTAGAAACAGAGTGGGCATCACAATCCTCAAATCCTCAAGTTGGAGGAATGAGCAATGGACTAAAGCAGACATACTATTATTCTACTATAGACATTATCATTCTAGCAGTGGAAGAACGTTTATCATTGATGTGGAAGCAGTGGCCCAGAGGTTCAGAGGGGAGGGAGAGGGAAAAAATAAGGTGAAATATGGGGGCATTTTCAGGACATTGGACAGTGTAATCCATGGTGAGTGGCAATTCCTCAATATGTGTTCATTAATTTTAACAAATGTACCACACTAATGAAGGATGTTGTTAATGCGGAAAAGTGTGGGAGGGGGAGGGAATGGGGCATATGGGAATTCCCTATATTTTTTATGTAACATTTATGTAATCTAAATTTTTTTTATAAATAAATAAATAAATAAATAAATAAATGCGATTTAGTCAAGAGGTCCAGTCACTGGGCCATCTGTTTTAATTTGTGTGGATAACTTTGGATATGGCTACCTGTTTTTATTTTCAATTCTATGTGCAATTTACACATATATTATTCATACTCCCCCCATCAATGATTCTAGGCTGGTTAGTACCAGAGGAACTATTAGAACAGCTCATTTTGTGACATTGGAGAGTTGTAGTATGATTTGTGGGGGAAAGTTCTTAAGGGGAGTTCTATATCTGAGAAAATATGTATTATAATTTTGAGCAAACCAAACTATAGAAAATATTGTCCAGGGTGGGACCAGGAGCAGACTGTGACGGAGAAAGCCATTCATTACTTGTCCTCCATGTCCTCCATCTTTTCCCTGGGGCATTCCCTCCAAGGCCCTCCCCTCCTTGTCCCTGCATTGTTGGCCTCTTCTGTCTCTCCCTTCCCGTTTTGGTTCCTTGCACTTCTGACCTTTGCTCAGAACTACACTGCTCCCTTCTCTGCAGTCCTCCTGCTGTTTCCCTCCAGGGACTGACATTCACATGCCTAGTTTGGCCCAGTCCCTCTGTCCTTGCCTAAGTCTTCCCACCTGCCAAACCTGTCCCCTTTCATACACACCATAGACACACACACACGTAGATAGATATATATACACACATATATGTGTATTGTAGTATGTAACATGGGTATTGTTCTTCCACATATTTTCTTAAGCTTGTAAGGATTTACAGATATTTTCACGTAGGTAAATGTACATCTGTCTCATAGTTTTCCCATTATTTTAAATTACCACATAATATTTAATATTAATATAATAATATTTATATTCCATATAATGTATGGCTGTCATTTATTCAAATGTTCCTAGTTAATTGGCATGTACACAATTATCTTGTATTTTACTAATACAAGCCAGTTAACCTGTGTAACTTTCCATGCTTCCTTGTAGATAAGCACTTCTTTTTCATCAGGCCAGGTACATGAATACATAACAAAATTGTCAGTTCTAATAGCAATGTAATTTTTCCATTTGATGTATATAGACATCAAATATTTATTGATGATATATTATGATTGTGCTGAAAAATGTCTTTACAAGTTTGATTTCCAACAAGCACAATGTGAGAGTCCTGAGACCCTGGCCCTCTGTCAAGGACTCTGAAACTTATTGAAGATTTTCTGGCCTCTAGTTGTTTCTCTGACACTGGTGGACCTTGGACTTGGGCACAAATGTTCTCCTAGCTAAATGATCACTGTTCTTTTAAACTGACAAATTATCCTTTTCTCAAGAAGTTAAGATATCAAACACCAGTTAAGGGGGAAAAAAGATATGCAGAGAAGAAAACACCATCTCAATCCACATGGAAGACACATACTTTCTTTCCCTAACCTTTCTCTGTAATGGACTCAGTGAAAGGAACTCAGGTCTCCTTAACTTAAGCCTTGTCTTTTCATATGTATCTTCCTCCCACTTACCTATTACCTTGCAAGAATATTCCAAAAGTGTCTGAAGGAAACTCTGCTTTCAAATCTTTGTCCTTCTGAAGACCCCCCAGTGCCACAGGACCCGGTATAAATCCTTCAGGCTGCCATTCTCCTCTATCCTACCTCTCACCCACTCCCATCCATCTGACAGCCCCTGCCCCAACCTGCATGTCTCCACATGCTTTCCCATGGGATCTATACCTACTGCCACCTTGAAGCTCACACTTATGTTCTCTGCTGCCTAGAATCTCTCACATGCTTTCTTACCATCCTCAGCACTTCAGAACCATTTTCAGACATTTCCCCAAAACCAGAGAAAACAGCATTACTTTTGTATATACTTCAGCATATAGACAACCATTGTGCTGGGTCAGGAAATGGCCCATTTAAATGTAATTTGGAATGATACCCAAATTCATGAGATGGCTGTTATGCCTTGAAGAAGGTCCTGTGACCTCTAATGCCAGGGAGGTCAGATGGTCAGTCTCAGCTCCTGGCCAGGCTGCTGATACCGAAGTGCACATTGGCTCTGTGTGATGATTACAATCGTGTGTCAAATGGGCCTGGTAATGGTGCTTGTTAGTTTGGTCACACAAAGATTGGCTTGTTACTGTGAGGAATTACATGGAGAAGTGATGATTTCATTGATCAAAAGAGGGAATTGACATCACTTTCAGCCAGCCAGTTCCCCCAGGGGAATTCATCTTTGCCTTCATGGGAGTTCCTGTTTTGCAACCTGCCCTATGGAATTTGGACTTGTGCAACCCCATAGTTGCATGAGATAATCTTATAACATTTCATAATATTTATACATATGCCCTGATAGTTCTGTTTCCTTAGAGAACAAATATACTCCAGGAAAGGTTGCTTGTGTGTTTGCTTCAATAAACCAAGAAAGGTTCACTGGCCGTACACACTCCTCCTGTGTACAATAAACTGCGACCCTGCATGATTTCTTACTTGAAGGACCATGTGAGATCAGGTAGCTCATTCAAATCACCACAGTACAAGAAAAAATAAACCCCTCAACTACCTGGTTGCAGTAGGAAAAAAGATTTAATATGATATTCAAGTATAGGATTTGCTATTTACAAAAAATAAATATATCTATAAAATAGGTAGTTTTTTGTTTTTATATACAAAAAAATTCAATAATCCTCCCATCTCCTCAACTATACCCTCCCACAAACCCCTTATCTTGTGATCCATAAACCCCAGGAAGCATGGGGAAGCAGTTACTCCTGGTAGGTTCTGATGACAGAATGTTTGTTCCAGCTTAGAAAGGCTAAAGTGTGATGAGGCAGGGATGGGACCTCTGGAAACATCAGGGGTGGGCACTCATGGGCCTGAAGAGAGTGCTGTGCCCCCTCAGGCAGTGAGTGGTTCTACTTGGTGTCCAGGACAACCAATCAAGGTTCATGCCAGGCAGCAGGAATTCTTCAGGAGTGATACTGGAGTTGGGGGTTGGGATACGCAGGTTGGCTGGTTGGGAAAGAAATGCTTGCCTGGCTTGGCGTATTCTGTTTTGGGATGGCTAACCTTCCTGACCAGCTAAATCAAGAAGGGTGACCCTGAGGTTGGCAGGCACAGAGCCTCTTAGTACTTTTTCTTTGGGAACTTGAGTCCCTTCTTCTTCCTTCGAAGAATAGTTGAGTGGGCTCCTCTATTGATGTTTGTCCCTGTGGGAAAGTTCCGCTTGGTCAAGAGGAAATGATAGTTTCCTGATGACCATTGCATAAAAGACGTTGGCATCATCAGGGATCCTCAGCTCTGGTGGAGATGGACAGAGGGGTCATCAGTTGTGCTACTGGGTGCCACAGACCACCCCACACCTTCTGGTCCCCACGAGGGCCAGTCTGAGCCAGAGATATGAGTCACCCAATCCAGATCCAGGACCACCAAGGACCATTCTGATTGACACCTGACCAAAGCCAAGGGACTCAAGAAGTTTTTATCCCAAGGAATGTGTTTCAAAAGTGACCAGGCTCTACCACTGGCAACCTCAACCTAGAGCTCTCAGAGTGCCCTCCATTCTGGCCACCCCATTCCCCATGCCCCAATACCTTCACTGATGGTGATCTTGGAGTTGGAATAAGCCTTATAGAATGCAGACATGTGCCCCAAATCCCGCACTCCTTGGTACAAGTCTACTGAAAGCCAGGAAATGGCAGGCCAAGGCCAGGCCTCTTGAGAAGGTAACAGTGAGGCCTCCCCACCTTGGGATACCTCACTGCAAGAAAGGACTTCCTCTCTGATTCTATTTACCACCTGTTTCCTCTGCCCTAGAACATGCTATAAGGCAATGCTGGACTGGAATTCCTGCTCCTGCCTTGAATGCATGCCTCTTCTTCTAGATCCTTATCCCCTCTAGGCCTCAGTCTTCATTTTCTGTAGGACATGGTCCTGCCCACCCTGGCCATCTCATCATGATGGTGATGGAAGAAAAGAGAAGATTTGAGAAGATTTATGATTTAAAAAACAACTCAACGGAGTAATGAATGGTACCCAAGATTAATTCTTAAGAGTGCATGATCAGCTCACCAAAAAGGCACAGGAACATACTATCTGCTCTCACATTGTCTGCTTTCCTTACCCATTGGGGTTGAGAAACAGGTAGAGAGGTCATAAGTAACTCCTCCATTGACCCAGACCCCAGGCTGCCTGGCTTTGTGTCTCTGCTGTGAATACTGATTTGGCTCCCCAGAGGCTCCAAAGGGGATGAAGGTGATTTTGCTTTGTTTTTAGCATCATACATGCATGGATTTAATATTTGTCATTTGTGCCTGTGGCAGTCATGATAGTTAATGGATGCACAACACATAATATCTTGGCCAGAGGACATCCTGCAAGGGGAGCCTGTGGGCTTGGTCTCAAGGCCAATGACCAAGAGGAGAAGGCCTTTATCTTGTCTCCTGAAGATGACAGTTCTCTAATAGGTTGCTCACTGCCTGGGTCATGTCCAGGGAGGGACAACACAGGGAGTCAGAGTCTGAATGGGGAATGTCACCACCAATTTGGCAGGTTTTCTCTGGCAGAAGCCCTTGGTCCTGGGTGCTGGGATGTGGTGTGGGGGCCATCCCCTCCCTGCTGCCCTCTCCAATGAGCCCCCTGACATACTTCAATCCTGTGAAACCAATTGCACCAGCTTGTAGTCCTCTGGATTGTCCTTCAGCTTGTGCTTCTCCATGGCTCTGCGGATCACGGCTGGAGCCCTATCTTGGCAGGTCAGCTGGGGAGTGTCAGAGGACAGGCCATCAGGACTTGGGCCCTGGAGCCAGCTTCTTCAAGGGTAGTGGCTGGAATGCCTTTGGAGCTGTTTCACCACTAAGCACAGGGCTCTGAGCCCACAGGTAGGGCTGGGTGAAGAGGAGACTCACTGGCTTCTCATCTCAAATGGGAGACTGCCATGGAATGAGAAGGGTCTTCTCCAATCCTTTGAGCCCCCATCTCTGATAAGACTTCCTCTGCCTCACTTCTCCTTCCCCTGAGGACTGAGCCCTCTCCCTTGGGTCCTTGGCCTTCACAGCTGCTATGGCCTTTAAGGGCCCCAAGGATACAGGGCCACCATAAAGAAGAGTGTTGGAGATGGATGTGGACAGCCTGGACAGGTCTCTGCCCCCTCCTCCCAGCACACTCAGGCATCTCATTGGTCCTGGGATCTGTACCCTGCAACAAGCTCCTGCAGGATGACAATATGAGTGAACTCCAAGAACAGACATCTAGTCCAAGCCTGGATGTCAGGGAGGAGGAAGAGTTGTATGCCCATGGGTCTATGATGTGTTGGACCTGTGCTGAGGCAAGCAACAGACCTCACCTGCCTCACCCTGAGTGCCTGGGAACAGGCAGGTCACAGGTTAGTTACCATCCCCCTAGTTCTAGATGGCCAGAGAAGTGTACCCCAGGTAGATGTGTATCATGACACTTCAGCCAGCACCTGTGCAGGTGGGGAATGGATGGTGTGAGCTGCCCATCTATCCAGGATCCGGGCCCTTCACCACCAACACTCCAGGGCAACCCCTTCACTCCACACCCATAAGTCATCTGGCTTTCCTGGTCTGCCCCACACATGGCCTAATGTGACCCCACCCCTTTCTCCTCTCTGACATCATTTCACCTCTAACCTCTGCACCTTCACCTCTGTTCTTCTTACTGCTCCTCAGATGGTCAAGGCACATGCTGTGCTAGGGGCTTTCAAGGCTGTCCCCACCATCCCTCCTCTCAAAGCCTGCCCAAGTGAGGTTGTTACAGGCTGTCTGACCTCAAGATGGAAGCTTCAAATCTCCATCTACCATCCTCAGCCCTGACTGCCTTTATACCCACAGTCTTTGCTCCATTGGATCTATTTGAGTGTCTGCCTTCCGAACTCACTAGTATAACAGCTCCAAGAGGGCAGGTAGGGCACATATCAATCATTTCTCATTCACTGCCTAACCCAGTGATAGGACCCAGGGGACTGCCACCTGCTCAGCTCACCAGTACGCTCTTGTAATTGTTGCCATTGAACTCATCCAGGCTGATGCAGATAATGCAGGAGTCACCCACCTGCTTGTTATAGAGCAGCCCCAAGCACGAGGTGCTGGTGGTGTACAGTGTGGTCCCAGGCATGGGACATGCTGAAGAGGAGGAGGTATTGATGGAGGCTGAGGTGACCCCTGGCATGTCCAGGCATGGAGTTGGGGTCGCTTCCCCAACCTGTGGGAGACAGCAAGATCAGGAGAAGTCCTAGAGCCTGGAGGAAACCCCAGGCTGCTGATAGTCTCCAGGGAGCATTAAGAATCTGTCTTTCAAGGTGGGACTCCTCTACCCCTTTTGTGGGTGTGGAGAACAGAACCTAGGCACTGGGAAGGGAGGAACAGGGAATGGGCCCTTAGGAAGACTCTGCGGGCAGGCACCTTCTTCTCCTGGCCATCAGGGGACTCAGGATCAAGGCCCATGTGGATTTCCTGATCATGGTTGGAGGCCTTGGCCACATATGTGGTGTGTGAGGCAGCTGCATCCCCACTGCCCAGGTCGGATCCACGCTGGAGCTGGACACTGGAGTGGGAGGTGTCACTGCTGCTGGGCTTGGTGCTGGATCCCTGGTGGCTGAAAGGAAGTGCGGCAGATCTGAATCCTCCAGCAAGACCCCATCCCCACCCTCATGCTCCACTGACCTCTGGGCTCTGGGCCCCCTGCCTTGTGCTCCTTCAGTCCACAGGAGTCATGGGCTCTTTAAGTCCACAGGAGCCATGGGCAACAGCCACTGTATAGATCACCCAGCATCACCAATTTTCTTTAAGGGAAAACAAGGCCCAGAACAATGGGATCTAAACACTGTCACAGAGCTGATCAAGAGTGGAGCAGGGACCATGACACTAACTGTTGATTTTCTGAGCCCTTTGTTAGCCAGAAGTGATACTGAGCCCCAGGGCAGTTGCACATGCCTGGTCTGGAGTGGGAATGCATCTGGGAGGTTTTTGGTCTGGAGTGTGCTGCTGGTTGACAGGGATGGGGGCACAATTCACAAATCAGGTGGTAGCTACAGGGCAGATGTCTGCTGCACTACCGGAAGTCACAGCTCAGAGTTCCCTCTCAAAGTCTCATCTGAAGGAGAAGTCCTGGAACACAGAGGTCTCCAGTCCATGGGTCCAATGGTGATCGAGAGCTCCTGGCTGCAGGTTCTCTGGAACTGGGTGAAAGGGGGGGTGTGTGCCCAGCTGTTGCCCACTTTCTGCCCTGCCCTTACCTCTTAGTCTTGCTGAGCTGCTCTAATGCCCCAAACCAGGAACGGAATTGCTCATCAGGTACCACGTAGTCATAGTTGCAGCTTGACTGTAGGACCTGGATCTGTGAAAGGACCTGGTATTCCTGGGATGAGAATGAGCAGATGGAGAGAAGGCCTTGATTGGTCTGCTTGGCAGGACAAGGGCTGCCTCCAGTGATGAGGACTTTGTTCACATGGGTCCCTTCATTGCCTGCACTCTCATCCAAGACCTACCTGTTCTCAGATCAGGAGTTACACAGCTACTTCTCCAGGAAAAGGTCCCAGATACCTCCTCCTGCCCTGCCCCCGTGTTGCAGGTCTGCCTCATCTTTTAATCAAATGCTCCACTTAAATAAGCAGAAGGCAAATGGAGCAATAGAATGTCCCAACCAGGTGGGTCCCCGACTTCACCCACAAAACACACCCTACCCTGGCAGTGATGCCCACAGCTACTCACCTTCCTCCTTTTCTCATAATAGATCATTCTCTCCTGGAAGACAGACAGCCCAGCTTCATCAGACCATTACCAGCTCCTCATCCTTGCTCATGTGCACTACTGGGAGGACCCCCCAAGGACAGGCAGCACCCCCAGGACTTGGAAGTATTCAGGATTGGGGTACTGGAAGAGGGGGACCTGGGGAAGAGGCTAAGGGACTATCCATTCAACCCTCTCAGATGACAGAGGGAGAAACTGTGCATCAGGGTGGAGGGACTGCTTAGACTTCCATAATTCCCATCCATTTAGGGGACCAAACTCACTCTCCTACCAAGGCCATGCCTGATGCAGATGTCATGCCCAGCTCAGCCAGAGCCTTATTCAGTTATGCAGTCAAAAGGGGATGCATCTGCTTTCTCATCTGGAAAGTGGGCCTGACACCTCCAACTCACAGGGGTACAGTGAGGCCCCCATGAGTTAGGTGTGTCCAGTGCTGAGAACTCAAGGCTCTGGAAGTAGCTCTCTCCCCAAAGCCTTTGGGTCCTAACTTCACCCCACCATGACCCCACGTCCACTCACATCCAGATGGTCCTGGAGAGATGAGTCCAGCATGGCCAGTTCCCTGAGGAACATCCCCAGGTAGGGAACGGTGCCCTGTATAACAATATATGGCATCAGGTGGGGAAACTCCCCAGACTCAGACTCATACCCCCAACTCAGAATTCTCACAGAGAGAATCTGGGAATCTTCACCACTTCCCTCCTAGTATCCCTCCAAGCACCAAGAACCCAAATATCACTTGTAGTTACCTAAAAAATTGGGTCCCTTTGATGTCTTGAAGGGCAGACCCACCCTGCCACACTATGGCTTCATAGATACTCACCCTCTCTTGTGGCTGCATCTGCTGGGCTTTCTTTGGCTTCATCTCCAGGGTGGAATCATTGGAGGTGCTCTCCTTTCAGGGTTGAGAACAAGGTCATTGAGGCCATACTGCCCTCACTCAATTGGTCCTAGAGCCTGACCTGGCCCTTGGACCAGCTGCCTACCTCAAATGGCAGAAATGCTGCAGCCACCACCCATGAGCTCTGGTTGGAGATGTGAATCCCAGCTCCAGCTCATTCTGGGGGTGTGATTTGGGTGAGCTGCCTGGCCTCCCTGAGCCTGTTAGCTTATATGTATGTAAAGCATAGGTGAGAACTGCACCCACGAAGATGCAAATCTACATCCTGTAATTGTGGTGCTCTCTGTGGCACCTTCTCCAAATTGGAGCCATGGGAAAGCTCACTGACATTCCTGTCCTCCCTTGAACCTCTCCCCTCTCCATGAAGCAGGTCCTACAGTTTGTCATCACTTCATTTCCAGAGGAGGAGACACAGGCCTAAGAATGCAGTGACATCTCCTGGCCACACAGGGACTTGGAGGAGTTGCCGGCTCCACCATTTCAGTGTCAGGTCCTGTCAAAGCTGAAGTCAACTCAACATTGACCACCATTGACCAGGGTTCAGTTAACCCACCCTCACAATGTGTAGCCAGGAACACTATCAGAAGAGCCACGGAGGGAGAGAGAAGCAGTGTGTCTAGAAGCCTGGTTGAGAAGCTCTTCCTGCCTTAAACCCTGGAGTCTCTGCCCCACAATCTCTGAGCAAGGCTATGCCATGTGTTTCTCCTACCCCAAACAGCCTCTTGAGAAGTTCTTCCTGCAGAGAACTTTCTGTCATCCACCCAGGAAGGGGTTTCCTGAGGTATCAACTCTGACTGGCCAGGTGACACAGGCTCCCAGTAGCACTGGACTTCAATATCTTGCTTCCTGTTTTCCTGTTTTACATGAGCTGCCATGATTCATAAAATTCCTAAATAATTCTTATAACCACCTGGACATGTGTCACTGATGAGTAGGGCTCAGGATGAGAATCTTCCCAATGTGAAAGAGACCTGCTAAAACTTCTGGTTCAGCCTCTCCTCCTACAAAAGACCAACTGCTGCCACCACATCTTATGACCAGGACCTACTCCCCTGCACTGCTTCCCAGCTGTGCATGGCCAAAAAAATCCCTCTTCTTATTGGTCCAGACATGACCAGACTGGAATTTTTCAAAGAAACATTCACTGTGAAACCGGGAGCCCCACAGTCTTCCCTGACCACACCCCTTGCCTCCACTTTACCTGGATCAGCAGGTCCCTGCTCAGTGAGGTGTTCTTCATGTTTTGGAATTCACAGGTGCTGTCCCTTTGGGGAGAAGGAAAGGAAAAGTTGGGGATGGGTGATGAGTAGTGAGAGAGCAAACTTGTGTGACTTTGGACCCAAAGAATCCTAAAGGCCTGGATGAGTAAATATGAATCTCGGTGACACTGACCCCTCTGGGGTCACAGGATACCGATGGGTGAGTGCTCAGATGGCACAGCTGGCACTCCCATGCCATGACATCTGAACAGCTTTTTATCAAAATTGATTGGACACAATGCTGTGAGACCTTGTTGCAAACACTTGGAAAGGTCCCATGTGACTAATTTCTGTGCCTCACAGGTAAGGTGACCCACCTGTGTTGAGAAAGAACTGCTGTCCTCATGTGCCATGGAGACTGAGAGCTCCATCCCAGAGCCATCCTAGTCCCAGTAAGTGCTGCCTTACAGCTGGGCCTAGGCCACTGTGGCACAATGACCACCCTTGTATAGGTTCCTGTTTGCTCCAGGGCTACCGTTGAGAGAGGCCAACCTACCTGGAAACTTCCTCCCAGGTCTCCTTCAGGCAGTGGATTGAGTTGCTCTGCAGAGCAGAGAGGATGGCATGGAGGGAAGAGGAATTCCTGAGAATTTGGCACTCCTGGGGAAAGGACAAAGTAACCAATGAGAGGGAACTGAGCTCCCAACTTCTTCAGTATCACATCCTCTCAGTTGGCCTTTCACATCCTGGAAGATGCCAATGACCAGGGAGTCCTCAGGGGAGCACCTTTGTCCCAGCAGGTGACACAGGGTGGAGAACTTTACCTCAACCTAAGGATGGTTGATAGGAAGTAACTGCCCTGCTCCTGGGACATGTCAGAAAAGGACTGTGCAACTAGACAGGGAGGGATTGGGTATGGTGGAGTGGACATGAACACAGACTCCAATCCTGATGGCTAATTAAAATGGAAGAGTGAATCCAGAACCCAGGGTGGGGGAACTGCACTTGGGCAGCATACCCTGGCCACCTTGATCCAGTGCTCCACAACCCTGACCCTATCTGGGGCCTTCATGCTTGGGTTCCCTAGGCAGGTGGTGATGACGCAGTTCATCACATGATTGAACTGATTAATGGTGGCGTTGATTGAGGGTGCCATGTGCTTCTTGACCTTCTGGTGGCGCTGGAACCAGATGGAGCTCAGACAATGGTAAGGGACCACCTTCTTGAACAGCTCCTGGGGAGGACAGGAGTGTCACCCAGTCATGCAATACCCAGACACAGAGTGCAACCCCCAGGCCAAGGAACAGTGTTTGCACCTGCAGCTCTGCAGGCTGAGGGTGTGGCTTGAGCCTGGTGGGGGTCCCTGGGTTTGGTTCTCTACTCCTCAGGTTGTCCAGTACATGTGAGAACCAGGATCCCATGCTGGCAGAGAATTGAGAGCTATATCTTCCTCAAGTCCATCATCACTCCTACCATGGATTAGATAGGGGCCTAGACCCACATGAGGAGGCAGCAACTTCTGCCCCTCTTGATAGATCCTCTGGTGCATCTGTCTTGTTCAGATGCCCATCCCGTCTCAGAGATACAACCAAGATCTTCATTTGGATGCCTGCCCTCATGACTAGGACCCATCAGTATCCAATAAATTTTGAGTCTCTGGAGGCCTCCTTGACAGATGAGTGGGTGAGTCATGGACCAGGCTGCACCTCTGAAATCTCCCTTCTGCCTCCCATTGGTCCAGACCCCCGAAAAACCTTCATTTGTTCTATCTCTATGGATAGTCTCCTATGATCTACTGAAAAAAATGGGGAACATCAGGCCTTCAGATTTAGAAACTTGACAATGTCATCAGGTTCAAGAACAGTGGATCTGTCATTCAAACACAGGTCATCGGACTCCAGTTCAGGGACTGACAAGTCAGGGAAAGCAGATTCCAGAGAAGATCCCCCAGCTCTACCCTGCTTTGCCCCGATGCTCACCACATCCATGACTGTTAACTGTTCTGCCACCAGCTTAGGAGGGAATGTAAGGAAGTGAGACTTCACCTCACTCAGCTCAATCTCCCGGGCCCCAGGTGAGGAACAGGAAGGGCCTTGAGGTGAAGATAATGCTGGCATGGATTTCAAATTCCGAAGTGGCAGCAGAGGTGGCAACAGAGCTTCTGACAGTTCTGTATAAGATTTATGGCAGGTGATGTCACAGGCTCCAGCTCTGGGCCAAGCAATGATACACCCTCTGGAGATAGCACTGGAGGGGGTGCCAGAGGTGCCTGTACCTCTAGAGTAGGCATGGTGCCTGGTGCCAGTGATGTAAATGGCTCTGGAGGTGACACTGAAGGGATTAGTAACTCTGGGTCTGATATAGGGCAGGAAAAGGAAGAAGATGCAAAAACAGGAGTGTCTTTCTAAGAGCCTTCCCAAATATAGGAATGATTGCATTGTCTATACCAGCAGCCCCCAGGAAGTCTTCCCATATTGCAAGCCCCCAGGTTAGTGGTCTGTGTTACTCTTTACTCAGGGCAAAAAGGCAACCTCTGGAGGTTCTTCCTTGTGTAACCTCAATCCCCTTTCCCACAGGCTAATGTGCACTCAACCTCAGGGCTCCTCACCCTCCATCTCTGACTCACTAAGCTCCATGGGCTCCAGCTGAGTAAGGAGAACTTGTGCACAGCTCTCCAGGGCAGACCCAGGCAGGGTGACCTGTGCAAAGGCCACCAGCTGCTTGAGGCATGGAAAATCCGGGGGCTGGAAGAAATCCTCTGGGTATCTATCCAGCCAGGTACACAGGATGCAGGAGATGGTGCTGGGGGTGGGCGAACAGCAGAGTGAGGGGAATAGCCATTGCTGCTCCATGGCCCCCTGATAATCACTCTCCCATTGCAGGGCCCTATTCAGAGAAGCCAGACATACTTCTCTGTCTCCCTTGAGCCCCCACCTGGTGGAACAAACCTCCATGAGAACAGGGAGGTGTTCTGTCTGCTGTGCTAATTGCAGAGCATGGTCACATGGTTTGAGCTTCATAAAAATCTGAACCATGAGGTACAAGAGCCTATCCTTCTGCCACAGCCGGCCCTGGTACCTCATGGTCACTTAATCTCTTGTTCATTCACCGAGCTCATGCCTCTTCCCCTCTAATTCATGTTTGGGTTTTTCTTTACCCTGACGCTGGGCTCCCACAGGCCATGGGCACAGCCCACCCCAGCCCCCCAGCATCTAGTTTTGCAGGACTGAGTATTGAGGCAGATTTGTAAGCTGCTATCTCATCCAAACCTCCAGATCTGGGTGCCTGGCATATGGTGGGGTAGAGGGGCAAGCAGAACTGGGGTGGGACCTGGATAGGCTCATTGCCTCCAGGGTGCTCTCTGAACCCTGTGCTCTAGAACCCTTCCACAATTTTCTTTGTGTCCTGCTTTACTACAGGAACTTGACCCCTGGCCTCTGTCCTCCAGTGGGAATAATGGGAGCCAGGTTGCTGCTCTGATGCTCCTGCCACCAGCCCCACACTCCTGATTCTTCCTAGGAAGGAGGAGTCCCTCACTCCTCAACCAGAGCTCACTCACTTTTTCAGACATTCCTGGCACACTCCAGCTTCTTCACCAAAAGTGCCATCATCTCCGTATCTGGAGGAGACATGAAGGTGTCACCTGTAAATACCCAGGTGCACCCCCTGTTGCTATTGTTTAGTGTTGTTTCCTGACTCCATGGCTAGAAGGGAAGCACAGGTGTGCAGGGACTTTTCCAGCTTTGTTCAGTGAAGTCAGAAAAGGGCCTTAGAAAGTGCCTGTCCATAGGAGACACTTTTGAGATATTTGCTGAATGAAGGAGACCTGAGCTGCATCCCTGAAAAGTAATGGGGCCCCTGGCTGTTCTGCCAGCTGCCAGGGATCCCGGCTCAGGCTACTTCAAATACAGGGCCCACTTTGATGGATTCCCAAGCCTCTATTCAATGGGAATTCAGGATTCCAAAGGTCACTTTGAGGCAGAGCCTCTTCAGGTGGAGAGTAAATTACAACATGTGGACAAGTCATTCCCCCCATGACCACCCTTTCTGCAGAGCAGGCACAGGAAGGCACCCCATTTTAGTCTTAACAAGCACTCTGGAAAGTTATTTTCAGAGGCGAAAACGGAGGCCAGAGGCTGTAGTAATGTACCAGACATACTCAGCTGGTGGGTGGCAGAGCCCTCACTGTGGAGGAGGGCAGGTGCTCACCTGATAAAGAGCTGGTCGAGCACCTGTTTGATGGAATTGAAGGCCTTGTAATTTGTAAGGAAGATGTTTACAAAGGTGAGGTCACCCTCCAGGATGGCAGGTACCAGGGGCTCCACAAGCTTCTCCCAAGGGCCCACCTTGGTGTGCACCTGCCTGTTCTGGGCCCTCTTCAGTGCTAACGTGTTTCCACACTGCAAAGGGGAAGAGCAGGAACACATGTTTAGCATTGGCCCATGAACCCCAGGAGTATAGGGCACTGCAGTCCCCTTCACCCAAGCCCTCTGTGACTTGAGACAAGAGGTGGGGCAGGAGTGCCTGTAGCAGAACAAATTCCCAACCTAAAAAATGGAATTGACCTGAGGGAATAATTGGATTATTTGATCCTTCCTGTCATTCCATCAGCTGATGAGCAGTAGGACCTCCCTGTTTCACTGCCTGAAAAAACCATAATCCCCATGAGTCCTCATAAACCATGCCCTTCCTGACTTAAGGTATCCTCAAGTGGCTGCTCAGGGTCATGCAGGTCAGAAATTGGAGCCATTCCTGCTGGGGCCACATGATATTCCCTCAATCCTATGGGAGGCAGAGACTGCTCCAGACATGGAGGGAAAGGGTCTGCTCACATCTCATCCTCCCCCCTTTGGATGCAGTTTGAGGAGAAGTCAGAGATTATGAGAACAACTTTGATTCCCAAGGACCACACTGGTCTTTCTGTCATTGAATTGAAGGCATTTCTGAGAATTTGCAGCCATGGTGATCCCTGCTCCAGGAAATGGGCAAATGCTGGGAGTTTCCAGGTTGGAGAAAGACCCCCCAGGGCTGAGGATCTGAACAGAAGCCTCAGAGAAGAGCAACCCTGAGTGGCTGGATGGTGGGGCTCCACCTTTCACTTGACAATTGCAATACACAGCACCCAAATGGTGCCATTTCCCCCTGAAGCCAGATTTGCTAGAATTAAAGGGAACGTGAACAGCTGGACAGTGGGATACGGGGAACTGAACTGCTGCAGTCTTTTTGAGGCTCTATGACTTAAGCTGTTAAATTTCCCTATGCATGTGTGTGACCCAGTCATCACTATCCTGGAAGTCTCTCCTGGCAGGCAGGAGACACATTCTGGAGGGGACACATTCAAGATGTTCACTCCAGCACTGAGAAAATGACCCCAGAAAGGAATCCCTTTAAGATCTGAAAGCAGGGAGAGTCTGAACCACTGCTATATGCAGCCTCCCTTCTGGAATATTATTCAGCTTAATGAGGCGACTATTCCTGGCCTGGAAAATTCAAGGGCATGTGTTATGTGAGTGTGCATTTTGCATGTGCATATACCATAAAGTGAGCTCCTTTATGTCATATAATGAGCCCCTTTCCCTCACGAGTCAAAACCACCCTTGAGACATATAGTTCTGTACAGCTTAGAGAAGGTATAAAGGACAGTCCAGTCAACTGATCCAGGGGACACCTGGGTTCATGGGATGACAAAAAAAAAAAAAAAAAACAACAAAATGCAAAGGTAACCTTAGCTTCAGTTACCATTAAAACAATATGGGAATCTCTTTTTAGATGCTCCTACAAATGTGTGGAAAGTGACTTTCCACATAAGCATGGCTTCCCAGAGTGATAAGGTGGGGCATGGATGGAATCTGAGAAGCCTTTGAGAGTGGGGCTGTGGGCCCCACAGATGGCAAATCCATGGGGGTGGGGGTGGGGGGAAGGATGCTACAAAGGAAGGCAATAGTTAGAAATCAGACCCTCTGGCCTTCTCCAGTTATGTCAGGACACAGTGTGGAGATGCCACCCCACATGCTCTCACCTGGATGCAGCACTGGCAGGGACTCTTGCACAGCTCTTTGCCATCCTTCCATGTGGAACTCTGTAAACACAGTGCCCAGTAGCCAGGCAGAGGTTTCAGGAGGCTGCCTTGCGATCACTGCAGGGTGAGCACCCCATACTACCTCTGTGACCCAGATCAGGCACAGAAGGGTGACTGAATGCATCACCAACCCACTGGGAATGGGACCCAGATCTAACATTTATAATGACCATTGTCTCTCTCACCACCACTTGCCTTCCCACCAGCCAAATGTGACTTGAAATGTGAACCTGAAGGGCCCACCAGGTTTCCAACCCTGAAAACCTGCTCCTACCCAAGATGGTCCTGTTCCTCATGCCTCCCACACACTGAAGGGAGGGGGATTTGGGGATGCCCAAGTAGGAGGAAAGTAGTGGCATGATTTGAATTGAATGACCCAGAGCTACATTATGTTACCTTCGGCAACCTGCTTCGGCAAGTAGGAATGCAGCAGGAGAACATCTTGCTTTCTCAAGTGTCTCCAACTAAGTGAGATGGGTAGGCAGTTATCTGTGTATTTTTGGTGCCTGGTTACCAAGGTTACAAGTTCTGTTATGCTCTATCTCCCAGGAAGTGACGTCACTTTCAAGGAAGTGATGCCACTACACTTAACTGACAGCCCTCCATGGATAAGATTTCCATGAAGGTCCCTCAACACTTCTGGCTACTTATCCTCCTGAACCATGTCATCCTGTAAACTGGACAGAGTTTCACCAACATATCCCTTCCCACAGCTACCTGAGAAGGGCTGGGTGCAGACAGGGTCCTGGCATGAAGAGATAGAGATGCATTCAAACCTTGCTACTACTTCTTATCAGTTTTGTGACCCTGGTCTTTTCACTTTATCTCTCAGCACATCTCCAGTCTTCTCACCTATACAATAGGGAATATTCTAGGTTCTTATTCCTGGGTCACCAAGTGTATGTGAGAAAATAACTGTAAAAGTCATGGGCTGGTGCCTCAATAGGTAAAACAATCTTATAGGTGGATGAATTATAAGAAGGGCTGTTTCATAACATGGAATACCACACACAACAGGGCTGGATACTGGCTGCACAGTCTTGAGAAAGACAAATTCTTTCTTCATCTCATTTCTCAGTCTGTACCGTGGCTCCAATTACTGATGTTGTGTAGTCTTGCTCAAGCTGACCTTAAAGTTCGAAGTTTGTAGAAGACCCCAAGGAGTTGTTCCCTGGGCACGGTCTTGAAGATGAATCCAGCATGTGTGGGTGGGTTAAGGGAAGGGCAATGCAGGCAGGCAAAGGAGGGGGCTATAAGATGGGCAAAGGCTTGGCCCGTGCCCAGGTGAAGAATGTCCCAGTACCTCTGGCATTGGGGTGGAAGGAGCATACTGGGGAGCCTGTTATGACCAGAACACAAAGAATCTCTTCCGGTGGAGTCTTGCACTGTATGTTGGGAATGAGAAGTCCTACCTCAATGTTTTCCTTTGCACAGTGCTGGTGCTACGGTGGCCATCTGCCTCCTCTCAGGGTGGATAGGCTCATGGGAAGGCCCAGAGCTGACTACTTGTCAAAGAAGTTCTGGAGGAAAGTCAATGCACAGGCAGGGCTCCTGGCCCTAATGACACTTACTCCTCATGCCTGGGTTAAGTTGTGTGGAGTGATTTCCTCCATGTCCAACAGCTCAGGGTCATGCTGGGAGTTATACCTAAGTCCCTTTTCTTTCAGCGGCCTCACATTCACACAATGATTTAACTGACATTTATAGAATGCCTTCTGTATACACAGCAACATGGGAGAGGACTTTGGGCCTCCTCCATGCCTTCTTACAGCTTACAGCTGGGATGGAGTAGAGATGGTATAACACCAAGGTAAATGCTGACATAGAGGAGGAGCGCCACCCTCTCCAGAGGGTGTACAAATCTAAGCAGTATTTGTAGAGGAGACAATGGTAGTAGTGAATCATTGTGAATTGGGAGGTTGTGGAACAGACATGCTGGGAATGGCATTGCTGCCTGGAAGATGCATGAACAAACATATTCTGCACAAGGCCTTAGAGGTTACATTGATGATGTTGGATTACAAAGGAAGGGAGGACAGTGACTAAACATATAAGATTTAGGGACCACATTTCAAGGGGAGTTGCATATCAAACATCTTATGAGGGTTATAATTTTGTAATTGTCTGGTAATCCAACCAAGGTGAGCACGGTGTGTCCCAGAAAATGAAGCATAACAAGGATTAGTATCTGTTTAATCAAGGTGTGAACCCTGGAATATAGCCCTTATTTGGTTTATTAAAATTTTTTGAAGGGAATTCAAAAGAGAGGTTATATTTCCCTTGAGTAGAAGGACCTGAACAAGGCAGGACTTTGGGAGAAGAGCAAAGTACTGCTTTCCTTTGGAACCTGTCTCAGAACCTAGGTGACCTCATTGTGACCTCCAATTTTGTCTTCTGATGAGTCCTCCAAGCAGTAGATGCGAAGAAACCTTATTTACCTACACTTTTATAAGTCCTGACTATATCGAAACATTTTTAAAATGTTGAAACAATACTCACCATACTCATTTCTTATTTAGACTGTGTCCTTTTTCCATTTTTTCTTGAATCTATTCTATTGCTTTTAATTGCCTCCTCCAAGATTCTGTCTTTGCTGTTCATTAATGTCCACACTTGCCCCATGTGACTATCAAATTTTAATTAAATTGAAATAAAACTAAAAATTCAGTTCTTCAGTAGCTCTAGCCAAATTTCAAGTGCCTGATAGCCACATGTGGCTAGAGGCTTCTGTAATATACTGTGCATATATTAAAAGAGTGTTTTCATTGTAGAAAGTACTTTTAAGTATCTTGGTCTTGATTGTGGATATTTTATCTTTTCTTTTTATTTATTTATTTTTGCTTCTCTCAATTCCCTTCTATGGCTTTCCTCAATTGTTTTGCTTTATTTCTTTTAATTCTTAATGTAGGAGTTTATATAATTTAATTACTTCTTTTAATGACGTAGGTATTTTTGAAAATATAAAACCAAGAATTTTCTTGAGAATATTGGTTTAGATTTGTGACTTTGGCAATTTTATGTAATCTATTAAACCATATTTTTGGGGTACATTTTTATTTGTGCCAACATTATTTTGAAAGAGTTTTTCTCCTTAAATTTTAATTCATAGATTAATTTTTGTCATTATTTTCACATTTTATTTCCTGTTGAATAGGGAATATTTGTTATTACTGCCCAATTTTTGCAGTTTTCCTCCATTTTATTTTATCAGCCATTTGTATGCCAGGTCCATGATCTCTTTGAAGCGGCTGTGGCTCAATTCGTTGGGGTCCCGTTTACCATATGGGAGGCCCCGGGTTCAAGTCCCAGGGCCTCCGGGTGAAGGCAAGCTGGCCTGCAAGACGTGGTGAGCTGACAGCCTGCACGGCGCAGTGAGCCGGTGCAGCAAGATGACCCAACAAAACGAAGACAAACAGACACAGAGAAATGCAAAGCAAATGGACACAGTGAGCACAAGCAGCAAGGGGGGGGGGGATAAATAAATAAATAAATCTTAAAAAAAAAATAGATTTTCTTTTCTGGGATGTGGTACTGTCAGTAAACCAAAGCTTACCTAAGTTCCTGACTCTTCCAAGTGTTCCTTCTCCAAGAGCCTGAAGTCTGAGAACAACCATTCGTATCTCACCAACTCCCTTTTCCGTCTGAGGCTTAGTTCCTCTAAATCAAGTCTAAGTGAAGTGAGAGAAACTGCCCTGTACCAATCAATAAGATTATTTTCTTTAAGACAACCTTGTTCTACCTATATGAGCCTTGTTTTGGGTTGAACATTACTGAATTCATGAATCAATTAATAAAGGTGTAAGGTCCAAAAAATTAACTCCCTGTGGATATTTTCTTTTTTTCAGTTTTTCACAATAAGAACAGAATCTGAAGGCCACTGCTGAGGACTCTGGAGATAGGAAAGACAGAAGAAGCACCTGATGAACCCTTTGCTAGTTTCGTGGCCCCATGTGGAAGGTAAGAAGCAAAATGATAAAGATGGGGTCCTCATACTCTTAATTTTGATTCTCCACCCTCTGGAACTCTGGCATATTTCTGGAACCTGTCCCTATCAAACCAAATGGCAAAATCTCACCAAAGACAACCCAGAATTTCTGTTCTTTTTCATTGTTGTATTTCATTTAATTAATATATCAAATTTACTGGCAGACATTTAGGTTATTTCCACTTTGCAGCTTGTTATGGGTTAAATTGTGCTCCCCAAACAGGACATGTTCAAGTCTTAATCCCCAACCCTGTGAATATGACTCTACTTGAAAATAGGGTATTGGAATATGTTATCAGTTAAGATGGGACCAAACTGGATTAGGGCTGGCACTAAACCTGTGTGACTGATCTCCTTATAAGAAGGAAAGAATTCGGCACAGACAGAGAGAGAAGATGCTATATGATGGATGCAGAGATGGAGTCATGCTGCCATAAGCCAAGGAACACCAAGGATTGCATATAATTAACAGAAGCTAGAAGAGGTATAAACAGATTGTTCACTCTGTGTTTTGAAGGAAGCATGGCCCTGTGCCACTTTGATTTTGAATTTCTAGCCTTCCAAACTGTGATACAACATGGCCACCTAGTTTGTTGAATTGTGTTCCAGCACCCTTGGGACACTAAAACGGGATTTACAAATAATGATGCTGTAAACATTCTCATATATGCCTTCTGGTGAACATATGTATGGATATCTGTTGGATGTGGAATTGTTGAGTCATAGTGTACGTGTAGGTTCAGCATTAGAGGATACTGCCAAATAAATTTCCAGAATGGTTGTCACATGTTTATTTACCATTTTCTTTATTTTTCTAGAATTTGTCTTTCCATTTCTTCTGCCAATTTTTATATTGAAGAATTTTCCCTTTTTAATTTGTGGGACCCCTTTGCACACTCTGGATACTAATTCTTTGTCATATATGATGCAAATGACGCATCACAGTCAAAATATGAAAGTCAAAGACACAGAGATCTTAAAAGCAACAAGAGATAAATGATTAATCACTTAGAGAGGAATATCCTTAAGATTCATTGGTGGAGGCCACAAAGCAGTGCATTGACAAATTCAAAGTACACAAAGAAAAAAATGTCAACCGTGATTTCTATATTCTCAAAATGAAAGTAAAATAAAGACAATCCAAGATAAACAAAGACCAAAAGAATTTGTTTTTAACAAATATACTGTCTTGGTTTGCCAGGTTGCTAGGCCAAATACCACACATTCTTTGGCCTAATCAAATGGAATTTATTGCCTCATAGTTTTAAAGACTGTAAGTCCAAAATCAAGGTGTCAGCAAGGCCGTGCTTTCTCCTGGAGTTGTAGCATTCTGGTGATAGCAGTCTCTCATGACATGATGATGTCCTAGATCTCCTCCTGTGGCTTTCTCCTGCTGATTGTGGCCAAATGTCTTCTGGTTATAAGGGACCCAGTATTATGGATTCAGGTCCACCCTAATTCAATCTCACCACCCCTAAATGGAATCTTAGAAGCTCCTATTCACAAATGGGTATATACTTTAACTGATAATACAACTTCAAAGGGTCCTATTTACACATAGGTTCATATAAAATAATTCAAATTGAAAAGATATTACTCCAGTAGATATATGTCAAGATTAACATTCATGAATTATTTCATTTTCTTCTTTGAATTTTGGTGCATTCTATTTTCAGTGTAATGAACCAAATTTACTTCCATGCTAATGTCATACTTTTAAATATAAAAATGTTTAATTGTGAAAACTGTGCTCTTACATCCCTGATGGTTAATGTCCTGCCTTTCAACCACAGTGTAATCAAGTATTTTTCTAGAAATACCTTCTCTGTTACCTAATCAAAAAAATTAATGCTTTACAAAGGAATATAAAAAAGTGTGTTTAAATTTTATGGTTTCTAAGGGAGATGAAACCATCTGGTACAAATCTAATATGGATGCATTTATTCTTGGACTTTTATACTTGGAAGTATGCCAAGGAATCTTCCTTGAAATTGGTCCCAAGGATGAATGAATGTTCATTATCAACAACCCTCAATATAAGAGGTGTTGTGGCATTAGCAGGGTAAAATGCAAGGTATACTCTGCTTTGCTTGTGTTCATGGTAGCTGCCTGGAAGACTTGTGATGTGTAATTTCCAGGTGAACTTTCAATTTGACCATGACCTGATGTAATTTAACTCAGAATAAAACAAAAATGCATGCAGAAATGTTTAAAAATAATTTATTTCAATGTGGGCAATATCACAGAAATGGTAATCCCCCTAAACGGTTTGCATATTTTATCTGTGAAACAATTATGAGGTTGACAAATTTCTAGAGAGAAATAAAACCAGAAAACGTTTTTCACCAACATTGGCTCATGGTAAGTATTATTCTAAAAATTAGAGTTTTTAATTTAGATCAAATAAAACGTGGGTATTATTAGAGGAATATACATATACATATGACATCATTTAGGCTTTAGGTAAGTAATGCTAGGATTTGTGGAAAGGAAATATAGAATTCATGGAAAGTGGGTTCATGTGCAAACAATGCAAGCATTTGAAAATATAATTTATGGAAGAATGTTTCTTTTAAATATCAAGTAAAAATAATAACGTATCTTCTAAATATTAACACTAAAAATGTTTTATTATACTTAGTACACCCTAGTAAAATCCCCTAAAGTTTGTATTAAATAACACTGAATACAATAGAATGGTAAATGATGCATTGTAGGTCTATGTCTCTATCATTGTCTATTAAATAACTAGCTTTTTTGGTTGTACTGAATTTAAATATAAATAGGAATGTAGTATTATCAGTATGCTCTGTGGACTCAACTTATCTTGGCAGAACTCCATAGCCAACAATTAATGTCTGTGATACTGGATAATTTACTTAATTTCTGTGCCCTTTCTTATCATCTAAAACTATGTACAATATTAATACATGTATAATATTTGCATCTGCATAAATTGTGTTAATAAAATGAAGCACTTTTTAACACTGTCAGGTTCATTCTAATTATGCAGCATATATGAGATTCTATTATATAATATCCAAATGTTGATATATAACTTATTTACTTTTGGCAGTCAAACTAATATTATTTCCAATATTTTGCAAACGACTCTTCATTCTAAGTTTCTAATAACACTCAACTAATTTAAAGACAAGCCAGATCATTCACACACACACACACACACACACACACACACACACACACCAAAGCATTTTGAAGTAATTCATCTTAAGTATTAACTTTGGTTTCTCAACAGTTTGGAACAATTGGACAAGATGGGTAGCAGGAATAACACAAATGTGCCTGGGCTTCATTCTTACGGGGTTGACAGAATCTGAAGGGGTCCAGCATGTCTCTTTATGCTGTTTCTCCTGATATACCTGATTACCCTGCTGGGGAATGCAAGGATGATACTGATAATTCACCTGGATGGCCAGCTTCACACCCCTATGTATTTTTTTCTCAGTCACCTGTCATTCCTTGAACTCAGTAATTCATCGGTCTTCACACCTAAAACTTTAGAGAACTTACTGACTTCCAACAAACATATTTCATTCACCAGTTGCTTCACTCAGATGTATTTTTTTTTTTTGTCTTCTTGGCTTCCACTGAATCTTTCCTTCTCTCTTCAATGGTCTATGACCGCTATGTAGCTATCTGCAACCCTCTTCACTACTCAGTCCTTCTGTCCACCAGACTCAGTTGCACCTTTATCGCTGGGTCCTTTGTGATTTGCTTTACTGAATCATTAGTTGTTGTTCTTTACATGAACAGTTTGCATTTCTGCAAATCCAGTGTTATTTATCACTTTTTCTGTGACACAATCCCAATTTTAGCTCTGTCCTGCACTGAAACTCGTGACACTGAAAACGTGTTATTTATTTTCACTAGCTCCACTCTAATGTTGTCTCTTGTCACAATATCTGTGTCTTATGGTTCCATTCTGTGTACTATTTTGAAAATTAATTCCACTTCAGAAAGCACAAAGCCTTCTCTACTTGTACCTCCCACCTCCTGGGTGTCACCATCTTTTACAGCACCATGATTTTTACTTATTTAAAACTGAAGAAGTCCTACTCCTTGGGAAAGAATCAAATTGCCTCTGTGGTTTATACTACAGTGATTCCCATGCTGAATGCACTCATTTATAGTCTTAGGAACAAAGAAGTGAAAGATGCTTTCATTAGGGTAATGCAAAGGAGATAGCTAAGGCTCCAGGCAATTGAAATCACAGTGACACTGACTATTTATGTTCATCTTTTCTTTCTTTCCTCCCGATCTTTACATTTTCTAGTCTTTTAAAAATGAATTATGCTTGCCTTGATTTCATTTTTGTATATTTCTATGTTAGAAATTGTACCTTGCTGGTTTGTGTTGGCAACTGTGAACAAAAGAATCTATATTTTTTTAGACTATAGAAAGTTCAGGAAAAGTTCATTTTAATTAAATTCAGACTACCCTTTTCTTCTATAATATATTCTAAAAATCATTTATGATGTTATTAAATAAATGTAATATAACTTTTGTGCAATATGAAAACACTAGACTGCATTTTCCTTCTTATGTCCCTACTTAAAGCAATTATATTGTTTTCTGGATGTGATCTTGAGTAATTTTTTTTATAGCTTAGTATTTCCAAAACATTTTTATTATTTTTTCTTTCTTTATATTTATTTATTAGAAGTGTTTTTATCAGCTTACAGAAAAATCATACAGAAAAATTCAGAGTTCCAATATACCCTCCTTATTGCTAAACCTTGCTTTAATGTGGTACTTTGTTACAATTGATGAAAGTATATTTTTTAATTGTGCTATTAACTATAGCCCATGGTTACATTAAGGTCCACTGTTGGTGGTGTACACTCATTTTTTAAAAAACATTTATTATATTAATAAATATGCAACCTAAAACTACCCTTTTTAAGTATATTCAAAATCCATTTGTTCATATTGCTAAGTCAAAGTTCTATGCATTTTAAAACTCCTCTATTTAAATATTGATAAATGAAAAAGACAGAAATAAGAGTCTAGGTAGCTGGGGTTTTTTGTTGTTTGATTTGTTGTTTGAAGTTAATCTTCCTAGGGTCCTTTGCCACTCATGCACCTGATGTTTGATGTGTTTCCTTATTTTTAGAAATATGTTTTTCTTCTATGCATTCTCTCTCTATTCTTGTAGGAGTATTTTAAATATATGTATAATATGCCATTTGATATTGCCCCAGAGCTCTTGGATACTTTTTCTTATACTTCATTTCTTGTTTCTTTAATTCCTATTGGCTTATCATCAAGATCATTGACTCTTTTCTCATCTGTCCTGACTCTACTGATGATCCTGTTGATGGAATTTTTGTTCTTATATTGCACATGTTATGCATGTGCTTTGTAAAAGTTCTATTTCTAGTACTTCATTGGTCACAACCTAATAGATTCCATCCATATCATGCATCCAGGAAGAGGGCATAAAGAGCATTCTTTTGGATACTGAAAGAAGGCAGGAGCTATTCACAATTGAGTATCTCAATAAATTTTTTCTGCCGTTTGGCAGACTAAAGTAAGTATAAAGCTATAATTGGTAAAGAAATTGAAGTTTCTAATTCAGTAAGAAAGTAGGAGGAGGATATTTGGTATTTTGCAGGTCATACAAGTAATCTTGTCTGAAAGCATCTCAGACTGCGCCAGTCTCTCATGAGCACTTGATAAAGACTAGCAAAGAAGATATTTAGAGTGAAGGCAAGCCCTTTAACTCTGCAGCTCCCTGTGTTTCCCAAATAGCACTCTAGCCTAGTCTAGGCTTTAACAATTCTCTAAATTTTATTTTTATTATTCCTATCTTCTTACCCAGTGGACATATCTTTCTCCCAACCTCTGTCAAAGGTGAATCCATTCTTTTGTCTTAACTCCGCTTTGAGTGGATTTACCTTACTTGGTATTCAATTTCATGGATTTTTCCATCCTTACATTTCTGGTTGGTTCATTAAAAGTTATGATTTTATAGTTTAATGGCTTTTTAAAAATAATATTATTCACACATTGTACTATCCATCCAAAGTGTACAATCAATGGCTCTCAGTATAATAAAAGCATTGTATATTTATCACTGCAATCAATTTTAGAACATTTTCATTAGACCAAAAGGAAAAGTTTCATACTCCTTATACCCTCTATTATTGATCTTTAGAATGGTATACTACTTTTTAAAATAATAAAATTTATTCCTTATAAAAATGTTAGATTTACAGAAAAATTGCATCAAAAATGTAGGGAATCCCCATATAGCCCTTCCCAACACTCAGACACATGTTTTCCATGATTATTAACACCTTTCATTAGTGTGGTATATTTCTTACAATTGATAAACCAATATTGAATTATTGCTGCTAGCCAAAGTCTATAGTTTGGTTCGTAGTTTGTGCTATACAGTTTTCTAGGATTTGACAAATGTATATCATAGGTCCATTATTGTAGTGCCATACCAATCAATTTCACTGCCATAAAAATGCCCTGTATTCCACCTATTCATCCTTCCTCCTCCTTCTGAACACCTGGCAACCACTATCTTTATATCAATGTTATGTGATCTTCTTTTGACACAAGATAGTAGCTATAATAACAGTAAATCTACTTTTTCTGTGGTTACACTACCCCCTTATATTTGTTCATTCCTCAATGAGGTCGACACTCCATTGGTCTAAGAGACCTGTTCCCCATAGATTAGGGAAGGCCAGGTCACCAATTCATCGCTCTGAGAGGGTTGGACCTGTATGCCAGAAATTAGGGAGAATGTTGCCTCCACCTCACTGTATTAAGGGGGTTGAGACATTTATCCCCAGAAATTAGGTGAAGTTTGGCCATCACCCTGACATTCTTTGAGGGTGAAGTCTGGAGTTCAGTTCCCACCCAGGTGCTTGATTAGGATGAAAACAAGAAAATGGCCATTGGGCAAACCTGTGGAAAAGATGGGCCCCCATGAAGCCCCAAGGATTAGAAGAAACCATCATCTTAAGAAACTTTGCCCCACAGGTTTTGGAACTATAGGAGACCAGTGACTCATGTTTCCTTCCAGATTTCTCCTTACGGTAAAACAAATGTTTATTATTTGTCTGTTCCTTTGTATATTGAAAGAAGATAAGTTGTTTTGCAAATTTCACAGGTCTACAGCCAGAGGGGAACTTGCCCAAGACAAACTGTGTTTCTTTAAACTGACTGTGATGTGATATTGTACTAATTTTGTTACTGATTTAAGGTTTTTTTTTTTTTTTTTTTAATATGGTAATTTCTTTTTTGGAATTCAGAGGGTGGAGTGTGGCAGTTTAATATTATTTCTGATTCCAAAAAGAGATATTGATTATTTTGTATATTGATTGATTCCTCTGGGCGTGATTCCCTTGATTGTATGAAATTCAAGGTTTTACCTTTACTTAATTATGTTAAGAATAGGACTTTGATTTGACCACATCATTAGTATGTGCAGGTTGAATCCCCACGCCCTTGGTGGGCTATATAATGGACACTCAGTCAAAGATAACAAAGAAGTAGATACACAGAAAAGATACACAGAGGAAGATAAACAGTTCCATAGATACAGCAGAGGCACCAGGAAGTGAGATTTGTGGTTCCCCTTATAGTTTACAACAGACCTTGTGCAGAAAACAGGGCAGCTGAGCCTGGAATGAAATGAGCCCTGGGAATAGAGCCAGCACCCATACAAGCCTACAGCTGAGATCAGAAGAAGCTGGAACCATGGAGCCTTAAGAGGAAAGAGGAAGGCTGAACACTTGCAGATATTGACCACCATTTTGCTTTAGCATGTGGCAACAGAGTTTGGTAAGGAAGTAATCTAGAGTTGGACTCTTTAGGGTCTTTTAACTGTAAGTTTTTACCCCAAATAACTGCACTTTATAAAAACCAAAAGATTTCTGGTGCTTTGCATTAGCACCCCTTTGGCTGACTAATACAGAATTTTTGCTAAAACCACTTCCTCTTTTAAGGTATTCAACTAATTGTGTAAAACATCAATCATTGCTGATGGCCAACCCCTTGATTTATTGTAGATGTAATTAGTCATCTATGCAATAAATTAACTGATGACTAAAAGCATAAATGTCCTATTATAATTAGGCTAGTGCTTGCTTGACCAAAAACCTGGGCACAATTACCTGGCCAAGTTGACATATTAGCCTAAATATTACAAACCCAAAGCATGTTAAAGGAAAGAAAAAATTGGTAAATGGGACCCTTTCAGAACTGAACACTTTGTACATCAAAGTAACTTTATCAAGAATGTTAAAAGGCTGTCCACACAATGAGAGAAAATATTTAGAAACCAGATATCCAATAAGGGTTTATTATCCATGACATTGGAAAGATCCTTTAACTTAACAATAAGAAGACAAACAATCTGATTAAAGGTGGACATTATGTTTAGTAAAGCAAGTGAAACACACAAAGACAAATTGTATGATTTCACTATTATGAACTAATAAAGTGATCAAACTCATGGAGTTAACAGCTAGAATAGAGATGAACAGAAGATAGAAAAAGTATACAGAATGGAAAGCTGAGGCTTAATCTGTGCAGAATTGGTAAAAATGTTGTTTGAAAATGTTTGGAAATGGATAGAAATGGTGAAAGCTCTGTAACTAGCAACACTCTTTTAGTTTGCCAAAAGGCTGCCAATGCAAAGAACTAGAAATATGTTGGCTCTTATAAAGGGTATTTACTTAGGGTAAAAGCTTACAGTTCCAAGGCCATGAAAAGTCTGAGTCAAGGCTGGACTTCTGCTCTAGTTCAAGTTTATCTGTAAGCTATTAGGCATATAGCAGGGCTAGTATCCTCTTGAGCTGCTCCGTGGTCCCAGCCTCTTGGGGGCTTCATGCTTAAGCAATCCTCTCTCGTAATGCAACATCAGACATACTGCCTTCCTTTTTCCTCTATCTGTCCCTGTTCAAGTCTGTATGTATCAGACCCAGAAAGGGCCTTCAACTTAATTTAATACAATCAAAGGGCATCACACCTAGAGGATTAGATTCATTTACAAACATAAACTTTCTCTTTTTGGGATTCATAATATATTCTCAAACTGCCACAAGCACTAATGTATGGGAATGATAGTAGTTGAAAGGGAAAGTCTAAGGCCATGTATATCACTAGAAGATGAAAAATGAAACATGGGACTGTATAGCATTGTGCAACCTTTGTGGACAAAGAGTGTGGTTAATAATGCATATATGAGAATATTTTTTTCTGAAACACACAAAAAATATGTTGATGCAAGATGTTAATAATAGGGTGATATTTCAGTAAAGTAGAACCAAAGCATAATATGGAGTGTAGGAATAGTAATCTATTAATGTACTTTCATCAATGGTTAAAAAAAAAAAAAAAAAAAGCAAGTGTGCTAAGTGAAAGAATCCAGACACAAAGTATTGACTATTGTTTGATTCCATCTTTACAAAATGTAAGTACAAATTAATTTTTAGAGATGGAAATAGATTTGAAGTTATGTAGGGCAGGGGAATGATAGAGGGATTCAGAGGTGACTACTAAGGGGTAAGATTTGGGTTTTTTTTTCTTTTTGGAGTAATTAAAATGCTCTAATATTGATTTCAGTGATGAATGCACAACTCTCTTTATACCAAATGCTATTGATTGTACACTTTAGATAAATTGTATGGTTCATGAATACATTTCAATAAAATTGATTAAAAATTGGGCGAAAGATTTAAAAGAAACTTTTCTAAAGAGGAAATGCGGATGGCTAAAAAGCACATGAAAAGATGCTCAACATCACTAGCTATTAGGGAAATGTAAATCAAAACTACATTGAGATATCATTTCAAACCTTATAGAATGGTCACTATATTTAAAAAAAAAAGAGAGAAAATTGCAAGTGTTGGATAAGATGTGGAAAAATAAGAACACTCCTTCATCATTGGTGGGGATGTAGAATGGTATAGCAGCTGTGGAAGATTAATGGCTTTTTAAAACTGTTAGGTTTGACGTAATGTACTTTGAAGATTTATACATACAAAGTAGAATTGGAAGCTCTTTACTTACATTTAAATCACTGATGTAGTTTTAAATGTCTCCTTTTTTTCAAGAACTATATCTATCAGAGTTCTAATACGGCACCTAGAAAATGTAATGGAACCTCATCTTAGGTGTAACTGGTCTCGTCTATTTCTTTTACAATCTTCTCTCCCACTTCCTTGATTTTAGTTGTCTTCATTACCTTCCTCTTTTAATATTAATTTTACTTCTTTTAATGTCTTTGATATTTATCACTCAGGTTCAAAACCTGCAAATTCTACATGTATCAATCAATTGAATGATTTGGTAAAACCAATGGAAACTAATTTTCTAATACTTCTCACATAGTTTCCTTTTTACCCTCTTATTTCAGACACTGACAAATTGAAGACCTTTACTACTTCATTAAGCATTATCTAGAGGCCTGATAATGCAGTTAGCAAAGTAAAAAAAGAAAACATTCTGTTCTTGCATTCTATGTACTAAAGTACTTAAAAGCAGGGAGTCTGTAGCCCCTGAGTTGAGGTTTGAATCCTGGTATCATTCTTAACAACTATATGGGCTTGAGCATATACCTTAGAGTTTTTAAATGTCTCTGCTGATCTAAATGTTGACTATAGGTAAAAATAGGACCAACTCTTAGAGTCGCTATGAGGATAAATGGCTTAGTAAATGTAACGCATTTACTTAATTTCCAGGAAATACAAAGCTGCATATAAGTGATAATACTTGTTACTATTACTCATTCTGTGACTCACCATTCATTCAAAAATATTTTCTGAATAAACTATATGTTCCAAGAATTATATTATTTCCTGGGGATACAGTTTTGTGGTCAAACATATACAATACTTGTCCTTATGCAAATTATAGGGTTAGAGCTGTATTAGAGCTAGATAGTTTTTTCTTTCTAACTGCCATCTTGTAGCCTTCTAACAAGCCCTGAACCAAGTGTAAACATATACAATACTTGTCCTTATGCAAATTATAGGGTTAGAGCTGTATTAGAGCTAGATAGTTTTTTCTTTCTAACTGCCATCTTGTAGCCTTCTAACAAGCCCTGAACCAAGTGTAAACAATAAAGCTTTTTGCAGCAAAAACAAAAACAAAAACAAAAACAAAACAAAACAAAAAGAGCTAGATAGTAATCAAATATTCACAAAAACAAATGTTAAGTAATGACTTAATCAAATGATTTGAAAGGGAGGTAAGAGGGTGGCTAAATCAATGAATTTATGCTTAAGGGAAAGATATTTGAGAGATATGAGCAGTGAAAAGTTATAAACAAAAGAGGTAAAAATACCATTATTTTCTTATTGACCTTAGAAGAGAGAAAATCATAAGAGACTGCTAGTTCTCACTGTTTGGATTCTAGTTTTAGGGGGGAAAAAGTGGAATAATGGCATTTCATGCATATTAACCTGACATTTATTTTTGTCTTACTTGTTGAATGAATTATCAGTCAGTTATTTTTAGCATAAATGAGTGCAGCCTTGCTCCTGCTGCTCACTTCTTCATTTCCCAGGGAACATTTAATTTTGTAAATTAGAAAGAACATTTAAACTGTTAAAACAGGAGACAAACTTGATTGAAACTTTACCTTAAAAATTTGAAACCCTTGTTTGAATGGTAAAACTCTTTAAAAATGATCAGGGAATAATGCAAATATAATTATTGTAAGTGATGGATATTTAGGAATACATTTGAAGTAGCTTTTGCTTTATTCCAGAAAAATCATCTCAGGAGATCATAGTCAGGAAAATGAATTTTAAGATGCTGTGGTTCTTAGTAGCTTAATTTCTTTATGAGACAACTTGTCAGTGTTTTGTCTCTGAAAATTTGTTTGTTGTTATTGTTAGAAGAAATTTGAGTATATATTTATAGCAAACTCTATTATCAAGCTTGAGCTTGATTCAATAGAGATGTATGAGTTCTATATGCATAATTGAATAGAAAATTAAATCTTAAAATTATCGATTGGTTTACAAGCTTAAACATAATAATTAAACCTTTGATACTTTGTTCTGATGTGATTGATATTGTGGAGGCATAAAATGAGCATCCCTGCTGGAAAAGAGTGTAATTCATTGCAATAAAAGTAAATCTCCACTCTTAAAATATCTTCAAATAAACAAATCTCAGAACAAAATTAAACAATTCAGAATAAATGAGGAAGAAGCAGATGTAAGTTGAGGTGATGTGAAACCATTTCTCAGGGATTTGTTCAGTTGTAAAACTTTAGGAATGACTGTTAATGCAAGATCATTTCTCATAGATAGAGGAAAAAGACAGTGATAGGAACTGAGAACGGGTCTAACATCAGAGGATATCTCAAAGTTAAGTCAGCTTTTGAGAACTTCTAACAAATGTGTATAGTAGCCAGTTTTTAATTTTGGTTTTTAATTGTTTATGTTTTCAATTATTAAATGTACAAAATAAAGTTTAAAAAATTTAATTATTCTTTATGCTATACTTTTATTTGTTTTCCAGGAACTTAATTATACATTCAGTAAATAATACCCTATAATCTCAATATGTGTTTGAGAGTTTCAGCATGGATCTGATCAAGTCCTCTGATTGGATAGCGGGAAGTAAATAATGGAGTAAAAATCTATGGTGTTGATCCAAACAATGCAAAAAGCATGTCCAAAGGATAGATCTAAGGGTGTGAGTACACATGGATGAAGTAAATAACTTTCTGGAAGTCCATCACAGGGATTCCAGAAGAGGAATTAAGTTCATGATGAAAGCATAACTTAATGTAAACAATGTGAAGTTATATCTAGCCATCAAATCCTGAGGATATGACATCTGATTATAGTTAGTGAAAATCAAATTACACAAAGACTAATAATAACAATATACGTTTATAATTGAATGTTTAATAAGGATCGCTTTGTAAAGAGTCATAGGCATATAGTTGACACAATTTATCTACACTTAAACAATGCTGCATTGAAGGGGTGATTAATGCCATCCTGCAGCATTTCTCTGTGTCTTTGTCATGGCTCCGGTATCTTAGCAACCCGCGAGTTCGGCCTCGCAGCTTAGCAGCCGCAGCCGGCGGCTCAGCTCCACCCGGCGGAACCCGGCGCGCGGCAGCCGGCACCGCGCGCCGCGTCCGGGCGCGAGCGCCGCTGCAAAGGGCATGGGGCATCCGGCGAGCGGAGGCCAGGAGGCAAAGCCTCGAGGCAGGATGCGTCCCGGGAAGAGCCTGACGCTTCTTGGCAACTCTGTGAAATGGCTCCCGCCCCAGGACCGGAGGGGGCTGCGAATGTTTCGCGGGCGCTCGCCCCCGCGGGGCTGCTGAGCTGCGGCCCTAGGGCGGACCCCGAGGCCCTGTCCCAGCGCCCCGCTGTCGGCTCGGGTTGAAAAAGTTTCTCCATGCTTCCTTTGTGTCGCCGGAGCGCCACGAGACGCCCGGGTCTTCCCGGGTTCCAATTAAAAGTTGGCAGCAATTCATCAGACCCGTGAAGGCAATGCTGTAACCGAGTTTGCATCACAGATACCTCGTGCAACCTGGCTGCAGCTTAAAACTCAGTTTCTTGTTCAATGAATCATAAACTCACGGAGCCCTTTAAAGGTAAGCAGTGAAAGAAAGGGCTTAGCCTTGGGACGTGACATCTCGGCAGAGGGTTTGTGGTGGTCTGTCCTGCTGACTTCTCCATTTGTCCCATTTGTAAGCAGACAGTCCTGCCCCAATGCTATGCTCCTCCTTTGTGGAGCAAAAAAACCCACAAACAAACAAACCAAAACAAACAAACAAACAAACAAACAAACAAAAAAAACAACACATTTTCTGTGGAATACGAATTTCCTCTCGGCTTCTTGCAGTTTGGTGATTCCTGGCAACATCAAAGAACTGAGATAACAAAAGGCGATGCTTCCTGAACATGAAGATGCGGGCTCCTTCAGTCTCTTTCAAGAAATGATGGTGGGAAGCGGCTGTGGCTCAATCAGTAGGGCTCCCGGTTTACCATATGGGAGGCCCCGGGTTCGGTTCCCGGGGCCTCCTGGTGAGGGCAGGCCCGCCCGCACGGCGTGGTTGGCTGACCCAGCGAGCACAAGCAGCAAGGGGGGGATAAATGAATAAATAAATAAAATCTTTAAAAAAAAAAAAGAAATGATGGTGTCAGCAACACCTCTCAGCTGAGATTATCATCATCACAAACAGCCTGATGAGCTGGAAAAACTGGTCTGTTCCAGCACAGGCCCATATGCCAGTTCCAAGCCAGATGCAAATCCTAGTGCTTGCAGATATTAGGATTTCTTATTTTGTAATGATGACTGCATTTTGGATATCTGGTGGGGAAGAAGACAGTGAAGTTCAAGAAAAGCCTGAATAGGAATCATTGTTGGGGAAGAAAAGACCGTGCAAATAATGAAGATTGCAAGATCCAGACCCAGCTGTAGCATGAGGGGGATTCGGAATGAAGAGCTGCAATGACCCGCCTGGGCTCAGACAGAGGACCCCAGCCCCATCCTCCCTTCTGCACCGCATTTCTTTTTCCTTCCTGCTTGGTGACCAGTTGGAGAGTCCTCTAACCTAGCCTGCTAAGTAGGTTGTTTCATCCTTACCATGGAGGATCTTCTAGATATGGTATGGTATAGAAGCCTCCGGGCTGGGAAGAACCCACTGTTTGTAATATCTGAACGAACCACGATTGGCTGTGGTCTGCCAGGAGCATCAACTCACTGAGCCCCTCCTCCCAGTCCCACTGGAGCTCCAAGCTGGGCAGAGGAGACAGGGACCCAGGCCTCCTCCAGACAAGGCTCGGAGGGGCAGGGAGGGGAGGGATAGAGTCTCTGATGTGGAGTGGGAGAGCAGACCCACCGGAGCCCCCGAAGGAGACCCAGGGGCTTTGTGATGAGGCATATCCCTTCCATCCTGCAGGGCATCTGGAGCCAGGTTGGTTTCAGTGTCCTTAGGGATTAGGAATTCTCAACCCTGGCTGCACTTTCGAATCCTTTGGGAAGTTTAAAGAAAAATGTCCATGTCTGGACGCACTCCCAGAAAGTCTGATTTTAACAGACTGGGGTGGGGTCCTGAGGTCAGTTGCTTTTCAGTGCTCCCCGTGTGATTCTAACATGGAGACTTTTGTTTGTTTTTGGTGGAAAACTACCATTATTTTCCTTCTTCGGGCAGTGGACAATTTTTGGACATTTGTTACAACTGATGTACAAATATCGAAGCATTTCACTCTGGATGGAACTCTCATCATCAGCTCCAGAAGCAGCTCACACGAGGCCTCCTGCGCCCTCTAGTGTCGGCCATAATACTTTACCACTCTAAGGAGCACATTTTATTACCCAAGTCATAACCATCAGGGAAAAATTAGAAGACACAGATGCACAAAGGGAAAAAACAATAAAAATCTTCTGTAATCGTCAAAAAAAAAGTGTATTAACTGAGAATAAAGGATTTTCTTCCCATGTTTCTGATCACAGAGGTATGGACTAATCACGAACATGTTTTTGTTTGACTGAATGCAGAAATGCACTTGAACAATTTTTCTCAGTCTTTTCAATACCTTTTAAACATCTTTTTTCCTCAAACTGTAAAGGATAAGATTCAGCATGGTAATTACAATAGTGTAAAATATAGACAAGATCACATCATAGTCCAAAGCATACATGAAACTTGGCCCTACATACATGAAGAGGATAATCCCATGTTAAATTGACACTCCAGTTAGGTGAGAGCCACAGGTGGAAAAAATGTATCGCTCCCTTCAGCAGAATGAATCCTCAGAATGGCCATCAGAATGAAACAATAGGGGATCAAGACAATTAGTATACTGGATAGCTCAATAGACCTCACAAAGCAGAATTTTAAAAGTTGGTTGAGGTGAGTGTCAGAACAAGAAATAGAGAGGAGTGGAGGGATGTCACAAAACACATGTCTAATTTCTTTGGATGCACAGAAGGATAGGCTAAAAGTGGCCACAGTGCATATCTTAGCATCCAAAATGTCACCAAACAAGAAGCAATGATGAGTGGCACATAGACTCAGGGTGACATGTTAACTGAATAAAGCAGTGGATTGTATATTGCTACATAGCGATCATAAGCCATTGCAGCCAAGAGAAAACTTTCTGCTCTCCCCAAAAAAGTAATAAAGAGAAGCATCTGTGTTGCAGAACCAAGAAATGAAATGGCTTTATCCATTGCCAAAAAATTGACCAACATTTTAGGTGTGACAACTGAAGAATAACAGGCATCCAAGAAGGAAAACACACTCAGAAAATAGTACATGGAGTTGTGGAGCTAGGAATCCTGAAGGACCAATAAAGCCAGTCCCAAATTTGTTATCAAAGTAAGAAGATAGGTTGCTAGAAATAAGAAAAACAGGGAGACTTTCAGCTCAATATTATCTGTGAAGCCCATCAATATAAACATAGTGACTTCAGTCCCATTCTTCAACTGAATATTGTTGGTTTCCAAATCTGATGGAAACCCTGATATTTCAATTTAAATTTATAGGTGCTCCAGGCATGAGTTCACCCAATTATATCCTCCTAGTTGTTTCTTGGAATAAAAAAATGTTATCCTTGTCAGTGATGAGGTAGTCAATGATAACAAAGCTCGGCCCAAGTGAATGTACATCTCTGTATAAAATAAATGAAGAAATTGTCCCATACCCTTTTTGGCTAAACAAGTCATGTAAAATAAAAGCTACCAATTTATGTAGTTCCTTTTCCAGTTAATTTTATGTTAAATTTTCTACCAACTGTTTTCTTATTACTTAATATTGTAATTCACAAAGACTTATGAATATTGCTATTTTGTATCCAAAAGTGTTATAGTGGAAGGTACACACCTAAGTGCCAATCCTAAATATGCTATAATGTGCATGAAATGCCTTTTTCTTTAATGGTATTAATTATAAAATGGGAGCAATCACATTCACATCACAAGGTTTTACTGAATTTTAATTATTAATTCTTTGAAAATTATTCCATTTAAGATGTTTCCAGGAGACTTAAAATTGTGATCAGTTAGACTTACATTTCAAGTTTTTTGACAGGGTTTTCTTTTTCACAGCAAACATATTTGTGCTCTGTACTGCAAGAATCCCATTCCAGTAGTCCTCCAGGAGCAGTGATGAAGGAGCAGCAGATGGTGTTCTATAGGTAGATGTACCTTGTATGCCATTAAATAAATAAATAAGTAAATAAATATATAAAATGCCAGCACTAGCAATTGACATGAACCAGAGTCAAGCCTTAGCAATTGCTTTTTCTAAGACTTACCATTTTCTTCTTAAATTCGCATATGTTCGTGGACTTTCTGGTGTAATATTTAATTTTAATTTTAATAATAATGCAATAAGATCGATGCCTTGCTTTATGACAATAGTATAATAAGAAATGTCAATAATTAATATTTTAAAATTTGTTTTGACTAAATAAAAAATAACAGCAACTTTATCAATAAATTTCCCATTTTTGGCCATTGCAACTTGTTATATCATTAGTATTGTTGTCCAATTTTTAACTTAATGACTCTATTCTATGCTCACTATCCCTGCAAAGCCCTTGGGTAATTTTATTTTTCAGCTTTTTTTTCCTTCTTTTTTTTTTTTTTTATGTATTTGAGTAGGTTTCGGAGACAAGTTTCTGTTCACAACAAATCACAACAATTTGATTAATTAATTATAGTTATAGAGGTAGTCTTTAAAATAACTCTGAATTAAATGTCATCTTACAATCATCAATAAATTGCTTATAAAAACTATTTTAAAAAAATAAATCACAATATTGACACAAGTAGTGTTTGGTTTCAGTTTTTTCCCCTGCATTCCACATTCAGTGGAAGTGAAAAAAGAATAGTGTATGAAAACAAATAATAATAAAGAAAACATTACAGAGGCATTTGTATATGGACTGAAAGCCTTAGTTGCTGAACACCATTAAATCCAGGATCCGCTTTTTTTAAGAGTGAAATTTAAATATGGTGGCTTTTATTCTTCCTTTAACTTACCTTAGACCATCCTTAATGAACTGGCTCTTGTATGTTCCAGGATTTAATGGAATGAAACCTTTGCCATGCATTAGGCTGTGCTGCATTTAGCACAGCTGTTTGAATAAAAAACAATTTTTATTCATGGCATTAAATTTGCTAAGATTTTGGATCTTGTGATGTTTACCTGTCACAAAGAGAATGAGAAAATCAGCTTAAAATCACTGCAATGAGAATAAAAACATGTCTTTATATTCCCAGAAAGGCTCCTTCAAATGTAGGTGAAGGATTTTTTTTTAATACATAAATAAATAGAGTCATGAATGTAAGGATACAGAACAACAACAACAAAAAATGCTTATATGATCCTTAGAGAATTCTAGAGTAAAAATATATAATTAGGTTAAATTCCTATTTCTGAGTAAGTTCATACAGTTTACCCATGTCTTTTCAGACACAAACATCACACTAACAAATTTCATAATTTCTAATTTTGTTGAATGGCCGTAAAGGTATCAATTAATAATACAAATATGTATTAAAATATTTTGGTGGTAAGATATTTGTCTGTTACAAATATTTCCTCTTTCTCTTTATTTCTACCCCCATCTTTTAGTTCCCATTCCTCTTTTCTCTCTCTCTCTCTCACTTTCCCTTTCTTTTTCCCCCTGGCTCTCCCCACTCTCATGTTTCTACTCGTTTGTCTCTTTACAAGAAAGCATGGAATACATTTAAAAAAATATTTTCTGGAAAGGGTCAAGCACAAAATAGGATTTAGCAAGAAAACAATCAGAAGAGTGAAAGGAAATAAAAATATGCAATCAAATTTCAAAAAATGTTGTCAAAAGATAGCCTGCTAAAGGAACCCACTACATAATACATACTGACTAACATACACCACAAAGGCTTCAGTAACATTACAAATCTACAATTTCCTAGCATTTCCTAGACAAGAAAACTGTGGCAAAGTAAGGGTCTAAAAATCCTCTATTTATTCTGTTCTTCCTGAACTACGGTTGCAGTATAAATGTAATTTCATACTTTGAAAACAAAGAATAACTAAGATTGACCAAAGTTTTCAGGCATATCAAGTTCAAATTCATGAACATGGTGTCATTGCAGAATGCATGTATATGAGATGCCTTAAATATTTTGTCATCTTTAATGTTTGACTATATATGAAGGAGGCACATAATTGAAATTTTACTTCTATTTAATTTATAAAAAATAAAATAGCTTTAAATTTGCTTTTTTTTCCCATCAAAATATTGAGCCGTGCATGTCCCCTCCAAGATATAAGGTAAATATTTCCTCCTAGAGTTAAATACATATGTTAATCATTTGATATTAAATATATACTAAAATATCCTTCTAATGAGATTAATCCCAATTGTAGCAGTTTGGTAGTTTGATATAGTTATGAATTCCAAAAATAGATATTGGATTATGCTTGTAAACTGGTCTGTTCATCTGGGCATGATTAAGTTATGATTCGGGCATTGACTGGGCCACATCAGTTGGGTGTTGAGCCCTGCCCCTTGGTGGGTGGGGTCTTAAAGATAAAAAGACATGGCAAAGGACAGAGTTGGAGTAGTTTTTGAGTTGGAGTTTCAATGTTGGAGTTCTGATGAGGAAGGAGAGAAGGACCCAGGAAAAGAGATGAGCCATTCACCTGACAGTTCACAGCTGTCCTTGTGGAGAGAGGCAAAGCCTAGAAAGCCTCATACTCTACAGGTGACCTTGTGGAGGAACCAGAGATGCTGAGCCCAGAGAGAAACAGAGCCCTGGGAAGAGAGGAACCCAAGAAGCCTGAACCCTGGCAAATGTCGGCAGCTGTCTTGCTCCAACACATGGCAACAGGCTTTGGTGAAGGAAGAAACTTATGCTTTATGGTCTGGTCCCTGTAAGCTTCTACCCCAAATAAATACCCTACAAAGACCAACAGATTTCTGGTATTTTGCATCAGCATGCCTTTGGCTGACTAATACAACAATGAAATACAATATTCTATGTTATTAGGCTTAAAAATGCATCTCTGTTACCACATTATGCTTTTGTACATCTGAACAAAATAATACTATATTATACTTAAATTGACCTGGGAGTTAGTATTTTTTGTGTGTGCATTATCTCATGTAGTCTACATAGTAACATGCAAACTAAATAATTTAGTGCAGTCTTATAGATAAGAAAACTGATGTTCTTTGGACATTGACTTAATTAAAGCAACCCTATTGGCAATCCTCATGTGACATGCCAAAATTCTAGAATTTGTCCTCTAATAAAAATTAAAAATAATATCTCTACATATTGAAATTCTTTTTTAAGGCATCAACCTTAAATAGACCATGAAATTTAAAAAAACTACAGTGGACTTTAAATCAATTAGCTAACTAGTGAAATACATTTAAAAACATTTCTATTCCTCTATCAGAAATAAAATATGATTTCAAATTGGCATAATACCCAATGCCCAGTGGAATGTCCATAATCACTCCATTTTAAAATTTGCCTAATTTTAAAATATAGTCTATTTCTACCATCCTTTTTCTGACTGTTATCTTCAATCATGAATATTATAGCAAATTTCTAATTTACACCTCTTTCGAACTAAATAGAGACTCTTTCCTATATTCTTGCTATGTTTACTGGTAGGCATGACATTCAATTTTTAATAATACAAATATAAGTAGAACACATATCTAATATAAATATTAAATTATAACTCTATTTTGAGATTCAAGTTTATTTTTTCCAAAATAGTGTGTAATTGTAAAACCATCCCTTCTACCTGTAAAAATGAACTGCTCACACAATTAAAGTATATTATGAACATTTTTCAGTTGCATTCTTATACCAATTTATCAAGTTCTTCTCGAAGTTCACAGGGGATGCTCCAAGGAGAAAATACACCATTTTCTGGGACAGAAAAAGAACAGGATGATTTTTTTTTCTGTAGTAAACAAGTAAATGTTTCTTGAACATCACACTACATAATAAAATTGATTACATGAATTCACTTTGACCTCTGGTGAAATGAACTCTCAGTGGAAGTTATATAGCATAGGATTGGAAGAATAATCTACTCATACAATACATAGTCCTAGCCTGATAATCCTAGTCCTAGTCATAATAAATTAAACCCCTGAACCCAGTTTCCTCTTCCTGGAATATAATCTGTTTAATTCACTCAAAATTCCCATAAACATGTACATAATTAAATAATTTGAAATTATAAACTATGCCAGATTTTATAAATGTTTAATTAAAATTACTATGCTTTTATTTAAATTGTCATCTGATACACTTCTAAGTGATATAAGAGATAATTTAAGTTGAATTTCATGAAAGAGATAAAATACAAATGTTATAAAATTATGGATAATAAGTACAAACTGGAAAGTTGGCACAGCCATCACTTAACTGTAATATTCTATGTGGTAGAACACTTGAAGTTTAGATGCCTGGTAGAGTTAAAGGTCTCATGTTTTGCCTTATGTATGGTCATTCCTTATATTGGGGATCCTATATACTGATCTATATTATTATATATACTGGTATATATTATAGTATATGTAATACACATATATTATATTATATTAACACAGAGTAAACTATGTTAATAAGAAATTCTTGGAAAATTTTGAAAACTCCCTGGATTTTTGCCTCCACCCTCAGAGATTCAAACTCAATAGATATATAATTATGTCTATCTATTTAGAAAGCACAATCTGAACTAAAATGAAGACATAAATGAAGAAATATTTTACTCATAGGCATCTGTAGCAGTTTGATATTATTAATGAATTCTAAGAAGAAATATTGGATTATGTTTGTAAACTGGTCTTTTCCTTTCAGAGGTTTTTACCTTTACTTGATTAAATAATGATTAAGGCTTTGATTGGGCCACATCAATAGGACATTTCATCCCTGCCTCTTTGGTGGGTGGGGAGTCACAGAGAAACCGCACCAAGAGAAGTGAGGTTGGCATCCTGAGCTGGAGCCCCAGGAAGTAAGCACACAGAGGAGCTTGGTTGTTGAGGAAAGAGAGATGGCCACAGGAAGAGAAACAAGGCATTCATCTAATAGTCTACAGCTGGCCTTGTAGAAATAACAGTGCAGCTGCAGAGAGACAAAGCCTAGAGAGCCTAACAATGGAGCCTTAAGAGGAAGAGGAAGGCTGAATATAGGCAGCCATCTTGCTCCAATAGGTGGCAACAGATTTGGTGAGGGAAGTAACTTACACCTTATGGCCTAGTAACTGTATCCTTCTACCCCAAATAAATACTCTTTATAAATGCCAACAATTTTTTGGTATTTTGCATAAACACCCCTTTGGTTGGCTAATACAGAATTTGAATTGGAAAAGAACCAATTAGTTAACAGCAATTCTAAAAAATGAGGTATGGATTCATTGCAACCCCAAATTAAAGCTTTAAAAAAAAAAATAGAGAAGTAGGTTCTAGAATATAAATGACAAAATAAAGAAATAAGCTATTCAAAACAAATTTGAAAAAGAATAATAAAGTTGGAGGAGTTACATAATCTGATTTCAGAAATTATCATAAAAATTAACAATCAAGAGAACAGGATATTGGTGAAAAGATTAATACCTAGATATATGGAACCAAATAGAGAGTTCAGAAATAGATTCATACATTCATTGTCATTTGATTTTTGACAAATATATTAAGGAATATTCATGGGGGAAGCATAGTGTTATTTTTAAAATGGTGGTGAAAAATTGTGCAGTCTTTTGCCAAAAACTCAATGTTTTCAGCTTACATATAACACTTTTCAAAATAGAATATGCAACTTCAAAATTAAACTCAGGAACACATCTATGTGACCATGGTCTAGTCCATTTTTTTGATTAAGTGTAAAATTTAGGAACTGTAGGAAAAATATTGCTACATTATAGTTCATCCTATTAAAATCTGCTCTATGGAAGACACTTATATTGGGGTTGCCATATACTAATCTATATTATTATATATACTAGTATATGATATATGTAATATACTAATATATATTATGAACAAGCAAGTTACAGAATCTGAGAATATATTTGCTAAATAGTTATTTGACAATGAACATGTATCCATAATATTAATCACACTCAAAATTCAATAATATGAAGATAAATGAAAAGGGAAAAATGGGGACACTATGCTTTCTACAAGATTATTCTGTAAACCTACAACTTCTCTAATATTTTTTAAAATCATGAGTGAATAGGTAAACAGCAGCCACAATATAGCACTTCAGTAATTCAATATTACATATCATGTGGATAAGTTCTCTTATACTGCAAAATTTCATATTAAAAATTATTATATTGTAGAAAAAGTCTCCAGTAGTCAGAATCATGTGAAATATGTAAGAAAAGAAAAATACAAAAACAAATATATATATATATATATATATACACACACACACATATATATATGTACATATGAAACACACTGATCTCATTATGCGAGCTATCTTCAATCATTCCCAAGAATAAAGGCTTTTTTTATTTATAGGAAGTTTATTTTTGATAAGAGATGTATAAGAACTTCCTAACCAGTTGAGTTCAGGTATGTAAGTCATATATACAATGTTTAATTATGTTTATCCTTATTCCTGTATTCTAATTCAGAATATATGTCATTGAGAAGGAATATGTCTATAAATTTTTATGCCATATTTAATAAATACATAGGAACTGTTTGGAGAAAAATTCTAGAAATAGTTAAACTGGCGTTTTTTGAATACTAATATATATACAAGACTGCCCAAATACTAAAGAAAGATAAAACATGAGTGTGATAGCATCTATGACTTTGATGAATTATTATTGTATTTTCCCAAGTAACAAAAACAGAAGAAAGTTATCATTACATAGCATGTGTGCACAAATTCATGCATCTATAAATATTTCCTTACATATGATGAAATGTGATCAAAATGTACTTGAATGTTTTGTATGTGATAACTTTGCAAGAGTTTGTGAAGAGCACGTAAATGAATAAGTAAACCTCTCTATTTAAAATAAGAAAGCATTTGATTGAAAAATTAGAAAAAATGATATAGACCAGGTAGACAAATTTAATATATAAAATAATAATGTTATAAAAATTTTCCTTTAAATATTTCAATTAGGTTAGAAATAAAGGAGATGCATATCATTGAAATTTTTTCATGAAATGCATTTATTTTTTAAAGTTATCAAACATTTCCTCACAAAATTAATATAACAAAATAATTAAAAATATTTGTGTCCAGAGCCTTAAGGCAGGTATTCTATCCTTTAGCTACATGTAATATAATTGTTTTATGAATAGTAACATGCACACAAACATTCTGTTTGGTTTAAATTCACTGATTCTTATTAAGATTTAAATAGCTATAAAGATGGGTTTTTGAACATCCTTCTACTTTTTCATATCCTGATATAGTATAATTTTTAAAAATGCTATCACTGTGTGTGTGTACAGGCACATTGAAACAGATCATTATGTTTTGTTATTCAGCTCGTCTGAGCTTCACTTCCTCCAAGTATTTGTATGACTCTCCACTTCTTTCAGGATGCTCAAATATGACAATCCTTGAGGAATTTTCTATACATCATTTTTGAAGTTAGCAAGACTGACTCTCTCCATGTACAGCTGTATTTAGGTTTTCTTCAGAGCAGTTTTTACCAGCCATATGCATGGACTTTTTTGATTATTACACCCACCCCACGCTATGGAATGTCACTCTTATGAGATGGACCTTCTCCCAGGTCCTTAGTCACCAGGGCTTTGCACTGGTATTCCCCTGTTTGGAACACATTCCTCTCATGAAAATATATGATTAAATATTCCCTTTCAAGTCTTTGAACAAATACCAACTTTTTTTTTAGGCCTTCCCTGACCACACTTTGTGCAGGTGCTTTGTCATGCACTGGTCTCCACATATCTCACCCACTAGTCTTTATTACATTTTCTTTTTTTAAATATTACTTTTCACATTCTAACATGACATATCACTTACTTCTGTATATTATTCTGCATTTCCCAGCTGGAATATAGGGCCCAGGAGGTGAAAAATCTTTTATTGTTTGTTATGCTGTATATGCAGTACATTGTAGATATTCAATAAAATATTTAATGAGTAAATTAATAAATGAAGTGGCAAATGACCAAAACATATCTAGTGTATAATTAACCTAGCAATAAAACTAATAAACTCTGAATAATATATTTGACACTTTAAATTTGCATAACATAACAACATTGGGAATATTCTTTCCCTGCATCTATGGGTCATTTATAAAAGTTCATTCCAATTAGTCCAAAAATCTCACTAAATTTCCAAAGTTTAAATAATACAGCTACATTATCTGACAAAAATAAAATATAATTTAAATTAATATTCAAAGCATAAAATCAGCAAGACCTTTCAATATCAAAATTAAAAAAAAAATCTAAAAATGCAACGTTAAGTTATTCTTGGTAAAATAGGCACTGAAATATTTAATTCTAGAATATTTATATAATGGATATAAATATGAATAATTCATAGACCTGAATGTGAAATAAAGTGGAATTCAGATGAATAATTGAAATATTAATTTCCTATTTATTAATCATATAAATAATATAATGTAATCCATTCTCTTTAGGTGCTAGAATAAAACCAACAAATTTAACCAAAAAGTGGGATAAAGAAAATGATTATATAGTAAAACAATGAATTAAAAGCAAATAATACTGAAAAATATTCATCTAAAAAGAAAGATGAATAAGCAAAACAGAGAATAAACTATGAAAGAAAAAAAAACTGATTGATAACATATATAAGAAAAATATAATGAGTTGAGGATCAAACTCTATTGTCATTTAAATCAGAAGAGATTTTAAATCTTTGATCAGATTTTTGTCTTCAGCCTTGACATTGTTAATGGTAAGACAATTCTCTGGCCATCATAAACAATACACACATGAACAAAATGCAGACAAATACTATTTTCAGACATTGGAAAATGACATACTGGGTCAGTTATGCATGAGATAATGGAAATACATGAGAAGAGATGCATTTTTACCCTGCCTTTCAGTACTGCTTGCTGACCAGGGAGATACAGAATACCAGCAGAGCCTTGCATAGCTGAAGAGGCAGATATTAGAGTTTCCACCAGTTGGAACATAGAAAATAGGGTATCAAAAGGAAATGAACTAAATATCAGTATTGGGATTCTCTGTAGATCTTTAGCTGAAGGCTGAGCTGTGTATGTACAGATGGAGAAGCAACATACCAAGAAAAGCTGCTTCAAGACTGAGAGCATAGCATAAATAACAGAATTCATTAAGTGCTGGGAGAAGCTGGATCTAAGGACAATGTCCTGTATTAAATACCATGCCCTATGACTGAGGATAAAACAAAATAGATCTTCCTTAACCAAAAGTAATGTAAAGCCTAAGAGGTTCAAAGGCATTGCCAGTAATCTATTGCTGTCAAGAAAAAAACTCAATACCCCTGACTGATAATATAATCTAGACTTCCTACAATTTATCATGTACAAAATACAGTATATTACTTAAAAAATTGCCAAACATAAGACAAAGTAAGAAAATGTGAACCATATTAATGAAAAAAAAAAAAAAAAAAAACATTAATAGAAACAGATTTCAAGATGAAACTAAAGTTTGAATTAGCAGCCAAAGACATTAAAACAGCCCTAAACATATGCTTAATAATTTAAAGAAAGATGATTCAATGAGGAAGCATATGGAAAATCACAGCAGAAAAAAATTACAGAATAAATAAAAAATGAACAAATATAATTTCTAGAAAGAAAAGTAAAATTGTATGGTAGTGAAAAATGCTTTTATTACAATTGTTGAATAATACTATACAACAATAATAATAGATTATTTTAGGGTATACTGTGATGTTATACAGTTCTATGGTTTAAAAAATTTTTATTTTGTAGCATATATAAAACCTAAAATTTTGCCTTTTAACCATTTGCAAATATAGAATTGAGTGGTGTTAATAGTAGCCTTGTTGCTCTACCATCACCATCATTCATTAACAAAACTTTTCCATCACCCTAAACAAACCCTGTTACAATTAAGCATTGACTCCCCATTCCCAACCCCAGCCCCAACCCTGACCCGTATTCTAGTTTCTGATTCTATGAATTTGCTTATTCTCATTGTTTTTTATCAGTGAGATCATACAATAATGTCTTTTTGGGTTTTGCATATTTGACTTAAAATGATGTCTTCAAGTTCTTGAATGCTGTATAACTTCATTCCTGTTTATGGTTTAATAATATTCCATTTTATGTATATACCAATTTTGCTTATCCATTCATATGATGGTTGACATTTGGGTTGCTTCCATCTTTTGCCAACTGTAAGTAGAGTTGCCATGAACATCGGTGTACAAATATCAGTTTGAGTCTGTGATAACACATGGGATTGCTAGGTCATATGCTATTTCTGTACTTTATGCTATTTTATATACTTTACATGCCACAATATGGTTTTAACAATGTTAATTTATTGGCTCATGGGTGTGAGGCTGGCAGAAGTCCATAACCAAATTACACAGGGGTGATTCTTTCTTCCCAAACACTGCTGTTATGTGGCTATCCCCCAGTAATTCTTCACCTTATCTTTTCTGTCATGTGGCAATGTATAGTATAAGGTGATGTCATTCTCTTTTCTTCTCTGGGTTCCACGTATTTCCATCTTCTTTTGTGGTGTTTGCATTTTATCTGAATTTCATTCTGCTTATAAAGGACTCTAGTAACTGGAATAAAGCCCAAACTGATGCATTTGACCATATCTTCACTGAAAATACCATATTCAAAAGTTCCTATTTGAAATGGATTCACATCCACAGTAATGGCATGATGTTAAGAGCATGTTTTTGCTGGTACATAATTCAATCTCCAACAGATTTAATAATTTTAGTTCTTACCGTACCTTTTTAATAAATATAAAATTGGGAAGTTTTGGTCCTCCAATTTCTTCTTCTTTTTCAAAAGTTTCTGGGTGTTTGTGATTTTACCCTTTGTTATAGTTTCTTGGACTAGTCTTGCTGAACAGTGGAAATTTATTAGCTCATGTTTTGAGGCAGGAAAAAGTCCAAAGGAAGGCATCAGGATGAAATTTTCTTCCTATAGACTGTGACTTTGAGAAGCTGGCTGCTGGTGATCTTTCTTCTTCAACTTGCCACATGGCAAAGCAAATGGGGGTGTCTCCTGGTCTCTCCCTTCACTTTTGGATTCTGTTGATGTTCCGCTTCTTGCTTCCTGTGGCTTTATCTCACTCTATCTGAATATCTTCCACTTATAAAGGACTCCCATAATAGGATTAAGACCCATCCTGACTAGGCTGGGTCACACCTTAACAGTATTAACCTCATAGATAGGTTCACACCCACAGGAAAGGATTAGATTTAAGAACATGTTTTCTGGGATACAAAAGGCTTCAAACCACCACACTGCACTTAGTGGATCCCCAAAAGACATATTATTTCTTTATGCAAAATGCATTCATTCATCACAATATCCCAAAAGCCTTAAATCATTTCATTATCAATGGTAAGTACAAAGTCTAATAAAAAACAGTTATAGGTGTGGTGTGCCCTGGGGCACAATTCCCCTCTGTCTGTGGACCTATGATCTCTATAGAACAAGTTAGTTGCTTCAAATATAAAATGAAAAGGTAAGCATAGGATAAATATTTCTAGTTATTTAGTGTTTTTACAAGAAGGGTGCATGATTTTCCCAAATGAATTTTGGTATCAATTTAAAAGGTCATGTTCTTTTTTTTTTTTTTTTTTTACTTCACTCTCTTTATGTGATATATTACATTATTTAGTTCCTTTATTTTGAACCACCATTGCACATTGTGATAAATAGCACTTGATCATGTACAATTATTTTAATGTACTGTTGGATTTGGTTTGCTAGAATTCTGGTCAGTATTTTTATATCTATATTCCTATGGGATATTGGCTATAATTTTATTGCAGTATCTTTATCTGCATTTGGTTTTAGGGTGATGCTCACCACATAGTGAGTTAGGAAGAGAATTCTGTGAGGTCATTGCTAATGTCACTCGTTTCATTTCTGATTTTAATTATTTCTGTCCTCTGCCTTTTTTTTCTTCATCAGTCTATATAATGTTTGATTGATCTTTACAAAGGAACAAAGTTTGGTTTCAATGATCTTCTCAATAATGCTTTTATTCAGTATTTTATTTATCCCCACTATATCTTTGTTATTTCCTTCCAACTGCTTGCTTTGGGTTTATTTTGCTCTTCTAGTTTAGTAATTCAAGTTGTGAAGTTCGGTCTTCTATATGAGATATTTCTCCTTTTATGTTGTAAGAATTCAGAATTATAAATTTCCCTTTATCACCACCTTTATTGCATGTGTAAGATTTGGCATGTTTTGTTTTGTTCATTCAATTCATGATAGTTCCTAATTGTCTTTATTATTTATTCTTAGATCCATTGTCTCTTTAGGAATATACATTTTTCTTAACAAATAAATTTTATTGATACATATTTAAAAAGCTTAAATCCATCCAATGTATACAATCAATGGTATTCCGTGCAATCACATCTTTGAGCATTCATAACATAAATCATTCTTAAAGCACTTTCATTATTCCATTAATAATAATAATTAAAACAACATACATTAGACTATGCAGAACTCCACCCCAGAAGCCTCAGGATTGGGGGATGAACAAATATAAGAGAGGAATGCAACTATGGACTTAAGTGGATTTATGATTATTCTAGCAAGAGAAGAACTTATGTTATTGATATAAATATAGTGGCCACCAGAGGTTCTGATGGGAGGGAGAGGGAAGCAGAGGTGTACCACGGGGTAATCTCAGGACATTGGAATTGCCTGCATGACATTGCAATGACATATAAAGACCATTATACATTTTGTCAAAACCTACATAATTGGCTGTGCAAAGTAGAAACTATAATGTAAACTATAGTGCATGGTTAGTAACAATGCTTCAATATGTGTTCAACAATTGTAACAAATGTACCACACTAATAAGAGTTGCTGTTAATGGGGGAAAGTGTGGCAAGGGGAGGGGATGGGTTATATGGGAATCTCCTATATATATATTTTTTAATTTGTTGAAGTATATCACACATACATAAACATACATAAACAATAAGTGTATAGTGATCATTGTGAACTTACAAAACAAACATACCTAACATCTTACAAGGGCATCGTACCTCACCCTACCTACAATACCCTGCATTGTTGTGAAATATTTTTAACTAATGATTAAAGAGCATCTTCAAAATATTATTAATAACCAGATTATCTTCCATTTGATGTATTTTCCCCCAACCCACCCTGTTATTTTTGTTTTTATCATTTATATATGAACATACATAAACAATAAGTGTATAGTAAAAGTTGTGAACTTACAAAGCAAACATGCATAATATCACACAGGGGTCCAATACATCAACCCACTATCAACACTTTGCATTGTTGTGCATTATTTGTTACAAATGATGAAAAAATATTGTAAAAATCTTACTACTAATTATAGCCCTTATCTTACATTTGGTGTATTTTCCTCCAAAATACCCTATTTTTTTAAAATGTATTTTTATCACAGAAGTTGTAAACTTACAAAACAATCATGGACATGTGTAGGGGAATCCCCTATATTTTTGATGTATCAATTATGTAATCCAAAGCTTCTTTAAAAGTAAAATATAATGCAAACAAACAAACAAACAAACAAACAAAAACAACCAAAACTCAACGCCATAATAGTGCAATCATACAGTATTTGTCCTTTTGAGTCTGGCTTGCTTCACTCAGTATAATGTCCCCCAGCTTTGTCATGTTGTCACATGCTTCATGACTTCATTTCTTCTTATTGCTGCATAATAAGAATATACTTTTTAATTTCCACAAATCAGAAAATTTTCCACTTGTGCTGTGTTATTAATTTCTAGCATATTTCAGTGTTGTCAGAAATGATTCATTATGATTTCTGTCTTGTTAAAATTATTAAGTCTTGTTTTGTAGGTTAACATAACATTTGACCTACCTTGAAAAATGACCCACATGCATTAGAAAAGAATGTTTATTTGTGTGTGAAGTGTTCTATGCATATCTATCAGCTCTAGTTATTTTATAGTATCTTTCAGTTCTTTCATTTTCTTATCAAATTTCTATTTCGATGGTCTATCCATTATTAAATGTTGTGTATTGAAATTTGTTATTAGGTCAGAGAACCATCTATTTCCCCCTTCATAAGTATCAGTATGTTTCATTATTGTAGATCTCTGCTGTTTTTGTGCATATCCATATGACTACGTACATCAGAGATCTTTATTCCTTTATGCTGACTTGATCCACTGTCTAGGGTAATTTCCTATCAGTATGCTGTATTGCTTGTGGGGCAGCTGTAGTGGTGATGATTACCCTCAGTTTTGTTTGCTTGTTAATGTCTTAATTTCGCCTTCATTTTTAAAACAGTCTTATCAGATACACAATTCTCAGTTGAAATTGTTTTCTTTCAGCACTTAAATATTTTATTCCTCTGCTTTCATGCCTCCATGGTTTTTGATAAGTAATCAGTACATTATTTTATAGTGACTTTTTTTTACATAACGTGTTGCTTTTCTCTTTGAGCTTTCAGAACTCTTTCCTTATCTTTGCATTCTGCAGTTTGATTAAGTATGTCTCATATATTTGTCTTCAAATTTATCCTGTTTATTGTTCATTAGGATTCTTGAAGGTGTATTGATGCCGTTCTCTAAATTAAAGAAGTTTTGTGCCATTATTTCTTTGAACATTCCTCTGCCCCTTTCTTGTATTTCTTCTCTGTCTCATTATTACTATATTGGTATTTTTAGGGTCCTCAACCTGTCTCTTAGGCTCTTTACAATTTTTCTTATGTTATTTTTTTTTCTTCTGCCTTTCAACATGAGTCATTTCATTGTTTTGCTTTGAATTCATTAATTCTTTCTTCTCAATATCAAACATCTGGTCTTCATTGATGATTTATTAAGTCTATACTTTTTCTTTGATTTGGCCATAACTTCTTTTGTCTTTGTTTTTATTGATAACCTTTATTGCACATCATACAGTTAAATATTTTAATATTGTAACTATTGGATTTAGTCCCTTAGTGGTCTGTTCCTAAATTTTGTTTTTGGTAAGTGAGGACAGATATATCATTTGAGTATTAGGAGTTAAAAGGAACAAACAATCAAATGTAAAAAAAAAAAAAAAAAAAGAAACCAGCTTTTCATTGTCTTTGAAAATTAGCTCAATGTTGGCTGCTGCTCTTCTTCAGAGTTTAGTTTTCCTATCAAGAATATCAGCCTGAGGCAAAACTGTGGTGCCGTCTCCTTCTTTTCTGATTGTATGTGTTTTCTTGGGCTTGTGACCTGGCCTTAGACATTTCCCAGTTTAAGTGAATTAGAATACCTCCTTTATTCTTATGAAACAGCTTTTCAAATATTCTCTGGGCAGACAAAACCCTAGAGAATCTTATGCTGCCATCTTGGTTGCCTAAAACCAATCACTTCAGTGGTTACACTTCTGCACGTCTCAGCAGGAACTCATAGACTGCCAAAGTAAATATTACCTCAAATAGTGGAGCTCCTGAGGGCTCTAGAGAAATTCAGACACTATAGGCAGGGCAGACAGCTCAGGAGTTTGGCATCTTGCTAGTGGGACCTAATTTGGAATTTATGATCCCAGTGTGATAAAGTTGGACTCAGTTGTGTTTTCCTTACACATGGATCTGCTGCCCTTTTATTTGAACCTATAATTAATACTAGAGTTGATAGTTGTGTGTCCAAGAGACTTTAATCTTCAGGCTGTCCATGTGCCAGTTGGGCCCTGAGTCTCAACAGACTTACAACACCTACTCTCAAGTTCATTGGACTCACCCAGGAAAACTAACAGGGAGAAGATGACTGGCAATGACCATCTCAAGGAACAGAGAGAGTTTGCAATGGCAAGCAAGAAATTTCCATCCATCTGCCCCATGGGACCTAAGCCCCATCTCAATTAGAGGTGGCATGGGCATCACCATCACAGAATCCTCAGGATTAGGGAATGGATGATGGGCTAGAGTAGACTTACAGTTTGTCTACTGTACACATTTTGAAATCCTAGCAGTGGAAGAGCTTTTATCAAGGATGTGGAGGCAGTGGCCACTGAGGGTTTTGAGGGGTAAGAGAGGGAAAAATAGGTATAATTTGGGGGCATTTTTGGGTCTTGGGAATTTCCTGAGTGACATTTCAATGACAGATAAAAGCCATTTTTTATCATGTAATAACTTGCAAAATGTGCAGGAGAGAGTGTAAAGTACAATGTAAACTATAACCATCGCTTAGTGGAAATGCTTCAAAATGAGTTCATCAATTGTGACAAATGTACCACACTAATGAAGGATGTTGCTGATGGGGTAAAATGTGGAAGGGTTAGGGAACGGGGCATATGGGAATCCCCTATTTTTTGTGTGTAACATTTATGTAATCTAAGTTTCTATTTAAAAAAGATTTTAAAAAGTATATTTTAAAAAGTAATAATACTTTGTGTTAAATCAATATAACCTAAGAATGAAGATTTTATTCCCTAGAGAAGTTACTATCAATATAATGGAATGAAGTATGATTTTAAAAATTTTAACAAAAAAAATAAAATTTAATAATTAGACATTTTATTAACCAAAATGAAGCCAAGAGAGAAGAATAAAAATTTAAAAAATATATGAAATAAATTGAATATAACACATAAGGAATGATTTTAAATTTAAGTGAACATTCCAATTAAAATGCACAGTGTTTAACACTATTAATAAGTAAGACCCAATATTATGATGTTTATAAAAAATAGTTGAATAGAAAAGGATATTCAATATGTAACAGTAAGTATAAACATATAAACATACTATGCAAAATAGTAGTATTATAAAAAGTAGACCTTTATATTCTAGAGATGTGAAGCACACTATAAAATAACAATAGAGACAAGTTTTCAGTAAATTACAAAACTCCTATGCAGTTTCAAAACACACAAATCAAAATTTGAGAGATTAAATGGAGGAATATATATATATATTTAAAAATAGTTGCATTGAATAATTAACAGAGATAAAATTCTAATTTGTTGAAAATGTAGGCCATTCTTATTTCATGTAGGTCATTTCTTATTTCTGATCTTCTGTCAAAATTATTTTACTATTAGGGTTGACATATTGGAAGTTCACTAATAAAGATTTATCAAAAGAGGTCAATAACAGAATTAGATTTGTAAATTATCATTTCTCCTAATTCTATTCATATTATTTTTGGAAATACACTTAATGGCTATAAAATACTAATTTCAATGCTGTGAAGAAAAAATCATTCAGGTGATTTTGCAAGGAACGAGCAGACCTAGGAAATCTCCACTAATTTCTCCTTTAGTTTAACCATAAAGTTAAATATTGTGAAATAAATTGATGCTGGCTTTTCAAAAAAGCTTTCCTCAGTATCACTGAATTATTGATGAAGAGAAGAACTGTACTTCCAAAAGGCCAGCAAATATACAATATATTAATTTGTAACTCCTTGATCTATACCATCAAATTGTCTTCTGAAATTTTGGAGTAGGAAGATTTTTTCTGTTAAAAGTTGCTTCTAAATCACATGAAAATTGATTTCATTCTCATTAATTAATGCAAGATTCACAAGAAAACATTTCACCTGATTTTTGGTTTGGGGCATTAAATTAATTTTAAATGAATTATAAAATCTTTACTCATCTTTACACATTTCGGCATTGGGTTTTACCTTCTTCTCTTAAGTTTGTTTTAACATTTCCTATGTAGATGAATTAGGTGACATTGCCAACACTGAAATGAGAAAATCCAACATACTTTCCCTGAGATGCCACAAAAACACCCATTCATCAGATAATGATAACTCCTAGAGAGAATTTAGATATAGAGAACCATCCAATGCAAAATACATGAAATTTGGGGTTTGACAAATCTCTATATAACATAGGGAAAGATACATTATAAATTTTTAATAATACAATCAGGATGTTACTAAAATATAGTGTGATAAAAATTATGTGAATATGTAAGTGTACATATAAATAAGCATTATGTAAAAAGGAAAATAAAAGGAAGAAACACATCTAAAGATTAGCAATATTCATGAATGAGTTTCATACTCTTCTTTGAATTTTGTTCTATTCTAAATTTTGTATAATGAACAATGTTTACTCCAATTATTATGTCACACTTTCAAATATAAAAATGTTTCATTGTTTAAAATATGGTATATCATCCTTGTTGGTTAATGATCTAGTGTTTCAGCCACAGATTAATTATTTCTCTAGAAATACCTTCTATTTTACACATTCATAAATTACAGCATCACAAAGAAAAACCAAAATATGCTACTTAACATTTTATGGCTATTATGGAGAAGGCAACTCTCTGTTAAAACCTAACATGGATGCATCAGTCCTTGAAATTTTATCCTTGGAATTATGCCAAACAAATTTCCTTGGAAATTGGTCCCGGAGATGAACAAATGTTGCAATCTCAACAATAAGATGTGCAGTGGGATTTTGAGGGTGAAAGGCAAGAGACAATCTGCTCTGCTTATGTTCTCAGTAGCTCCCTGGTGTACTTATGAGACATAATTTCCACGTGATTTTCTATTTGATTAGGACATGAACAAATATTTAAGTTGGTTTATTTTACCTCAAAACTAAATGAAAACGCATGAACAAAAAATTAAACATAAATTATTTCCAATGAAACAATTATTGTAGAGCCAAAATTTTAGGCTACTTAACTGGTTTACATATTTTATTTGTGAGACAAACTCAAGGTTGAGATATTTCTAGACAGAAAACTGTAAGAAGATTTTTCAACAACTTTGGCTCTTTGTAATTATTAGTCTCAAAGCTAGAGAGTTTTAGTTTATCTAAAAAAAATGGGAATATAATTAGAAGAGTATGTATATACATATCATGTATGCCTTACCTAAGTAATGTCAGGATTTGTAGAAATGAAAATATTGGATCATAGAATCAGAGTCATCAAGTAATGTACAATTACTGAAAATATATATTTGGAAGAAATTTGAGTTTTAATGATCACATTAAAACATTTCTTCTGAAAATTAATAGTAATGTAATATTGGAAAGTAAAGAAGAGTAAGTGAGGCATTAAAACTCTTTATCACTAGTATAAATTTAGTACCTTTCACTACTTTTCTGAAATTAATTATAAGTAGGAATATGAGCTTTGAGAATGATCCCTGGAGTAACCAATCTTCATAGAATCACAAAGCTTGCAACACTTAATGGTTATGAAGTTAGGTAATTTACTTAACTCTCTGTACTCTCTTTCTAATCTAAAATGTATAGAATAGTAATAACTATGGTGTGATATTTTCACCTGGATAGATATGTTAATAAATGGAAGTATTTATAACAGTGACAAGTTCATTTTAATTATGCACTATATGAGTTACTATCATATAATATCAAAATGATGATTTATAGCGAATTCATATTTCATAGCCTAAGATTTTTTGTCATATTTTGCAAACTACTTTTTTTCATTGTTTAAGTTGTTTACTTTCAAAATAGAACACAATTTTTCAGCTAAAACAGTTAAAATGGACAAAATGGTTCCTCAAATACAACAGAAAATATTGTTCACAGATTTGTTTTTCCAAAATGAGCAATAGGCTATTTACAAATAAGCAGGTTTCTAATGATGTATATTAAAATGTCAATCTTAGCATTGTTTGAAATCTAAATGAAAAAAATTTATTACGGCACATTTGATCTGTGAGTTTTAAACAAACTTTCTAATATGACAGATTTATTTTAATATTCTCCCCCCAAACACATGAGTACCAAAATTATTAAAGAACACTTAATATTTAGTAAAATGGTAAAGAATGTAAAAATTAAGGAGGGGTGGAGTTTTCCAAAGGAAATCTTTAGAGATCAGTTTACTACACATAAAACATGCTAAACAGTGAGTGCACATTCCTGATACACATATATACTAAAAACTAAAAGTTTCTCCAGAAATGGCAGAGTTGAAACAATGGATATTAAATTAATGAAAGCTACTTCAGATACAGAGGAGAAAACAAAACAGTAATTAAAGATGAAATAACCATCACCATCAAGATAACACAGACAGGAAGGAGGAAGTGAACAAAACCAGGCACAAGTTTTTCCCCAATGTTTCCATCAAAAAGTTTGTGTGCCTTGTTTTGTTTTGTTTTTTCCATTAAGCTTGCATACATTAGATTACAATAATTCCTCTTTCCATTCTAAATATTAATATTTTACCCTTTAAAGATAAGGGTCAGGAAGAGAGAAAACTTCAAATCCTTTTTGAAATTTACTACCAGATCCCTTTACGCCAAACCAGTGACAGTCGGTCTGTCCAACTAGATGAGGCACACACATTTTGCTTTCCTCACTCCACTCACTTTAATACTTACAGGACCACAGAAAATGCAGATTGAGGGAAACAATCAATTGTAGTAAGCTCTCCTAAAAATGACGCTACAATCAAGACCACATCCCCTTAAGTTACAAGTGAAACACAAAATGGCTTATTTTAAATATTAAAAACTGTTGTAAAAAAGACAAAAGGTAGAATCTGTGCAATGTTAAGTCACAACAGATCATTTGCCAAAGTGACAGTGTTCTGTTAAGATATTCTTTGCAGGAGCATACAACATTTTCTGCCGCAGGACTGTAGCAAAGAAGTTGCAAACAATGATTTGTCATGTATTAATAGGATCAGTAAAGAATTATTTTTAAAATGCCTGATCATTCATATAAACAAAAACTTTTCAAGTCATTGATGTGAAGTAAAACCTTAGATTTCTCAACAGATTACAAAGGTTGAACACTGTAGAGAATAGGAATAAAACAAATGTGCCTGACTTTATCCTTATGGGATAAGCAAACTCTGAAGAGATCCAGCAGGTCCCGTTTATATTATTTCTTCTGATATTCCTGATTACTCTCTGGGGAATGCAGGGATGATGCTGATAATTCACCTGGATCTCCAGCTTCACACCCCTATGAACTTTTTTTTTTTTTTTTTTTTTTTTTACCATTTTTAAGTTTATATTACAGTGATATTAAGTACACTTAGTATCATCCACCACCAATATTTTTTCATTGCCCCAAATAGAAACTCTGTATGCATTATACAATAGCTCCCATTCTCCTCCCCTAGGCAACTGGTAAACTGTAATTTACTTTCTGTTTATATGAATGTGCTTATTCTAGATCTTTCATGTAAACAGAATCATAAAATTTTGTCTTTTCTTGCTTCTTTCACTTTGCCTATGAACTTTTACCTCAGTCACCTTTCATTCCTTGACCTCAATTACTCAACAGTCATCCCTCCTAAAACCTTAGAGAATTTACTGATTTCCAACAAGTGTATTTCATTTTCAACTGCTTCACCCAAATGTCTTTTTTTTGTCTTATTGGGTGCCACTGAATTTTTCCTTCTATCTTGATGGCCTATGACCCTAGGTAACTATCTGCAATCCTCTTTACCCAGTTGTTATGTCCACAAGGCTCTGCTGTGCACTCATCACTGATTCCTATATGACTGAGTTTTCTGAATGCTTAGTCAATATTCTCTACATAAACAGTTTTCACTTCTGCAACTCCAATGTAATCTATTACTTTTTAAGTGACATATTTCTGATTTTAGCCCTGTCCTGCACTGTCACTCATGACACTGAAATCATGATATTTGTTTTTGCTGGCTCAAGCATAATGGTGTCTCTTATCAAAATCTCTGTGTCTTATGGATCCATTCTGTCTACTCTCATGAAAATTAATTTCACTTCTGGAAACCGAAAATCCTTCTATACGTGTACCTCCCACCTCCTAGGAGTCACCATCTTTTACAGCACCATGATTTTTACTTATGTAAAACCAAAGATTCCTACCACTTGGGAAAGGGTCAAGTGACCTCTGTGTTTTATACTATGGTGGTCCACATGCTGAAACAACTCACTTATAATCTTTGGAATAAAGAAGTAAAAAAAAAAAAAAAGCTTTCATTAGAGTAATGAAGAAGAAACAATTGAAATGACAGTGATGCAGTGATGCTAAATAGTTAATCTCATATTTTTGTCCATAAATGGGTGATTACTTGATCTCTTTCTAAATAAAGTAGCATCCTTTAATTAGTTTGATTTCTGTTGAGCCATCAGCTATTTAACAACTGATGATCTGGAACATTTCCAAAAATATATTTTTATAATCTATATAGTTATTTGATGACATAAGTGTATGTGAACAGTGAAGAAGATTTAGAAAATATTTTGAATTATTAATAATTTTTCCATTGCCTTCTAAACAAAACTTATGCATTTGCCTGTATATATTACTTATATATGCATACACAATTTTTGACATTTTTTAGCTCTGTTCTGCACCTTTCAGTTTCCACTCATCACAATAAACTTTGGTAATTCTTTTGTCATTTAAACTTGGGAGGTGAATCTTTTCTTGGTACATGAGTGAAATCAATAATCTTCTCTTGCAATATTTTAAGTCTTGAAGTTTTGTAAATTCAAATGTATGCAGTAAAAATATATATATATTATATGTAGTAATATTCCTTCAATATCTACCTTAAAACCATTTGAAAACTCACTCTGTGATGTCAATAAGTTTCACTAATTAGTATTTTCTGGTTTAGTTTAAGTATAATTTTTAAAAAATCATTTCCTTTCTAATGATTTCCATAGTTTTGTTATGTTCCTTAAAAAATGAATTATTGAATAAATTCTTGGTTTAAAATGTTTAATAAGGAAATGTTTTAAACCCAAGAATTGATTATGAGACAAAATTTTGTGTCAGTCCATAAATTTTAGTCAGGTATGTTACTAAAATTTCCTTTAAAAATTATTCTATATAATCTTAATTTCAATTTTAGTTTTCTCTGCTATTCAATGTATATTAAAGAAACCATGTGTTTTTAAAATTTTTCTGAGGATTTGATTATTTTTATTTTAACTTAAGCCATATTTATTATATATATATATATATATATATATATACACATAAATATATTTGAATTCAAGTGTTTTGTCTTCTTTTAATTTATATTACTTTTTTTGTAGAACTTCATTTTATTTTTGTGCAAAAGTATTTGTGAATGATCAAAATAAACTTTAACCTCTGTCTCTGGAATCAAAATTTTGTGACTTTGCACTAGTTCTTCAGTGTTCATTAATTTTTTCAAATAATTTAAAAGTGCATTATTTTCTACATCCTGTATTTATATGAATATTTTAATTTATACATAACATCCAAATAAATGGCTGTATTACCTCTTATTTTTGCTTTGAATTCTAGCTTGTCTAGAATCTATTTTTAATGCAATCCCTCCCTTTTATGTTTGCAATTAGAGATGTCTTTGTTAATCATTTATTTTAAAAATATGATTATTTTTACTAATCTCTCATCATGTACATGTAATGAATCTATTCTTATATTTTAAGCTCTTTTTCTGGTCTTTATGCTGACCTTGCTCTCATTTATGTATATGTCTGTGATTTTGAAAAGTATCCTGTTGGTGTGTATTCTCAATGGTGGTCCACATATCCTCCAATATTTGAGACAATAATAAGTTCAGGGTATGCTTCAGATTGCAATAAATTCTGACTACCCGATCCTCTTAAAATATTCCAGAAAACATTAAAAATGTTAATTGAATGTAATATAACCTTTGTGAAATGTGTAAAGAGTCTACTGTTTTCAGTAGACTGTTATCAAATTCCCTCCATTTCCCTATTTATATTAGTGCATATCATATTTTATGTAAGATGTGGTCTGAAGCATTTTATAAGGCATTATCCTTTTGCTCATTGTGGTACAGCAAATTCTATGTATTACAAAGATTAAATTATTCAAGTAATGATAAAAATTAAGATAAAAATAGACATGACAACATCTGAGCAATAACTTTGTTAGTAAATATTTAATATTATATAATAATGGAAAATTTAAATTATGTTTACTCCACCTCAACTAGTAGCCAGACAATATTTAAAGGGCTTTAGATATATAAATTACATAGTTTATTTCCACAAGATAACTCTCAGGTAAGTACTTCTAATATCTACAATTTAATCTCAGGTAATGGAAAGCCATTGTGATTCTAGCAATGGAACTTTTCTCATTGATATGGAAGCAGTGGCCACTGGAGGTTCTGAGTGAAGGGAGAGGGAAAAACAAGTGTAATACAGGGCTATTTTCGGGACTTGGGAATTGTTCAGAATGACATCATGACAGATACAGGCTATTATATATCTTGCCATAACCTACAGAACTGGGTGGGAGTGAGTGTAAATTACGGTGTAAACTTTAATCCATAATTAGTGGCAATGCTCCAAAATGTGTTCATCAATTGCAATGAATGTACCACACTAATGAAGGGTGTTGTCAATGTGAGAAAATGGGGGAGGTGAGGGGATTGGGGTATATGGGAATCGCCTATATTTTTATGTAATATGTATATAATCTAAATATATTTTAAAATAATAATATAATAAATTTTTAATAAGAAGAATCATTCTGGAATTTTCTGTGTCATACACATCAAATCTAGTCCATCAGCATATCATAATGATTCTATATCCAGAATATATCTGGGGTGTGACTATTTCTCAACACCTTCTCTGCTAATACCCTGGCCCAAAGAACCATCATCCCAATCTTTGAATTATTTTTGCCTATTGTTTATTGGCTTATACCATTTCAGTCTAATCTCAATGTAAGACCACAGTGTTGATGTTAAAAAATAGGTTGGAGCATTTCTCTTTCATTCACAAAACCTGTAAGATTTCCCACCACATTAAGAGAAAAAGCAAAACTTTTACAAAACCTCCAGATCTAAAATATTTTGCCCTTCTTCCTACATCTATGAACTTATGCTATATTATTGTGTCTTCATGCTCACTTTGGAGCAACCATACTTACCTACTGATGCTTTGCTACATACATAAGTCTTGATGCTGCCTGGACCTGCTCCATTTTTTTCTTCTTGCTAAATTTCCCTTCACCCAGTTATCTGCACTGATGTTTTCTCATTCTCTTCCTCATAAGATCATCTCTTAAAATCCTATATAAAATCATATCTGCCCCATCCCTTATGCATACTGTATTTGCTTTCTATGATAGTTACCCCTTCTAATGTTCCATATATTTTTCTTATGCCTTTTGATTTTTTCTGTTTGCTGCACTATGAAGGCACGTGAACTCAGGATTTTTACCCATTTTGTTCAAAGTTTTATCTCCAGTACCTAGAATAGTGCCTCAAAAATGAAAAGATGAATTTTGAAGATGATGAAACTGGGGTACAATGAGATTACATAATTCTTCATAGTCAGGTAACAAGTTAAAAGAAAAACATACAGTTGAACCAAGGCGGCCTAAGGGCAGAACTTATATTCTTCATCACCACTCTATGTTTTTCCACAAAAGTATATTATTGATATTAGAGAAAAAACAGATTCCATTGCTTTCATACATATTTTTAAAATAAATAAAAATTAACAGGGGTCATAGAGAGGTACATATTGCTGGCAGGAATTCTCTACACCTGTTGAGAGAAGACAGTGTGACTTTGGCAATACCAGCTAAATTTTGTCAACATATATGCAACATATATCAACATACATGTAAAGTCCTGTTTACAAACAGGAAGAACTCTGTAAAGGAAAGAGTGGTTTATCAAGTGATGTAATTGGGCTGCAGAGAATTTGTATTGGTCAAGTACAAGCTATCTTTGTGTAAGAAAGGGATTAAGAAATAGATAAGAAACCCTTATCATAATTATGAAAATTAGTTGAATCCCTGGGTCCCACAATAAAGCTATCTATCTTAGTGGATCATTAAAGCTGGTCATGGAATCTGAATAAAATAAATAAAGAAAAAACATGATATTGGCAGGGAGCCATTTGGAAGCATTTTTAAAATATAAAGGAAAATCTCTGGGGGTTTCTCAGTGAAGTCAAACATTTAATTAAATGAAAAAATTTAAAATATTTTATACTGTTATAGTCACTCATAATATCTAATTAATTAGAATAGGTGGTGTGTGGGTTCTAATTTGTTTTGCATTATTTTATTTTTTTCCAATACACAGACAACAAATTTTTAATATTTGCCTTAGAACTCATGTGAGCATTTATCATTTCTCTGCCTTTATTCATTTTTCCACTAATTCTATGAAAATATTTTTGCCTTATGTATTAGCTAGGGTTCTATAGGGAAATAGAATCAATAGGAGATATCTTTCAATAATATGAGATTTTATGAGTCTCTGACATGACCATGGGGATGCACAAGTCCAGGTTCCGCAGGCAGACTGCAAACCATGGGCTCTGATGAAAGTCCAATGAAGGTCCTTGATGAGTTTCTGGGAGAAGTTGGCTGTTCAAAGATGAGCTGGGAAATTATCTCTGAATGTTGAAATCCCTTCCCCTTTTAAGGCATTGAACTAAATGGATAAAAGCATCACCCCATTGTTGATGGCAATCTCTCTGATTGATGCAGATTTAACTGGCCATCCACGCAGTAAACTCACAGGTGTCCAAAGTCCATACATGTTCTTGTATTACAATTAGCCCAATGCTTGCTGGACCAAACACATGGACACAATTACCTGGCCCTTTTTGACACATTAGTCTAACCATCATACCTTGTATTGGCAATTTTGCTAAGTAATCATAAACTTATCTTTCCCAGAACAATGTTAGAATGGGGCTCCTTCTCTCATTCCTTCTGTTCCAGATGGCTTTTTCTCTTACTGATAGGAACCATATCAGTATTGTGAAATTTAAGCTTGACATAAATTACAGATTTAAATACTTTACAAATCTTAAATACTTAGCACAATGGTGTAATTTAATGAATAAATACTTGTTTACTTGATTGCTTTTAGAAAATCTAGGTTCTTGAAAATCCATATATATATATTTTTACAATAAACCAGTATCCTATATTTTTTTAAAAAAATCAAACCAGTGAAGGAAAGGACAAATACCTATAGTGTACTTATATATAATCTGACAGTGTTAGTAATGATGTTGCACTGAAAGATGATGGGACAATCTGAAGCATTATTTGCTAACTATTTATAAACCCCTGTTTCCCAGAATATTTAAGCTGGTCAATAGGTTAACAATGAGTAAGTAAATACATAAGCGTAATCACAAACTGCCTCAAAGATTTGTATAGACATTCAAAGATACCAATAAAACATCATATTCTGAAAATATGGGCATATTTGAAAACATATTAAGACAATTCTGTTAGCCACAAGAGTCCCACAGTATGTCTGAGTAATAATAATCTACTTTAAAAGCAAAAAATGAAAGTTTAATCAGTATAGTGCACTATTGTTTCAACATAGTTCCCAGGGAACAGACCTGTCCCTTGATTGCAGAATCTTTTACACCAGCTGTCATCATTCTTCTTTTTCATGTAAATGATTGCAGCCCCCATAAATGATAGCTCATCATCCTTGTCTTTTGTATAATCATATACTGCAACAACTTTCTCAATATAATTCTTAGGGACCCAGGCAGGATTCCCATCTGCATATGGATCATTATACTGAACTATTGCAGACTTCTCATCTTCATAATCCACTGGAGGTGGATGTGGTGGATGTGGGGAATCATCAAATGTGGGAATGTTGTCTGGTGGAGGTGGTAATGGTGGAGATGGACTATCAGCTACTAGCCCATTAGTGGGTGGTGAAGGTGTAGGCACAGCAATGGGAATTCCAATACGTCTGTTTCCTCTGTTCTCTCGACTTCCACTTCCTCCACTACTTGCACTATGCATCAGTGGTCTTTGATTTAAAGAAGTTGTCCTGCCTGGACTATGCTTACTTCCAAAACAAGTGTTTATCAATAAAAAAAAAATGGAAATCATATAGTGACTCTTCTCTGACAACACTGGAATGATGCAAGAAATCAATAAGTGAGGGATAAATGGAAATTTCACTAATATGTGAAAATTAAAAAGTACACATTTAATACCCAGTGGATCAAAGAAGAAATTATGAAAGCAATTAGGAAAAATCTTGAGACCAATGAAGAAAAAAGACAACAAAACATATAGGATGAAGCAGACAGTTGTGAGAGAAAATGTATAGTTCAGAATTCTTACAACAGAAAAAGAAATGTCTCAAATAGACCTAACCTCTCAACTTGAGGTATTAGAAATAGAAGAGAAAAATAAATTGAAAATGAGCAGTAGGAAGGAAATAACAAATTCTAGTGGGGCTAAATGAAATAGAGAAAAAAACACAACAGAAAGTCTCAACAAAATGAAAAATTGCTTCTTTGTAAATATCAAAAAAATACAGAAAACTTTAGGTAGACTGACAGAGAAAATGAGAAAGAACACATATAATTGCAATCAGAAATGAGAATAGTGACATTAACATTAGCCCCACAAAATAAAAATTATTATAAGAGGATACTATGAATAATTGTACCCTCTAAAATGAGATAACCTAGATGAGATATATAATGTATTATAAACACACAACCAGTGTATGTTAACTGAAGAAGAAATAGAAATCTCAACAAAACAGTAACAACTAAAGACATCAAACCGGTAATTAAAAATCTCCCAACTAAGAAAATAAAAGGAACAAATGTGTTAACTGTTAAATTACACCAAATATTGCAAAATACTAATGTTTCTCAAATTACTCCAAAAAATTGAATCAGAATGGACACTTCCTAATTTATTATATGAAGTGAGCATCACTATTACCAAAGCCAGATAGAGATATCACAATATAATTAAGGTCCAATAACTGTTATTTTATGAAATACAAAAATACTCAACAAAATACCAGGAATGTAAACCACCAGCACTTTTATGATCAAGTGGAATTATCCCAGGTAGGAAATGGTGGTTGCCTAAGAAACAAAATGTACTAATAAAATAAAACATAAAATTGAAAAAAAAAAACCATAATCATCTCAAATGATGCAGAAAAATTATTTGGTAAAACAGAAATACTTATTGATAAAAAGAACAGTCAGAAAACTAGGAATAGTATGAAGTTAACTGAATATGATAAAGGTCATAAATGAAAATCCCACAGCTAACACCATATTCAGTGGTGATGAACAAATCTTTCTCCATGATCAGGGACAAGAGTAGGATGTTCACTGTTATTCAAAATTGTGTGGAAGTTCTACCCAGACTTATTAGGCAAGTGAACAAATAAAAAACATCCAAATTGGAAAAGAAGGAACACTTTTCCTATTTGCAGATAGCATGAACTGATTTATAGAAAATTCTGAAAAAAAAAAAAACCCCACAAAAATGAAGATCTACTAAACTAATTCAGCATAGTGGCAGAAAACAAGATCAAGAAGAAATACTAGGGAGGTTTCTATACATGCATAATGAACAATTTTAAGAAGAAATCAAGAAAAGTCAATTTAAAATAACCACAGAAAAATATCAAATATCTGGGATTAAATTTAGCAAAGGGTATAAAAGCTTATACAAAAAAAACATGAAAGTATTTAAAGAAAACATAAATAAATAGAAGGACATTTTGTGTTCATGGACTGAAAGATTAAATATTATTAAGATGTTCAGTTTTGTTACTGTGGCTTTGTAATAAGTTTAAAATTGGGTTGTATTAATCCACCAACCTTCTTTTTCAAGAATTTTTTTTTTTTTAATTTATTACAAAGCCACAGTAACAAAACCATCTTGATACTTGCACAAGGTTATGGCAAGATATGTCATGGGGCTGTAATTGTCATTAAAATGTCATTCAGGAAAATTCCCAATTCCCAAAAATGCCCCCATATTTCACCTGTATTCTCCTCTCCCTGCCCTCAGAATCTCTAGTGGCCACTGCCTCCACATGAATGAAATAGTTTCTTCCATTGCTAGAATCACAATAAGTCTATAATAGAATATCAGTACATCTACTTAAGTCTATAGTTCTTTCCCCAATCCTGAGGATTCTGGGATGGTGTTGCCCACTCCAACTCTAATTGAGAGGAGGCTTTGATCCTATGGGGTAGATGGATGGGACTCTCTGGCTTGCAGTTGTAGACTCTCTCGGCTCCTTGGGATGGTGGTTGTCCATCAACATCTCCTTGTTAGTTGCCCGGGGTGAGTCCAATGAACTGGAGAGTAGGTATTGCAACTCCGTTGAATTTCAGCGCCCAGCTGGCACATGAACAACCCATAGATTAAAGTCTCTTGGATGTACACCTACCAACTCCAGCACCAACTATAGGTTCAAATAAAAGGGACAGAAGAGGCATGTGTAGAGAAGTAACAGTTTGAGTCCAACTCTGTCATACTCAGGGGGACAATATCCAAAGTAGGGTCCACTGGCAAGGCACCAAACTCCAGAGCTGTGTGCCATGACCATAGATCCTGGATGTCTCCAGAGCCCTCAGTATCCCCACCATTTGGGGTAGTATCTACGTGGGCCATCTATGAGATCCTGCTTAGACTTGCTCAAGCGTTACCTCTCTGATGACCTCTCAACTCACTTTGAAATTTCTTACCCATATACATTTATTTGTCTTTACCTTTCCCCCCTTATATTCAAGGTATTTTTCCAGCCAGTGCTTGGTAGTAATCACTCAGTGCCAGAGAGACTCATCCCCAGGAGTCATGCCCCACGCTGAGGGGAATGTAATGCATTTATATGCTGAGTTTGGCGTAGAGAGAGGTTACATTTGAGCAACAAGGAAGCTCTCAGGAGGCAGCACTTATATACTCTCCCAAACCAGGCTAAGTTGCAAATTCAAGAGCAAAAGGCTCTCAAGCATAGTCATTAACATCAAGTGCCCTTCATTGGACCACCCTTCTTCACTTGTCATTGCACCTGCACTTGGAGGATTGTTGCTGTTCCATTAGTGAATTGGCAGAGCTCCCCAGGATGGGAATCCAATAATCTTTCAGTTGTTGTGTGAATCTCAACCCACTATGGCAATGCTACATGAACATTTGAACATATTTATATACTTTATATATATATATGCCCAGGTGAACTTCCTCCTATGTATCCCCCATCACTGACTCCCCACCCCATTGATCTCCCCTGCCATACTTGTAACCCTTCTGTGATCCAAAACCTCTTCCAAAATGAAGCCAAGAATATTGCCAAATTCGATTAATAGGAAAATGAGATAATAATGATAGGTTACCACCTAACCCAAAAGAAAGTAGAAAGAAGGACATAACCAAGATTAGAGCAGAACTGAGTGAAATAGAAAATAAAAATTGCTAGAATAAATAAACAAAACCAAAATCTGGTTCATTGAGAAGATCAATAAAATTGACAAACCCGTAGTCAGACTAACAAAGAAAAAGAGAGAGCAGATGCAAATACACCAAAGAAGAAATGAGGAAGGGGATATATCATTACTGACCCCAGAGAAATAAAGAGTATCAAAGAGGATACTTTGAAAATTATATGCCAACAAGAATGATAATTTAGTGGAAATGAACAAATTCCTAGAAACTCACAAGCAGCCTACTTTGAGGAAGGAAGAATTTGATGAACACAACAGTCCAATTATAAGTAATGAGATAGACTCAGTCATCAAAAACCTCCCAAATAAGAAGAGCCCAGGACCAGACGACTTCACAGCTAAATTCTACCAAACATTCTGGAAAGAACTACCACCAATCCTGCTTAAGCTCTTCCAAAAAAATAGAAGTAGAAGAAATATTGCCTAACTCATTCTATGATGCCAACATTACCCTAATATCAAAGCCAAACAAAGATGCTACAAGAACGGAAAATTACAGACCAATTTCTTTAATGGGCTTAGATGCAAAAATCCTCAACAACATACTTGCTAATTGCCTTCAACAACCTATCAAAAGAATTATACACCATGACCAAGTGGGTTTCATCCCAGGTATGCAAGGATGGTTCAACATAAGAACGTGAATAATGTAATACTCCACATAAATAGATTGAAAGAAAAAAATCACATGATCATCTCTATAGATGCAGAAAAAGCATTTGACAAAATACAGCACCTTTTCCTGATAAAAACACTGCAAAAGATAGGAATAGAAAGAAATTTTCTGAACATGATAAAGGGGTATATCTGAAAATCCCAAAGAAAACATCATCTTCAATGGTGAAATACTAAAAGACTTCCCTCTGAGAACGGGAACACGAGAAGGATGTCCACTATCACCACTCCTATTTAACATTGTTTTAGAAGTACTTGCTTGAGCATTGAGGCAAGAAAAAGATATAAAGGCATCCAAATTGGAAAAGAAGAAGTAAAAATTTCATTATTTCCAGATGACATGATCCTATATGTAGAAAGCCCTGAAAAATCTACAACTAATTTTCTAGAACTTATAAAGGAGCTCAGTAACATTGCATGCTATAAGATCAATGCTTAAAAATCAGTAGCATTTCTTCTGTACACCAATAATGAGCAATCTGAAGAAAAAATCAAGAAAAAACTACCATTTACAATACTAACTAAAAGAGTCAAATACCTAGGAATAAATTTAACTAAAGATATAAAGGACTTATATACAAAAAACTACACAGCACTGTTAAAGGAAATCAAAGAAGACTTAAATAAATGGAAGAATATTCCCTATTCATGGATAGGAAGACTAAACATCATCAAGATGTCTATCCTACCCAAACTAATCTACATATTCATTGCAATGTCAATAAAAAATCAACTCTGTATTTTTTAAGGAACTGGTAAAACTAACTACAAAACTTATTTAGAAGGGTAAGAGGCCCTGAATTACCAAAGACATATTGAAAAAGAAAAGTGAAGTTGGAGGTATCACACTACCTGATTTTAAAACATACTACAAAGCTACAGTGATCAAAACCACATGGTATTGGCACAAGGATAGATGTACTGACCAATGGAATCGAACTGAGAGTTCTGATATAAATCGTCACATATACAGTCATCTAATATTCAACAAGGCTACCAAGCCCTCTCTGATGGGGAGAATGGCATCTTCAACAAGTGGTGCTTGGAGAACTGGATATCCATATCCAAAAGAATGAGAAAGGAACACCATCTCACACCTTATGCAAAAATTACTCAAGATGGATCAACGATCTAAATATAAGTGCCAAGACCATAAAGACTTTGGACGATAATGTAGGGAAGCATCTATAGGACCTTGTAATAGGAAATGGTTCCATGAACTTCACACCCAAAACATGAGCAGCAAAATAAAAAATAGATAAATTGGATCTCCTCAAAATTAAAAAAAACTTTTGCACCTCAAAGGACATTATCAAGAAAATAAAAAGGCAGTCTATCCAATGTGAGAAAATATTTGGCAACCATATATCTGATAGAAGCCTACTATCTATCCCACATATATAAAGAAATCCTACACCTCAGAAATAAAAAGAAAAATAGCCTATTTAAAAAATGGGCAAATGAACTGAATAGGACACTTCTCCAAGGAGGAAGTACAAATGGCTAAAAAGCACATGAAAAAATCCTCGAAGTTGCTAGCTATTAGGGAAATGCAAATCAAAACTACAATGAGATACCATCTTACACCGATTAGAATGGCGGCTATTAAAAAAAACAGCAGACTATAAGTGTTGGAGAGGGTGTGGAGGAATGGGCATCCTCATCCACTGCTGGTGGGATTGTGGAATGGTCCAGCCACTGAGGAGGTCATTTTGGCAGTTCCTCAAAAAAACTAACTATAGATCTTCCATGGAGTTTTTAGGTATACTTCCAGAGACTGGAGCCTCCCGCCTACCTATGTGCCAGGTGTGCATGAAATCTAGGTGGAGCTGCAACTCCTACCCTACAGCTCAATGGACTCATCCAAGTCACCTGGTGAGGAGACAACGATGGGCAATGGCCATCCCAGGGAATGGAGAGGGCCTGCATCTGCAGGCAGGATCATCCCACCCACCATATCCATGGGATATAAGCCCTCTCTCACTTGGAGGTGGAGTGGACATCACCATCCCAGTCCCCTCAGGATTAGGGGAAGAACTATGGACTAGAGTGGACTTGATGGTATTCTGTTGTTCACATATGTGATTCTAGCAATGGAAGAAATTATAACAATGAGGTGGAGCCAGTGGCCAGTTGACACTTTTGGGGCAGGGAGGGGACGAGCAGTTGAAATTCAGTGGCTTCTTTGGGACTTGGAGGTTGTCCTGAGTACCATTGTGGCAACGGATGTAGGCCATTTTAAATCAGCATTCACCACTCAGAACTGTGTGGGAGAGAGTGTGGTCTACGGTGTGAACTGTGGTCTATGGTTGGTGCCAAGGCCCCAGGATGTGTAAGTTCATTGAGGGTGGTGGGCCACACTTGTGGGAGATATTTGTGTGGTGGGAGGTGTGGGAGGTGGGAAGCATGGGAATCCCAGTGGGTTCCGTGTAATATTTTGGGTAATCTAAGCACCTCTTAAAATATATATATATAACATTTTTGTAAGCAAATGCACATATATGCATATATGCATATAAATATTTATATATCATTTTGCAAATGTTGGTATGTATTGTGAAAACTTTGATTTTTACCCACAATAAAAAATTTAAAAAAAGATAAAAAAAAAAAAAAAGAAAGAAAGCACAATTTATAAACAGTGGGAGAAGCTCTTGGCGCCCTTGCTTCCACCTCCCTCATCACCTTGTGGTGACCAGCCAGCCTATGCTCCCATTGTGTTTCTCTGGTCTTATTCTAGAGTAGAGTAGCTCCAATGTGCATACTGGGGTAGCTGTATAACAGTGTCAATCTATGGAGTGACAGCCGGAAAGACTGAACTCATTTCTGTCCCAAGCTCCCAGAACTTGCCTGCAGGGAAGTTAAAATAACATAAGAAACAATTCCAAGCAGCCTGGGACAAAATTTATCTGCTTTTCATCATAAAAAGAGTACCCTGGAGAGCTATAAAATTTATTTTAGAGGGAGTAGAGGGGACATTTATATTTTTGTAAAAGAGGAATTCCTAAAGCTATTAAAAACCTGACTAAGACAAGAAGTAGGCTCAGAAAAGATGGAGAGGACCAGATACTTCACACTCACCTCAAGATCGTTCTTTTGATAGTAGTGCTAAACTCTGAAGAAATGCATCAGCCAACACAGAGCCAATTTGCAAAGATTGTGAAAGGTGGACTTTGCATCTGTTTGTTTTTGTTAGGTCCTAGCACATAAGTTCATATCACTAGCTAGATAAGCACTAGAGAAAAGGCAGTTCAAGCACTAAATCTTAGGTTAATCCTTAAATTATTAAAATGTGCAGTATATAAAAAAAGATTACAAGAAAAAGAAAGAAATAGGATATGATTGCCAATGCAAAGGAACAAGAAAAAGATCAACCAACCATTAAAAAGAAGACAAGACTTTGGAAACATGGGACAAAGCTTTTTATTTTTTTTCTTTAATGATCAGTATGCTTATGGAGATCAAAGAAAATATAGAGAAAGAGCTAAAGAATATCAGGAAGAAATGAATTAACAAATAAGAATCTAAATAGATGGAAAGAAATTTTAAAAAGGAACCAAACAGAAATACTGGAGTTGAAGACCACAATGACTGAAAGGAAAAATTCCCTAGAAAATTTCAGCAGCACATTGGAGCTGGGAGAAGAAACAGTCTTTCAACTTGAAGACAAGACACATGAAATGATTCAGGATGAGGAGCAGAAAAGAATGAAAAATGAAAATGAACAGAGCCTAAGAATATTGCATGACATCATCAAGCATACCAATATATGCATTATGGAAATTCCAAAAGGAGAAGAGAGAGAGAAAAAAACAGAATGAATACTCAAAGAAATATTGGCAGAATACTTCCCAAACAAAAAATACATGAATACGCATATTCAGAAGCACAGAAGCCTCTCAACAGGAAAAATTTGAAGAGAACCATGCTCAGAAAAAAAGAAGTCAAATTATCAAATGCCAAAGATGAGGACAGTGTTCTGAACCTGGGAAGAGAAAAGCAACATATATGTACAAGAGAGCCCAAACAAGAGTAAATGTGGATTTCTCATCATTAGACACGGAGGCAGGAAGGCAGTTAGTTAGACAAAATATTTAAAAGTGCTAAAAGAAACCAATTGCCAACCAAGAATTTTGTTTGGTGAGACTGCTTTAAAAAGTGAGGGAGACAATAAGACATACAAAAAATAAACAAAAGTGTGGGAAATCACCACTAGACATGCCTACAAGTAATGCTAAACAGAGATCTTCAGCCAGAAAGGAAAGGATATTAGACAGTGGACTGAAACAGCATAAAGAAATAAAGACTTCCAGTAAAGGAAACTATATGGGTAATTGCAAATGTCAGTACTATTGTAACATGTTTATTGGTATGTAACTCCACATCTGTCTTCTAAAAACTTCTGAAATGTAAATGCATAAAATGTAATGATATATCTATAGTTTTGGATATACAATATATAAAGTTGGATTTTTTAAAATCTTCATAAAAAACAGGTAAGGAGAGAGGGCTATATGAGCACTTTATGTTTATATTATTGAAGCTAAGTTGGTATCAAATTAAACATGATGTTTGCATAACATTGTGATTTTACTTAATGCAATTGAATTGTACACTTAAAAATGGTAAAATTGTAAAATTTTATGTTATGGCTATTTTGCCACAATGCAAAAATATTTAAAAGCAATTAATTGGTTATTGCCTGTTATTGGGAAACATTATGTAGAGGTTTTAATTAAATGTTACAACTCAATTTGTCCATCAATATAAGCATTACCAATATTTCATTGAAATCAGTTAAATTAATTCTACCAGGTGCAGAAGTATTATACCAAATGACGGTTAAATTATTTCTTAAACTATTATCATTACTAAATAAGTCATTTAGAATTACAATGGTAAATTCTTGGCCTTCGCAACAAAATTATCCCCTGCCAATCTACCAAATGATGTCATGGAATGGGGTGTGAATCAATGACCATTCTCAGTTAATTATAGATTCTGTATCTCTTACAGTCCAAGATAAATGCTTTGGTTCATAAAGGATCCCAATTAGCCTTACCTCTAAGTAATGACCATTATCTCCCAACTGGTAAATTCTTATGAAGTTTAATAGGTTTCCAGTTCCAACGTGCTACTGGGTACTTCAGATTTTAGTTTATGTGGGAGACCTTGGAAGTTAATGAGCACCTAAACAAGCATATTATTTTTTCACATATTCTCCTTGACTATGGGGACCAAAAGTTCACCATAAATTCATTCCTATGCTTCTGCTGCCAAGATCCCAAGTCATTGCCTTTGAGCTTCTTATTCATTCATTAGGAGGAGCATAGTTCACATCCCCTCTTGGATCAGAATGGTCTTATCCATCATTGTATCCTATTATGCTGTATATCTATCTGCTATTTTTATATCAATTTTTCTACAACTCACCAATTTGCTTGTCATCCTTTCACTTCCTCTCTGAAAAATATCCCTTCAAAGAGGCCATTAATTACACATAAATCCAATTCCTGACTATGATTCTCTTCAGTGAAGGCAATTTCTGCTTGGACTCCTAGACATCAGCCAACACCTCCAGGGATATTTAGAAATTTAGACCAATGATTGTTTTTCCACCAACTATACTGTTGCCAAACATGTGTTGATTGAGAAAATTCAAGTAATAGTTGGGATCTGAAAATGTTAAGTTCCCCAGGATAATGTCATGTGGATATTAGCATCCTTCCAATTTAGTTTAGTTTCAGTATGACAAAGAGCTTACCATGGGCACCTCCAGCACATATTGGAGCTAAGATCAGCCCATATAGTCCCTCCTAAAATTACATTGGATTCTATTTACATGTATTCTTTACTTTGATTATTGTGCTCAATATGCAAAATTAAGATCAATAAGTATTAGGGCACAAAATACAAAGAGAAGGCAGACATGCAGCAGGAAGGCATGCATGTTGGTCCATTTCTCAACAGGCTAACCTTCAATTTTAATTGCACATTGACCTGTGACTCTGTTTTTGAGTACAGTCCTTTGTGTGCATCCAGATGGCAAAATTTCTCCCATATTCTCTCCCAAAACAATCTCATAATAGATATAAACTATATACTGAGAAGCAAAAGAAAAACCAACATTATAATTTTTCCAACTCTTGCTTCAGAAGGTGTTGTTAATGACATTGAGGCACATCCCATAGATGAGTCCAGATAGAATGCTTCTGAATTCCATGGGTACCCATATTGGTTCATCAGCTCCCAGGAAAGGGGTAGGTTTTTGTAAACAAATACCTTCACCCTTATGGCTACCTGTAAATATAGCTGAACAATACCAAAGTAAGGTTAGGTTTTCTTTTTTTTTTTTGCATTATTCATTTATTGCCTCCCTTTTGATCTACAATTATTTCTCTTTCTTAAAATTTGAATTAAATTTCAAATAGATCCTTTATCAGATATAACCCAGGGTTCTTTTATGTCGCATTCATATAAGGGCCATTTTTCAGGGCACTTGGACAGTCCATAGCCTATTAAAATTGCATTGCTTACTGCTTAATAATCAGTAAAATCTATACCATATCACTATTGTTATCATCCTGTTCCTATGATGCCACAATGAGCACCACTCGTAATTCTGCCCATTGAGTAAATTTATCTTTTCCCTCTTTAAAGAACTGATCTCTCTGCTGCTGCTTTTCAGATTGAGTGCTGCCCAATTTTTAATTTTTTTATTTTTTATTTTGAGGTACTGGGGCTAGGAATTGAACCCCAGACCTCATATGTGGGAAGCAGGTGCTCAACCAGTGAGCCACATCAGCTCCCTGGAGTTGGTGTTTTCATTTGTTCACTTGTTGTTTGTTTGTTTTTTTTGCTCTTAGAAGGCACCAAGGACCAAACCTGGGACTTACCATGTGGGAAGCATGTCTTCAACTGCTTGAGCTTACCTGCTCCTCGCTGCCAACTCTTGAGCTACTATCTGTAAACCATGCTTCCTGTTAGGAAGCCTTCAATCAGTGATCATGCAGAGAAGCTCATTTTGCTATGGAGTTAGATTATTCCTCAGGTTGATAAAATTTAGGGCATAATGGCACAAAAGCAACCTGTGTGTGCGATGAGCTCCCCTTTCACATGTTTAACTTAGATTTTAGGTAATAAGGGAATTTTATTCATTTTTTTAATCTGCTGGCATTATTATCTGATAAAACCCAGGACATATAGGTATTTTTCTTCTTAAAATAATGTTATATCCTTTAGAAATTAACGAGGTTTCCAATAGTCCAATAAAAAGCTAGCAACTACCTTTCAAATGGCATGTATTTTTTGCTGAGTCAGGTAACTTTCCAGTCCAAAATGAGATCTGTGAGCAGCTCACAGTATTTTCCACACCTTATGTTCCTCTCTTGATTATGCCCAGTCTCTCAAAAATCTTCAACCTCTTTTTATCTCTTCTATTTCTCTGTCTCCTTTGTCTCCTTCTCCCTCTCTACTAGCTTCTTCCCACTGTTATTTAAACATGGTCAATTTCTCCCATAAAAAAAAGAAATATTCATCCTACTCCTGTGTTCTCCTTTAGTGAATAACTGGAAACTTTTAACAACTATTTTGTTGAACAGAAAAGTTGAGGACCTTGCCCAAGATCACACAGATTATGCTGGGTTGAATAAATGATAACCAAAATGTAGCAGTACTGAATACATCTGTCTTGTAAACATTTCTTTCCATTTAATTCAGAATATATTTTTCAACTCTTTACTATGTATAATAAAGCAGTTGTAAGTGTTACATGCCATCTTTTGGTATTCTGCTCAATCATGTTATTTTATTTGAGGCTTTTATATAGGTTCACGTAAGCTAAGTGATGTGCATCGAGTCATAGAGTAAGCAATCAAATTGGTAACTATTACCAAGTTCATTAATTTAGTGTATAATTTCTCTAGGATCCTACCATAGCCCATCCAGGAAGGTTGTCCCTTGTTCTATCTCTGAACTTCTGCTTTCTCTGCATCAGGAAATTCTCAGAATCAAACTTTTTTACATTTTACTTAGACAGGTCATCTGAATAGGGCACAAAACTAAGAAAGGAAGATAGATGTTCTCTTCTCCAACCTCACTTTCCTGGTCAGCTGCAGCACATAGGATCTTTCTTAGGAGGGTGTCCTTCCTGCCACTTTCATTGAACCAAGGTTCCTAAACAATTCAAACTTGATCTGAGTCAGCACTTCCTCTGACATCCCATCTAGGGGGTAGACACATCATACCACCAGTGCCTTATGAGGTACAAGAACATAAAGATTACAACTCAAGATTAGAAATCAGATCAGTCTGGAGTTAAATATTGGTGATACTAAATATTAGGTTTTTCACTTTGGTCAAATGATGCTCAAAGTTAGCATAAATTTCCTTATACATATAAAATGTAAATAATAATATCACCCTCATAGGTATTATATAAGACTTTGATGAGATATATTACTTAGTAAAGTAGAAGATATAGAGAAAGTGTTCATTATTTGTTAGTTCTCTTTGTACTCACATTTCCATTAACACCTACGAGCTTTCCAGGAAAATTAAACTTCATTATTAGTTTTTTTTATATATAGAGAGAAGATAAAAATACTGTAAAAAGAATAATAAATTATAGTGACTTGTGACTCAGTACTCAATTTTGCAATAATTGGCCTTTCTTCTCTCTTAAATTCTCTAGTTTTCAGAATCCTACTAAGGATAAGAGAAAAGAAAAAAACCTATATATGTGAGTTAATAATTCTTGCCAGAAATATGGGTCAGTGATACCATGTCTCCTTTCTTGTACAGAATATAACAGGAGATAATAAGTCTTCACTTTGTGCCAGGCTTCATTCTAAGTTTGTTACACACATTAGCTCCTGTAACCACACAACATACTTTGTTTTAGGTACTTTATCATCCTTTTGTATCAATGTGAAAATTGAGGTATAAGGAGTTTGAAAAACTTGTCCATTTCTGAATAGTTACTAAGTAGTAGAATCAGACCTAGGAGGCATGGTTTATTGTACTCCAAAGCTCTTGCTCTTAAGCATTATTCAGATTGTTGATCTTAGAGAACAGTTTATCTGGCTTACATGTGTCAATCCTCAGGGCATCGACAGTAAAATAACAGTTTGCACTGGCCTAAATGTGGTTACATAATATATTGAACAGGTATTATTAGTATTGTTTTACAGACTCTGACTATCTCATGCACCCATACTTCCATAATAGCATATTCTTAAGTGCCTAAAGTCCCAGACTAAAAGATAACTTCCCAACCACCCCATAGGGGCTGACAACCTAGCTCAGCTGACTCTCCCTCACCACCTTGGTCACAAAAGTCAGAGCCAAGAGGACATGAAGAATTATTTTTGCTGTCATCTTGGCTGAAGCTGCTTATTCTAATCCTCTGGGTACTGAAAGTTTAGAGCGTCCTTGTCTTCTTATACTTGAAAAATATCTGTTAAAGTATTTTCCTGTAACCATACATGAAAATATTAGTAGGTATAGACTCTGGGGATTCCTATATATTGATGACCACATTGGCATAACCAACCATGCATTACAGATGCTGTTTTGTTCTAAGATTTCAACCATTTGGATCCAGACTCCAAAGAACCAAAGGAGCTATCGCTAGATTTAGCATGGGCTTAACACTGGCTGCCTAAGAAAAAGACTTAAAATAGTTTTCAGAGACCTGATCAAACAGGGAAACTTTCTACATTTGCTGAGTTTATTAAAAACTTAGTTTTTCTGCTTTAAAACTAATTTGGGGGTTTAAATCAAGTTAGAATTCTGATCAAGTGACTGTTATAATATCATCCACCTAGTCACCAAGAAAGCAAGAATGAGCAAATGTGTAGGGAGAGGTCTTATGGAGAGATGTCTGCCATCCGTTAGGTTTTCCCACACCATAAATTTCTATTGAATTTAATTCTCTCAAAGTTTTCTTATTAGGAAATTAATTATCTGAGCAGGGGTAAATATGACATACACAGGATAGTTAAGCCTTTCGAGCAAAACTAAATGCAGTCCATGAACTCAGAATTATTTAGGAAGCGTCTCTTAATAATCTTTTTCAAGTCACTAATTGAAGAAAAGAAATACTCTACCTAAGGCAGGGATTCTTAACCTCTTTTGTTCCATGGACTCCTTTGCCAGTCAGGTGAAAACCACAGACACCTTACTAAGTCCAACTATACTGTGTACTATTTAATAAATAGACCACAGTTCACACTGTAGACCACACTCTCTCCCACTCACTTCTGAGTGGTGTGTGCTGATTTAAAATGGCCTACATCCGTTGCCACAACAGTACTCAGGATAACCTCCAACTCCCAAAGAAGCCCCTGTATTTCAACTGCTCATCCCCTCCCTACCCCAAAAGTGTCAAGTGGCCACTGGCTCCACCTCATTGTTATAAAAATAACATTTTTGTAAGCAAATACACATATATGCATATATATTTATATATCATTTTGCAAATGTTTGTATGTATTGTGAGAATTTTGATTTTTACCCATAATTAAAAAAAATAATAATAAATAAATATATCACACCTGCACCAACATGGCCCCACAAGAATAATATTTTTGTTAAATTTCAATTCAAACTTATAGACCCCTTGTTAAGAACCCCTGATTTAAGGCAAAAATGGGTAAAGCAGCAGAAAATGATGGGTCAATGGTTGCTACAAATAAGATCCCTTGTTGTGGGATGAACATGTCACTTCTTCTCCAAATGTGCTCAGAGAGGTAGGTACATTCTTATTAGTATTTTCACTTAAGTGAACACTAGAGTTCAATTTACAGGTAGATTATATTTAGACGTGTTTAATTATGAATATTGGATGATATAAACAGTCTACTTAGAAAAGCAGTCATTGAGATAATGTGGACCTTGACAATAGATAAAAACATAAAATCTTTTAAAAGTATTTTACTTTCTTCTATCTTGACTCAAAAAAAAATTTACATGTATCCATTACATTTGAGAAATGTATATATTTATTCATCTGTATTTACTTTTTAGTTTTTAATTGTTTATGTTTTCAATTATTAAATGTACAAAATAAAGTTAAAGAAAAAATAGTATTTTACTGACAATAAATGCAGTATATTTTCTTTATAGTAAACTCATATCAGAAAACTTATGAAAGTAGTGCATAAAAATTGCTGTTAATCCCAAACTCAGATAGTGTTATTCATTGTTAGTGTACTTTTAAAAGATATTTTTCCAAGTCATTTTAGACAACTGAGATCCTAATATATATGACATTTTGAATCTTGAATTTTCCATTCAATATTTTACAGAAAATATCTTTCCACATGAGTAAATCTTCTCACAAAGCAGCAGAAAATGATAGGTCAAAGTGAGTCAATTGTATGAAATCACTATAATGTCCTCCTAATACTTCATAATTGTACATCATAATTAATATCACAGTTCCATTTATGTAGATATTTGGGTCATTTTTCAATTTTTTACTATTATAAAAATGTTATGAAATATAATCTGTATGCATAAATTGTGCCCATATTTTTATCCAGAGTAGATTTCTAAGAGTAAGGAGTAGTGGATGAAGGCATATGACCAATTTAAAGCTCTTATTATGTAAAGTCAATGTTATTTCCAGAACATTGTATGCCTATGCATACCAGCACTGAGTAATATGATTCTCTTTAGTCTTTGCAAGTTTGCCAGTTAAAATACTTCACTATTTAAGTTGCATTTCTTTAACTTTTGAAATAGAAATTTTATTTTAGATAACTCACAGTTTTGTATGAGATTTACCTTTGCATTATTTTGCCCTTTTTATAATGTTGTGAATAGACTTTTTCCTTGTTTCTAACTAATATGTTAGTTCTATAATAATACATGTATGATATATTTGTAAATATTTGTCACGTGTGTTCCATGTCTTTGAGTATTTGAATCCATCAGTTTGCTCTGTATTTTATACCACTACATTCTCGCTAAACATACCCTATTCATTCACAGATCAGATATATATTTATCTCTTTGCTTTATTTTAAACAAATTTATGCTTTATTATAAGCTTTTGTACATACAATTCTTTGCTTTACTACTTTTGATAATTATATAAAGAGAAGATTTAATTTGTATGGAAAAATCAGCTACAGAAACGTCTTTTATTGCCCCTCTGAATATGACAGTAATTCCTCAAATAGTGAACTCCAAAATTTCCAAAAATTTGGAAAATAATGGATTGCATCAAGCTCTTGCTCTATCTTTTAAAGAATATTCTTCTTCCAGAGGTGTTCATTAAAGGATCTATGATATTCGCATACAATTTTGCTTGGCTGTAGCATAAGTTCACAACTCTAAATACCTGGGTATATCTTACTACCGCCTCATATATTCACTGAGTTCAGATGATTTTGAAATGTGACTAAATTCTCCCTAATTGCAAACAGAATTCATGTGAGGTTTTATAATCATGTTGAAATAAGGTGAAAATTATAACAAACTTTGCATTTTAGCATCACCTGCAGGAATAGATAGAGAAGAGCTACAGCGAAGTACACATTTATGAATTCAAGCCTCTCTTCTATCTTACAAGTCATAATTTATTCCAATATTTCTATGGGGAAAATACTGTGGCAGTAATTGGGAATAATTGTGGGAAAGCTGCCTGGAATATCAAGCATCATAAAACCATGAGCGTGTGTGTGTGTGTGTGTGTGTGTGTGTGTGTAGAAGAGGGTTACATGTTCAATATGAAACTAGTAATAAAGCCCAGCCTTAACTCTGGAATTTATCATCTTGGGTTTCCATCAATCTTACAGGAAACAAATAACCCTGACAAATATTATTTTTTAATCAGATTTTATCTATAACTTTTGCAATCTGTGTGCTCTTTGCAGATATATCAATTATAGGATTCATGGAGTGAGTGAACATGACAGAATTCATCCTATTCGGCCTGATGCAGAACACAGATGTGCAGAAACTTTTGTTTATTGTATTTACACTCATCTACTTTTTCACTCTGGCAGGCAACCTACTTATTGTAGTGACCATCACCATCAGTCCAGCCTTGGGTTCACCCATGTATTTTTTTCTGTCTTTTATGTCCTTTCTAGATGGCTCCTTCTCTTCTACTATGGCTCCAAAAAAGATATTTGACTAACGCACTGAGAAGAAAACTATCACCTCCAGTGGGTGCATGACTCAACTCTTTGCAGAGCATTTCTTTGGAGGAGTAGAGCTCATCCTGTTTATGGTGATGGCCTTTGACTGCTACGTGGTCATCTGCAGGCCCCTGCACTACAGATTCATAATGAACCAGAAGATGTGTGTCCTGCTGGTGGTCATGTCCTGGGCTGGAGGATTTCTTCATGCTTTGATTCAAATCCTTTTTATGCTGTGGCTGCCCTTTTGTGGCCCCAATGTCATTGACCATTTTGCCTGTGATCTTTAGCCTCTGCTGAAACTATACTGCTCTTGACATACACAGCTTTGGCCTCTTTGTTGCAGCCAATAGTGGACTGATGTGTATGCTCACTTTTTCTATTTTTATCATCTCCTATATTCTCATCCTTGCTCCCTCAGAACTCACAACTCTGAAGGATAGTGGAAAGCTCTCTCCACCTGTGTTTCCCATATCACCATGATCATCTTATTCTTTGTGCCTTTTATATTTGTGTGCCTTTCTCCTGTGGCCATCTTCTCCATCAACAAAGCAGTGGTTGTGTTTTATTCTATGATAACACCCATGTTAAACCCTTTAATCTATACACTCAGAAATGCAGAGGTGCAAAATGCCATGAGGAAACTCTGGAGCCAAAGAATGATCTAATGATCTTGGGTATGAGTTCATGTGAATAGAGAAGACAAAAACAAAATCCATACATATTTTAACAACATATGGAGTTGCAGTCATAGCATGTGGGGTTAAGTATATTTTGATCCCATTGCTATCTAAATCTTCAATGTTTCGTCATTCACAAATAATCAGTGTTTGAATACACGATGACTAAAATTTATTCCAAGTTGAAACTCCTTTGCCTTTATGAATTTTGATCAAAAGGAACTTGCTAATTGATATAAAAATGTCACAGTGTTTGAAAATCCGTTGATTTACATAGTGGAACAATACTGTGTAAAGCTTCAGTAATAGAACAAACCATCAGGCAAAGTTCTTAAAGTACCTATAATGGTGTGATGGCTAAGTATTTTGTTGAAAATGCATTATTTCCATCCTGACTGTTGAAGTCAGGGTAGACATATTATTGTCAAAGTAGGGGCAAACCAGAAATCTGTTGGTTTGGAGGGATGACAGAAAGTCAAAATGCAGAACTCCTCCCAAATTACTGTGCTGTGTTACACAATACCACGGGGCAACATTTACATTGTAGCTTGGCTTCTAATCAGAATAATTATTTCTAAATAGAGTCTTTTTATGCTTCTGTTGTTATGGTTTAAACAGCTAAATGAATTGTTTAAACTATAAGTGAATACATCATCTACCTACCACTTTATCTAAGATGAAATGAATTGCTGAAGAAAATTATACAATAATACACTAGAGGATGCTAACAACAATTATGTACTCCAAAAGAAGCTAGGTCTTCAAAGCTTCTTGATCAATTTTTTTTTTTTTTTTGGCTATGCTAGACATTTCCTCCACTACAAAATCTTCTTAGCATATGTTCTAAATTTTGAACCAAATTCCTATAATCCCTATCCCACAAATTTTCCTTTCCTCTCAGAAGAATGCTATGACTCTTGTCAGGAATATCTGGATCATCACAGATAATAAAAAAATGTATCCATAATGCTTATCAACTTAAAGCCTGACTGCTGGAATAAATAAAACATATGCAAGGTCTCCTATTTACTGTTAATCTGTTTACATGTGTTCTACATAGAGCTCCTTGTTTTCACCACAGAAGCACTATTTCTAACTCCTAGATCAGATAACCTTGAAATATATATGGGCCCACATAGCCGTTCTGAAGACTTGGCCTTAGAGGAAAAAATATATATGCGAGAGGATTACAAAATTCAGTGCCCTTCTCATTTGTATGAAATCAAAGTTCAGTCAGTTGGAATTCTTCTGTCCACTGTAAGGAAATTCTCCCTAAGGGCCAGTTTCAGCCTACCTCTGCTGACATCCTCTTATAGGGAAAAACTCCAAATGAGCAGTCAGATTGATGGGAGCCATGCCCTGCATTAGTCATTAAGGGGTTTGCTCATGCATAATCAATAAGTGTTTCGCTGGAACCAAAAGCCATCTTGCTTCCTGCTCAATGAAGTTTTTAATGGTGCATCTTTCTAAGGGTGAACAGGATGCCCATCTCAAACCTTCATTATTGCCCTAGGTATGAGAACTATTTAAATATAACATGGCAAGGACATTACACCAACCTATGTGATTACTAGCAAGTTTGTAGCCAAGTACACATCAGAGTCTGAGGGAGAGAATGCAAGTGGATCCTTCGTTCTTCAGAGTTCTTCTTTCTCCTCTAGGTGTCTTTTACAAGGAGGCTGTGCTGAGCGTGTTTTTTCTCAATGACTTCTGTTTATGTGCATAGTTCCTAACTATGTCTGTGTATTCTCCATCAATTGGGTAGAATAAATGTCTGCTCTATTTCTCCAAATAGATTATGATATACTCTCTCCAAGGCACTCATATAAAAAAATTACATCCATGCCCTTTAAGTCACTTAATTGGGGGTTGAGAACAGCTGGCAATCCCATATCCTAGGTCCTCTCAGCCAATAATCAATGAAAATGCCACAGTCTCACAGTGTGTGGGCCGTGTTTATTTTAACATATTACTGTATAATGAGTAAATATATAATCAGTGTAAATTGCCATATCAAAAGACTAATGATACAAAATCATATGTTCATCTCAAATGGTAAAAAAATTATGTGACAATATTCATATTTTACTTAAGGTAGTAGCTTTTGGTAGAATAATCATATAAGAAAAATACCTCAATATGAAAAATGCATCTCCAAAAATTTACAGCTAACATCAAAGGATATATACTGCTTAATTCAATTTTTACAACATTCAAGAAAAGGCAAGCATATAGGGACAGAATCAGATCAAGTTTAGCATGGGCCTGGAAGCAGGAAGAGAGTTGAATACAAAAGGGCACAGGAGAATATTTTCAGGTAATGAATAGTCTATATCTGGATTATGGTGTGATTATACAGCTTACATGTTTGTCAAAATTGCATCTTATTAAAATTTTTAAACTCATATATATTACATATGTTCAAACAACAGACCCTTTGATAATTAGTATAAAACAAAATACTATTTACAATAATAAAACAATATCCAAAAAAACTAAATTTGTCAAGAAACATGCTACATATATATGGGGAAAAAAAGTGAAGCATTATGAAGAGTATAAAAGAAGATTCAAATAAAATCTATGTTCATGATAAGAATTCTCAATTCTCTAAATCTATGAATTCTTTGTAAATTGTCCTTCCTAAATTAAATCAGATTGAAATCACTAACAGAAATTTGTTTTGTGACCAAACTAATTTATTTTAAACTTACTGTATAACAAATATGCAAGAGTTGGCATAATTCTAAAAAAAAAAAAAAAAAAAAAAAGTAACAAGGGTGTATTTTGTTAATAAATACCAAATTGTATTATAATTTTAAGGCATTTATAACATATTAAATTGCACATGAATAAAGTGATCAATGAAACAGAATAGAATACTGAAATCAATCCAAATACATGGGGCATTTTAAAGTGCAATAAAGCTGTGATTTAAAAAATTGTGAAGTCCATCCCAGAATCCTTGGGATTGGGGAAAGAACTATGGACTAGAAGGGACTTAATTGTATTCTACTATAGACATATTGTGATTCTAGCATGGAAGAAATTACAGCATTGATGTGGAGCCAGTGGCCACTGGAGGCTCTGGGGACAGGGAGAGGGGAAAACAATTGTAATAAAGGGGCTTTTTTGGGACTTGGGAATCATCCTGAGTGACATTGCAATGACAGATATAAGCCATTTTATATGACCACACAACATGCAGAACTGTGTGAGTGAGAGGGTAGACTACAGTGTGAACTATGGTCCATGCTTAATGGCAAAGCCGCTGGATGCATTTATCTATTACAATAATGTGCCACCCTAATGAAGGATATTTATGTGGGAGGTTGTGGGAGGTATGGGGAGTGGGACATATGGGAATCTCTATATCTTTTGTGTAACATTTATGCATTCTAAGTATCTTTTAAAATATAATAATAATAGAAAAAATGGTGAAAAGATAATAATAAGCAACTATATGAACAATCATCTAGGAAAACAGCTAAAATGCAATAGCTATTAAACTTCTTAATATCAAAATAAATTCCAAATGGATGAGAAAATTTTAAATGTGAAATATAAAAAAAAAGTAACATACAAAAATTAAATGATAAAAATGTGGAAGAATATTTTGGTGAAAGTGAAGCCAGGAATTACTGACTAAGCAATATATACAAACCAGAGACATATTGATATTATACTAGTTAAAAATATCAAAAACAAATCACAAGGTGCAAAAATTACAATGATGTATGTATAAAAGGCATAATATCTTAGTATATAATTAGCTCATAAAAATCAGTATGAAAAAACAATTAAAGAGTAAAACAATTTTAAACAATTCACAAAGTAATACAACAATAACAAAATATTGAATGGCCAAAACTCAATTATATTTAAAGAATTTCAATTAAAGTAAACAAAATGATTATCAAACACTTATTGTTTAGAATGTGTACAATTCTCCCTCCTTGGGCAGGAGTATACTTGGTAAAACCACTTGGATGCCCTGTTGGCCATAACTTTGAATATCATCCTTTTCAATACATATACATTTTGACCCAACTATTTCATTTCTAGGAATTAATACTTCCACATATTAAAAAAGACATATGGGAAGCGGCTGTGGCTCAATCAGTGGGGCTCCCGTTTACCATATGGGAGGCCCCGGGTTTGGTTCCCGGGGCCTCCTGGTGAAGGCAAGCCCGCCCGCACGGCGTGGTTAGCTGACCCAGCGAGCACAAACAGCAAGGGGGGGCATAAATGAATAAATAAATAAAATCTTAAGAAAAAAAAAAAGACATATATTTACTAAGGAATTATTGTCGTAGAAAACGATTGGAAACAATATGAAGAGAACTGGATATATTAATTTTTGGACATTTTTATGAAGGAGTTTTACTCAGATCTATATAGACTGGTATGAAAATTTCATCAATATCTTGAGTAATAAAATATAAACTTTTAAAAACAAAGACACAAACATGAATGAATACACACTTTTAATAAACATATACTTGTATTTGCAAAGATTATTAATTCAAGAATCTAAAGAAACAATGTAGTGTGATTACATCTAGGCATGAGAATTTGGGTACTCTGGTGAGCAATAGATTTACAGCTCAAATAATTTTGCATGATAAGCAATATATTATTTCTTTTATTTTAAAAAGTAGAAGCCATGCAAACTAAATAAAACTGCATGTAATTCTAAAGAAATTAAAAAGGAAGTCATTCTATATTGCATTTAATATTTTACTAGTTAATAAAAAGAGTTAGCATAAATGATGGGATTTATAGACAAAACTAAAACTGAAAGGGAAATTAATAAAGATAATGAAGAAATTAATTTAAAACTATATAATATTATAAAAAAATCCTTCACTAATTTATTACATAGGATGTATTGACTTCCTAATATATATTTAATACAACTTTCAAGAAGCAGTGACACACATGATATTATAAAGCTTTCATTTTATCAGAGAAAATTTAATTAATTGCCAGTCATATTGATAAATCCTTAATTATGAATATGACAAATACTTTGAAAGACAGGGAAGGGTGCAACACATATAACCTGTCTTTTTTTTTTTTAATTAATTAATTTTTTATTGTGGTTAAAAATAAAAATTTTCACAATACATACCAATATTTGTAAAATGATATATAAATATATATGCATATATGTGCATTTGCTTACAAAAATGTTATTTATATATATATAAATATATTTTAAGAGGTGCTTAGATTACCTAAAATATTACCCGGAACCCACTGGGATTCCCATGATGCCCACCTCCCACACCACCCACCACATCCCACACAAACATCTCCCACAAGTGTGGCCCTCCACCCTCAATGGACATACACATCCTGGGCCTTGCCACCAACCACAGACCACAGTTCAGATCGTAGACCACACTCTCCCACACAGTTCTGAGTGGTGTGTGCTGATTTAAAATGGCCTACATCCGTTGCCAAAATGGTACTCAGGACAACCTTCAAATCATAAAGAAGCCCCTGTATTTCAACTGCACATCCCCTCCCTGCCCCGAAAGTGTCAAGTGGCCACTGGCTCCACCTCACTGTTATAATTTCTTCCATTGTTAGTATCACCATATTTGTACAACAGTCTACCATCAAGTCCACTGTAGTCCATAGTTCTTCCCCCAACCCTGAGGGGACTGGGATGGTGATGTCCACTCCAACTCCAAGTGAGAGAGGGCTTATATCCCATGGATATGGTGGGTGGGATGATCCTGCCTGCAGATGCAGTCCCTATCCATTCCCTGGGCTGGCCGTTGCCCATCATTTTCTCCTCGCCAGGTGTCTTGGATGAGTCCATTGAGCTATAGGGTAGGAGTTGCAGCTCCACCGAGATTCCATGCACACCTGGCACATAGGTAGGCCAGAGGCTCCAGTCTCTGGAAGTATACCTAAAAACTTCAGCATCACATATAGTTTTGAATAGAAGGGACTGATGAACCATGTGCAGGGAGGACTTATTTGAGTCCAATTCTGTCACTCTCAGGAGCACAGATTCCAAAATAGTGCCCACTAATAAGGCATCAGTCTCTGGGGCTATCCCCCTTTATATAGGACCTGGGTGTCTCCAGAGCTCTCAGGAGCCCCTGTGTGGGGTGATAGGCACTTTGATGTTCTATGAGCTCCTACTGACGTGTGCGTAAGAGTTACCTCCGGGATGACCTCCCAACTCTCTTTGAAGTCTCTTAGCCACTTGAACTCATTTGTCTTTACCTTTTCCCCCTTTTATTCAAGGTCTTTTTCCAGTTGTGTTGCCAGTTGGCACTTGGTATTAATCCCTCATTGCCAGGGAGGCTCATCCCCGGGAGTCATGTCCCATGTTGAGGGGAAGGTAATGCATTCATATGCTGAGTTTGGCTTAGAGAGAGGCCACATTTGAGCAATAAGGAGGTTCTCAGGTGGCAAACCTTAGGCACTCGACAACAGCAAGCTAAGTCTCAGTTACAAGAGCAAAGACTCACAAGAGTAGTCATCAATAAAAAAGAACTCACCAGTGGGTCATCCTCTTTTGACAGACACTGTCCCTGCACTCAGAGGACTATTGCTGCTCTCTTGGTGACTTTGGCAGAGCTCTACATGCTAGGAATTCAGATTCCCTCATTTATTGTGTGATTGTCCACCCATAGTGACCATGTCCCATCTTTTGATCTTTTGAACAATTTTGTATATCTCTCATGTATATTCGGATGAACTTACTCCCATGAATCCCCCCTCCCAGACACGCCCCACCAATAATCCCCTGCAGTACCCATTGTAACCCTTCTGTGATCCAAATCCTCCATGAAAATGTAGTCCATATAATAATCAAATACACTTAATAGGAAAAAGAAACAACAATGATAAGCTTACATGCAAGAGACAAACATAAGGAAACTCAGGAAAAAAAGATCAAACAAAAAACCAAAACAAAACAAAATATAATTAGCAGACTGGGACATTCAAAAAAATGGGTTAAAAAGCACAAGAAATGCCTTTAAATATATATATATATATTCTTTTTTTCCTTTTATTACTGTGTTATCGGATGTCCGGTGCGCCGTGACACCTTTCCCCTCTCAATCCCCATTGTGTCCCAAATTTTCATTTAATTTTTAAAGAAGTTTTAGCTCACAGTAAAGTTACACACAGAGTACCACAGACTCCCATATACCAAACCACTCCCCCCTTCCCCACACCATATTACACCCCCCCCCTTTTTGGGGGATGTTAGCATTGTTATAACTGTTATACAGATAGCAATATAGAGCAACTAAACATTGTCAATGATTTACTGTATAGTTTACAATTTAGATGATACCGTTTAATAATTTTGATGATATTTACCATGTCCTGTGTCCAATACTGTAAGGTAATGAAAAACCTTTCCCATGACCACCAAACACCCCATTAGATCTTGACTGTTCCCTTCCCCCCAGCCCCCCAGGGCACATGACACCACCCTATTCCAACCCATGGAATGTCAAGATTCACAGTCACATTCCCTGGGAATTTGAACCTGCCCTTCCTAATCCACCCACCCACCAGTGCTGCACCACCAAACCCAGGAACACCACCACCCATTTGCCCCATCCCCCAACATGCAACTACACTCTATCCCTTTACCATAGATTTTGTCCATATGGGTGATGGCTCAAAGCCTGCTCTTCTCTTACTTTCCATTGTTAACCTATCTTTCAGACAATGGTTCTTAGAGACTGCTCACTTTCCTCAGTTCAGATCAGTGAGGTCATATATAGTTCATCCTTCAGTGCCTGGCTTGCTTCACTCAACATAAGGTCTTCAAGATTCATCCACGTTATTCCATGTGTTCTTACAGCTGTGTAATATTCCATTGTATGTATGTACCATATTTTGCTTATCCATTCGTCTGTTGATGGGCACCGGGGCTGATTCCAACTTTTGACAATGGTGAACAATGCCGCTGTGAACATTGGTGTGCATATATCTGTGGGTGTCTTTGCTTTCAGTTCTTCTGGGTATATACCCAGCAGTGGAATTGCTGGATCATATGGAAGATCTATTGTTAGTTTTCTGAGGAACTGCCAAACTGTCCTCCACAGTGGCTGGACCATACCACAGTTCAACCAGCAGTGGATGAGGGTTCCTGTTCCTCCACATCCTCTCCAACGTTTAGTGTCTCCTGTTTTTTTTTTTTTTTTTTTTTTTTATTGTGGGTAAAAATAAAAATTCTCACAATACATACAAACATTTGCAAAATGATATATAAATATACATGCATATATGTGTATTTGCTTACAAAAATGTTATTTATATATATATATATATACATATATTTTAAGAGGTACTTAGATTACCCAAAATATTACACAGAACCCACTGGGATTCCCATGTTACCCACCTCCCACACCTCCCACCACCTCCCACACAAACATCTCCCACAAGTGTGGCCCACCACCCTCAATGAACTTACACATAATAGCTGCCATTCTGATGGGTGTAAGATGGTATCTCATTGTAGTTTGATTTGCATTTCCCTGATAGCAAGCGATGTTGAGCATTTTTTCATGAGCTTTTTAGCCATTTGTATTTCTTCATTGGAGAAGTGTCTTTTCAGGTCACTTGCCCATTTTTTAAATGGGTTGTTTGTCCTTTTATTTTCAAGGTGTAAGATTTCTTTATATATGCAGGATATTAGGCTCCTATCAGATATATGGTTGCCAAATATTTTCTCCCATTGTATAGGCGGTCTTTTTATTTTCTTAATAACATCCTTTGAGGTGCAGAAGTTTTTAATTTTGATGAGATCCCATTTATCTATTTTTCCTCTTGCTGTTCGTGCTTTGGCTGTGTAGTTCATGAAACCATTTCCTATTACAAGGTCCTGTAGATGCTTCCCTACATTATCTTCCAAGGTCTTTATGGTTTTGGCTCTTATATTTAGATCTTTGATCCATCTTGAGTTGATTTTTGTATAAGGTGTGAGATGGTATTCTTCTCTCATTCTTTTGGATATGGATATCCAGTTCTCCAAGTACCACTTATTAAAGAGGTCATTCTCTCCAACTGAGTGGGCTTCGTGGCCTTGTCAAATATCAGATAACTGTATATGCGAGGATCTATATCAGAACTCTCAATTCGGTTCCATTGGTCAGTAGGTCTATCCTTGTGCCAATACCACACAGTTTTGATCACTGTAGCTTTGTAGTGTGTTTTAAAGTCAGGTAGTGTGATACTCCAACTTCATTTTTCTTTTTTTTTTTTCTTTTTCAATATGTCTTTCTTTATGTCTTTCGTGGCCTCTTGCCTCTCCAAATATATTTTAACATGTCTTCTGATTTATTAGGAGTTGTGTGCTAAAGTCAAATAATCCTTTGTATTGTGGATGATGTACTTATTTCCTACCTGAAGGAATCTATCTGATATGATTTTTCTTCTCCAAAGCTTCAAAATCATAGCACTTGTTATCTCAGAATTTCTCAGAATGTATATTAAGGGGTTCCACATGGGTGCTAAGACTGAAAAATATGATCAATGAATTGTAATTGGGATGGTTTCCGGAGTTCTTGAACACCAAAACATTTAGAGAATGAAGAAGACAACCACAGTGATGTGGTAACCATAGGAGGAGAGGGCTTTCCATATTCCTTCCTGATTAAGGATCTTTAGGGAATCAAGATGACAGAGAAAAAGGTGATTAAGAGCAGAAATGCAATATAGCAGCTCAGTTTTCCATTAGCCACCCCAAGAGGCAAATAACATTTGTGTCAGTACAAACAAGTTTCAATAAGTTGTATACATCATAGATAAAATGGTCATGGGCATTAGGGCCACAGAAAAGGAGACCATAAATAGAGTTAGGTTTTATTGCTTGAAGGCAGAAAACTTCCAATTCAGATCTCTATTACCAGCCAGACACAAAACCTTTACCTCATAGTAATCAGGAAATACAAAGGATTAGAGATGGCCACATATGGAGGTCCTGGAGGACACAATAAGTCACAGTGTCTCTTGATTCCATCTTTCCTTATATAAGTGCTAATTTCAGATTTTAGAAATATTTTATAAAATAATGAAACTATACTAAAATATATTAGATTCTTAATCTTTTTACAAACTTGGATAAGGTATAGTTTCATATCCTCCATGATTTTATATATAATAACACCATCACATAAATAGAGATAAATGCAATAAATGCTACTATAAATTCACTTGATTTTAGGTGCAGTATAGGAAAATCTAAATCAAATTGGGATCAGAGAAAGCTTCCCCCAAAAAGTAATGTTTTAGGTGAGTTCTAAAGGAGAAGTGAGAATTGATTAGAAAAAGAAAGGATGAGAAGGGAATTCCATGAAAAGGCTCAAAATGTTAAAATGTCACAAATGTATAAACAAAGACCCATTTAAGGTAACCTATATATTCAATGTGGGCTGAACTAATAATGAATGAAAGTCCACAGACCGCAAGTCGCTATACTGGATTTCATCCCAACTCACTGAAATCTCCTTTGCATCTTTGTGTGAATCTTCCTCCTTTTCCTTTACGATAAATGCTGAAGGATCTCAATTTTGTATCTGTAGACCTTACCTCTTCCCTAAAGATCAAGCTCATCTATTGCAACTACCTAATGGATATGGTTAATTGCATATCAAATTAGTATTTATAAAACTTTAAAAAAAATCTTTCCACGCAAAACCTGTTCTTCTCTATTTTTGCCCATACCATAGTATTAAATAGTCCCACCTTCCATGTTATTGTTCAGACCAAATGTCGCACAGTGTCCTTCACTCCTTAAATGCTCTAACATGACTTATTCTAACATTGACAAATCCTACTGATTCTACTTTCAAAATATATCATGTATTGAATTATCTTTACTGGCTCCCTAGTACCTCTTGACCCACTGCAATAGTTTCTTGTCAGATTCTCTATGCTTTCATTCTTGTCTTCAACAATATGTTCTCCTGTAGCAAGCCAAGTGATCCGTTTGAAATCTGATTCAGGTCACATCATTCCCCTTCTCAAAACTCCTACAGAGCATTCCTTATCCCCTATCAATAAAATCAATCTTTCTATCTTGGACTAAAACAACCTAAGTGACCAGGTTCCAGATTACCTCCCCGAACCATCACTCACTATTCTTTTTCTATTCCAGACACAATATTATACCTCAGATATGCAAATACTTTTTCATTTCTTTATTTCCATGCATTTTTATAGATGTTAATTTTAGAGACCAGAAGCAGTTTACTTACAAAATAATGATAAATTTTGAATAAGATACTTAGTAAACAATATTTTATGTGTTCATTAATTGGACACATGTTTAAAGAACAGCTATATTGCATCAAGACTTTCAAAAATGTTACACTCCCAGGAGTCACTGAAGTCCCACTCAATAACGTAGGCTCAGGGTCTACTCCTTGTCTAGTTTTCTAACAACAATTTCTCAGTGATACCAAACTTCCAATGACAAAATCACTGATCAGCTTCTTGGCAATTACACATGCTTAAATGTCTCCCTCTTCACTCAATAGCCTTATTTATAAGCCTTGGTAACCCAAAAGCCTTATTTGACTAGTTTTGTTTATAAACCATACCATTAGTATGCATGAAGAATCAATTTTACCTTACTGAAAGTTTCTATAGCATTCATGTTATAGAAGATATATATATAGAGAGAAAGATCATATCTTATGCTAACGCATATTTCTAAAACAATAGAATTATATTTTTCTAAAACTAGAATGCGACCTTGAATAAGTGATACTCAAAAGTTTGAGTCACATTTCAGACATTTGTAACATAGAATAATAATAGCTACTCATTGACATTTTGTGAATCTAATTATCTAAGCTATATGAAAACATAAATAACAGAGTGCTTGGCCCAAAATGGATAATCAACTTCTTTTTTTTAAAAAGATATTCAAAGTTCAAATTACTGCATATAAAAATTTGTGTAAATTAGAAAGAAAACTCATTTTTCCATTCAGCTGATTCCATTAAAAAAGAGAAAAACTTTAATGAAAGGAAATAATGACCTTAAGAGAACATCTATCATTTGTTTTGCAAAACTATATATTGGATGCTACACATATATACATGTGCATGTATACACATATACATCGTATTATATATATACATATAATTTTCATGTATCACATATATCACATAGAACCCTTACAGGAACAGGTAGTGTTATCCCTATTTTACACATGAAGAAACTGAGACTAGAATATTTATATTATTTGTCCAAGGATAAACATTTTAAGTAATTCCAATGGACATGGAATCTAATTGTAGTTAACATCAAAAATGTATACATGACACTTTTCAATTGTTTTTAAGACACAACCTAGTTGTGCTTCAGATTTTGTGGCTATTATTGTGCTCTTCCTATATCATACTTTACATGTAGTGAACCATCACCTGAGGGAGTTATAGAGATTTTTTAAAAAGATAATATATTCTCCCCAGTAGGGAAAAAAAAGAATGCTGGCCATTTTAAACCTTCTAACTACAATATCTAATACTGAACCCTAGAATTGGAGTGTATCCAAGACTGCTTCTTGTTTAAATACATTGGGATTTTCCACAAAATTTTGAAAAGATACAGCTTCAGAACCATTTGAGATGTTTCTTTGTCTTCAGCTAAGGACAGCAACTAATATACCAAAATAACCAAAGTTTTTCCATTTCAATTTATCACCAAGATTGGAATGTCTTCAATTTCAGAGCATTCCAGCTAACAAAGGGCCTTTTAGCAAATGTAACTGTTTTTCAAAGGGTTAAGTCAAGATAAGGGTCATTTATTTAGAAAATGTTTAATAAGTGTATATTCTGTGACAAGCTTTTTTGTTTGTTTTATAGATGTAGCATTTAATAAAACAGATGGTGTGTCTCTTTTCATTAAATGTATGTTCTAGTTTGGAGATAGAGACCACAAATGATGAGAAAAATCAGATTGTGAATTGCTTCAGAGAAAATTTAACAGGGTGATGTGTTACCTAATAACTCTAGGAGACAGATGATGGCACAGTGATGTGTAGTTAAAGAATTCCTCTCTAAGGAGGAGGCAATTGAAATGTAGATTCACTAGAAGTCAGCAATGTGAAGGTCTAGAGATGGAGGATTCCAAAAAGCAAAAATAGTTTTGTGCAAAGTCCAAAATGTTAGAATGAGATCTTCTTGACATGAGCACAGTGACCAGGGGAAGATGGGGGCACATGAGATGAATGTTTGATTGGGGAGCATACAGGCTATGCCTTATCAACAATGAAAGGGCCAATTAGAATTTATTGTAAATAAATAGCTAAACAGATAATTTTCTTCTTACCAATTATATCTGCTCAGAGCTAAAACTGAATGCAACAACATTTACATTGGAATAATTGTCATGATTTTAAAAATTGTAGGACATGAAGAGACAAAGTGAAGCTCAATGTTGTAAGCTTCAGCAAAATGTCCACCAAAGTGAGAAGCTATCAGAAAGGACACAATATCTTCTGTGCAATGAAGTTTGCTTGAGTTCATGGGTTTAGTTGTTTTATCCTGATTTTATGCATGTTGAATTAATCATAATTACATTAAGGTCATTGCTGATCTTCAAATCAGAATAGAGTAGAGTATATAATGATACTTAAACAAGTCAAATAAAATTATTTATTCCACAATGAAGACTACTCTAATGATTTTGCTTATGTCTGGTAAGCTTGTTGTATTTCATCCTTTGATCTACTAAGGGCCACACAATTCCTTAAATGCTTTGTTCTCTTTACTTCATCTAATGCTTAAAATACCCTAGGAAATAATTACTACCACTCCTTGTACATATGACCTAAAATTAGAATAAAACTTTGACAGATGGTCAAATTCTTGCAATGCTATATAAAGTAGTAAGATCAAAATCAATCTTGTGCTGTTGATGTCAGGACTCTAAATCCTTCTAAAACATCTGAACCTCTGTGGCCTACAGTACCTCCAGTGACTGAATATTATGCTTAGAGATCATTAATATCACTGTCTGAACTCAGAGAAAAAGCGATGTACAATGTGGTTGATCATAAATTAATGTACCCTTTACACCTAAGGAGATACAGACCCAGGTTACATCCACAGAGTCCAAAACCAGGAAAAATGATGCCCCTGCTGGTTCTAGAAGTAATATAAGCCCAAATCTTACCAGTCAGTATTTATTCCTTTTTAAAAAGCAAGTAAACTGTTTTCTATGGGACAGGTACTGTTCTAAGCACTTAACAACTATTAACCCATTATATTGGCCCAACAGTTTCATGAGGTTGGTATCTTTAATACCGTTTCACATATGAAGAAAATATTGGTCAGAAAATTTTAAAAACTTGCCCTCTTCACATGCAAATCCAGTATATCAGACTCTAGTATACTCTTAATCAATGCATGCTACCTCGTCTGAATGAACATCTTTGATTTTAAGTCTATTCAAAATCTGTTTACCTGCTGTGTTGGGTTTGCATGCATAACATATGAATGCTTGATCTTTGAAATAGGGCTTGTCCAGAGAAAATAATACTCACAAATGAATCAGCTCCAAAGACTTGGAAGAATGGAACCAATGACAATTGAAAAATCAGGAGAGAGAGTTTTAGGAAAAGATGAATTTGGGGCTGATTCAAGTTCCCAAGAACACCTATAAGGCCAGTGAGCTCTCAGAGTATTTTTTTCATAGCAGGGGCAGAGAAGTTATGTATCATCTTATCTAAAGCTCATAAAAGTATGAGGTTAGTGCTCAGGATCAGTTGGATAATTCTTTTTATACTTAACGGTACTCCAGTAATAAAGTAGGATTAATATAATTAAATTTACTTAATATTTAGAGGTTCTAAGAACTTTACAAAGATTATTCTATTTGATCCTGATAAAATCTCTGTCACTTCCCATTAACTGAAATTTAAGGGCATCATGTTTTGTCAAAGTTAATACTATAAACAGCCAAAACTAAGTTTTGAACTTGGGGCTTTCTTACTCACACCCTAAGCTAAATCCTATAACCCTTTCCTCCAAAATTTGCATGCAAGATAAGATACATAAAAAGTTCAAACAGCAAAAATGTGAGAATAATGCTCTTAACGGATATAACAAGTTAAGATAATGATAAAAATGAGTTTTAGTTCAAATAATGCCACAAGAATAAATGGTAGGTCTTTCCTTATTGCCAGAGAGAGAGAGAGAGAGGGAGAGAGAATCCTACTAGAAACAACTGAAAATTAGAAAGACTAGAAACACAATGGAAGTCCCAAACATTAATACTTGCACAGAATAAGTTTTTTTTCTTATTTCTCACTTGCAAATATAGTAAATTTGCACGACATGACTCATGAAGATTTGAGAGTTTCATAGTACTCATAGCTTCTGCTGTGAAGGTTATTACCAAGAAAAGACAATAAGAGGTGCCTCGATTAACAGGTAAAGGATATGAACATAATCTGTTCATTAATAGCCAAAGTTCATGTAAATAGCAACTGTTTCAGAAATAGCTGGTTAATGTGTATAAAATGAAGATATGGCAATCCAACAACAGTCCTACTGGTTAGAATCTCTTGAACTGTGTCCAGGGAATCTCTTTAATAAGAACCTTAACTGATTCTCAAAATACATTAAAAATTGGCAATCAAAAGGGTAATATATGAAAGTGATATATTTCATTATGAGAAATAATTTACTACATGAGCTTTTCTTTCAAAGACCAGCATCCTAACATAAAATTACTTGTGACATTTTGTGTTCACTTGCCTTGAAACCTAGAAATGATATTATTTTCTCTTCATCATTTAAAAGATAAAGTCATTTTTATATTGTCTTGATTATTTAACAGTTGTAGTCATCTTTTGACCCCAAATCATCCTCATAGCATTTTTCATCTGTGCTTTTCCTGGGAGTATAGATCAACAGGTTTAGCATGAGAATTATTGACATATAAAACATAGCGACAACTTTATCAATGGAGAAGGTGATCACTGGATGCAGATTCATAAATATTCAGGGCACGAAGAGTAAGATGACTATGGTGATGTGAGAGATACAGGTGTGAGTATCCATGTAGATGAGTTTTAATAATGTTTTCAAGTAATGCATGAAGTGGTCTATGATATTGAGTCTTCAGAAGGGCAGCCAGGCTGTGAAAAAGAATGGGATGATTGCATGGAGAAAACTTCTTGCCCAGTGCACTCCTAAGAGGAGGCGGCACACCCATTGACTCATGATGACTGTGTAGTGCTGGGATTTGCAAATGGCCATGTAGGGGTCTTAGGCCATAACCTTGAATGGAATGCTCTCAGCTGCACCACAAAAATGATTGGCAGACTTCAGTAATTCATCCCCTGGAAGAGATAGTTTTCCTCACAACCAGAGTGTCAGCTAGCATCTTTGGAGTCATGGAGGAAGAACAGCAGATATCTGTAAGGCATAAATAAGACAAGAAATATATGAAAAATCTTAGGGCCCTGTTGTTGTTAATAGTGATCATGATGAGCGGGTTGCCTGCCAGGGTGACAGTTAAAAACACAGTACATGAAAATTTCTGAAGCTCCACATTCTGGGTCAGACCCAGGAGAATTCCATCATATGAGTCACTTTCTCCATCAATTCAGCCCAGATTACAAGTTATTGAACTGAAAAAACAAAACAAAACAAAAACAGTCAAACATCCCTAATAGTGGCACTTTCATTTCATGAATAAAAACACAAGTTTTACATAATGCAAAACAAACACAAAATTATTTCAACTGTTTCATTTTTATACTCTACAGGTGGCATTACAGTTTGTGTTTTTCTTCTTTATAATTTTTGAGTCCTCTACATAAAATTTATAACTTCTAAATTTATAAAAAGGATGTTATGCAGCAAGTTTCAAAAGCCAATGCATGATATGGTCAGATTTGCAATACTGATAAAGATACTCAAGAGTATATGTGTTTACCCAAAATGCCTGTGAATACCTACTAGAGAATAAGCTGAAATCATTATTTTGTTTTGTTTTAATTTTTAGAGAGGCTTCAGATTACATAAATGTTATATAAAAAATATAAGGGGTTTCCATATGCTCGCTCCCTCTCCTTTCCACAGTTTCCCACATTAACAACATCCTTCATTAGTCTGGTACATTTGTTACTATTGATGAACACATATTGATGCATTGCTACTAACCATGATAATTTTGACTCTATCCCACACAAATTGTAGGTTATGACAAAATATATAATGGCCTGTATCCATCACTGCAATGTCATTTAGGTCAACTCCAATGTCCTGAAAATATCCCCATAGTACAACTATTCTTTCCTCTCCCATCTTTCGGAACTTCTAGTGGGCACTGCCTTTATACTAATGATGAGTTCTTCCATTGTTAAAATAATAATAAATCTATAGAAGAATAATGCCTACTTTAGTCCATTGTTCATTCCCCATTCTTGAGAATTTTGGGATGGTGATGTCCATTCTCCTTCTAATTGAGAATGAGTTTGGATCCCATGGAGCAGATTGATGGAACTATCTTGCTTGCAGTTGCAGACATTCTCTGCTCCTTGGGATGGGTGTGGTCCATCATTATTTCCTTGTTAGTTGTCCTGGGTGAGTCCAGTCAACTGGAGAGTAGGTGTTGCAACTCTGCTGAGATTCAGGGTTCAACTGGCATGAGAATGGGCCAAAGATTTAAGTCTCTGAGACATGTATTTATCAAGAATAGTGCTAATTACAGGTTCAAATAAAAGGGGCAGGAGAACTATGTGTAAAGAACCTATAAATGAGTCTAACTCTGTTATACTTGGGAGCATAAATTCCAAAGTAAAGCCCACTGGCAGGGTGCCAAGTCCCTGAGCTAGCTATCCTGCTTATAGCTCATACCCAGGAGTCATGCGTCACACTGGGGGGAAGATATTTTATATGCTGAGTTTGGCTTAAAGAGAGGCCACATATGAGCAAAAAGGAGGTTTTTGAGAGGTAACTCTTGGGCAATATATATTATTAGGCTAAGTTTGAATTTTTAAGAAAAGGTTCATAAGTGCAAACATCAATATCAATAACCTGGCAAAATGGTCTGTCTTCCTTCACTAGACTTTGGCTCTGCCCTCAGAGGATTCTTTCTCTCCTCTTAGAGAATGTAGCAGAACTCCCCCAGATGGGAATTCAATATTCTTTCTGTTATTGTGTGGATCTCTAGGCACTGAGACAATGCCCCATGAACACTTGAACATATCTATATAGCTTAGTGGCCTGCCTGAGGTGAACCTCTTCCCATGCATCCCCCCATCACTGAAACCCCGCATCAGTGATCCTCCCTTGCCACTGTTGTGACACTTCTGTGTTCCAAAGCCTCTCCAAAAATAGATGGAACATAGGGCATTTTTAGGGCTTTAGAATTATTCAGCATGAGCTTGCAATAGCGGATACAGGCCAATTCAAATTTCATCAAAACCTATAAAAGTATACAATCCAAAATGTAAACCATAATGTAAACCATTGACCTTAGTTAGTAGCAATGCTTCAATATTTTTACATCAATTGTAATAAGTATATCATCTGCATGTAAATTGTTATTAATAGGGGATAAGGGAAAAGGGGGGGGGGTAGTGGAGTATATGGAATCCCGTATAGTCTCTGGAACTTATTAAAGTATCCTAAAGCTTCTTTGAAGATAAAATGAAAAAAAAAATAAGATACTAGGGGAATATATGGAAGAAAATATCACTGTACAACATACAAGACAACAGATCTTACAATGATAAGAGAAACAATGCCTAAAAATTTTTATTTCCAAATTTTTAAAAAAAATGTATTTTATTGGTTATTGTTTAAATTATTTCATTTTCTTATTAATTTTATTTAGTTATTTTGTTGAAATCATTTTAATTTAGATAATACAAAAAAGTCAAAAACATACATGGATTCTATCAGCCTCTTTACTCCATTCCGTGAACTACTCCTATTCTTTTTTGTCTGCCTACAGTCATCACCGCTTCCTCAAGCCTAAAAAGAGGTGCTGCTATATTCTCCCTATCTCAGAGATTGTGGTGATCATCCACTACTGCATTTACCACATTTTCTCAAAATCATCTTTGTCTCTAATACTATGGGACCTTGAAGGCATACAAATATCTGGCCTTACTATTCTTGCAGTCTTAGTCATTCTAGTATTCTCAATACTGGGCAAATGGTAAAGACTCGTAAAGCTTTCCTGAAAGAAGAAGAAGAGAAAAGGTGTAAAAGAGAATGAAAGTGGAAGAGGAAGAGAAAGATAGAAATATATGGGAAAACAGAGAAAGAGAATTGGGCATTAAATCCAAAGACACATTTTGGAATCCTAGATGTATCCCTTATTCACTGCATTAAATTAATTCCCTTTGCATATCAGTATTTCAAGTTATTCATCTGTTAAACAAAAATATATATACCTATATATAGGATTGTTGATAGAATTAAAATTGTTTTAAATTCTCTGTTATTGTTTTTTATATTATTTTACTTTTCTCAAAGGTGTATCAAAGAAAACAGAAAAAAGCTATCTTTTAACATCTGGAATGTCACAAATTCTGAAATATGAGCAAATACAGTGAAGAGAAACAGATCAACAGTAAGAAAAAATTAATCAAACTTTAAAATCAACAAACTAGTAAAAGAATCCTTAGCATAAAGATTCAATTATTCTTTTGCTTGCTTACTTGATTCTCTAAGATGTTTTTGTTCATTTGTGCCATTAATTCATTTGCTCAACTCATATTCATTCTAAACTTGTCTCTTAAAATAAGATATATAATTGGTGACGAAACAAAAAAGGGAAGGATAAAGAAGATAAGAATATATAATGAGTATGCCATTGAAGTTAGATTGTTATTAAATCAAATGTGGTTATTATAGTTGTTGCATGTTAAAAAATGGGCACAAAAGGAAATGAGAAGTGTTACTAAATGGATCACTAAAAATATCAACTAAACACAGAAATAAGGAGTAATGGACAAAATGAAGACTAAAAAGGCCTAACTTTTACAAAAGAAAACAATTGCAAAATGTCATAATGAATTCCTGCATTACCAGCAATTAATTTAATGTAAAAGCATTAAACTCTCTAAACAGAAGGCAGAGATTGATAGAACACATAAAAAGCATGATGCAACTATATCCTACTTAAAAGATATTCACCTCAAATTTAAATAAACATATAGGGTGCAAGTGAAAGAAGGGAAAAAAATATTCCATGTAAATAGTAAACAAGTAGAAGCTGGAAGGAAATATGAATATCAGATAAAATAAGTTTTTAGTCAAAAAATGTTACTAAAGCCAAAAAAGACACTATGTATTGATGAAAAGTTGATTCATTAAGGTGACCTGGCAATTATAAACATATAAGCACCTAATTACAAATTCCCAATATATTTGAAATAAATAATGACAGAATTGAAGGAAGAAACAGAGGACTGTCCATTAATAGTAAAAAGCTTCAATTTACCAGACACATACATAATTTATCAGACACATACCAGACACATCAGATACATAAGGAAATAGAGGCCTTGAAAAACTTTATAAACCTTCTAGAAGCAAGAGAAATATTTAGAATATTTTCCCCAAAACAGCAGAATACAAATTCTTCATAAGTTCTCTTAGATCATTCTCCAAATAGACCATATATTAGGTCAAAGAAACAAGGCAAAATAAATTTTAATGGATTGAAATTGTACATATTTTATTTTCTGAGCATAAAATAACAAAACTAAAAATCAATTACATAAGAAAGCAAACACAAGTAGAAAAACAATAAAATTCACAAATATATGGAAATTAAACATTCTTAAACAACCAATGGGTCAAGAAGAAATCACAAGGGAAAGTAGAAAATATCTTGAGACAAAGAAAATGAAAACACAACATACCACAACTTCTGGAATACAGCAAAGACTCAGAGGGAAATTTGTACCTCTAAATGCTTACATTAAAAAAAAAGAAAGACTTCAAATCAGTAACCTAAACTCACATTTTTAGAAATTATAAATAGTTCACACTAAATTCAAAATGAGCAGAAAGAATGAAATAATAAATATTAGAGTGGAGATACATGAAATAGAAAATAAACAGTAGAGAATCAACACAAAAAAACTTGGTTGTTTAAAATTATCTATAAAATTTACAAATATATAGCTAGCCTGGAAAAGTGAAATAAAAAGATAAGATCCAGACAACTAAGAGAAAAATGAGATTGGGAACATTTTGTATTCCTTAAAATAAAATAAAACAAATTACAAGAAAATACTATGATCAATTTATGTCAACAAATTAGATAACTTAGATGAAATGGAAAAATTATTGGAAAGGCATAAATTACCTAAAATGCCTCAAAAGGAAACAGGAAAAACCAACAGAATTTAATAAGTTAAGAGATTGAATCAGTAATCAAAATGTCAAAACATTAATGGCTTCACTGGAGAGTTTTATCATGCAAAGAAGAATGAATATGAACCTTCTGAAACACATCCCATAAATTGAAAAGCAAACACTTCCTAAATCATTCTACAAGGTCAGAATTACCCTAATAACAATTAGGCCCTGTGAATATATTACCCAAAAATAAAATTACAGACCAATATTTCTTAATAATATAGCTGCTAAAATCTCAGTAAAATACTAATTAAACCAAATTCAGCAGCACATTAAAAGTATATATACTACTATGAGTGGGAATTATCCCAGGAATCCAAGAGTGAATCAACATATGAAAATCAATGTAATATCACACATTAAAAGAAAAAACAAAAAATAAATAAAAACACAAGATCCTCTCAATTGATGCAAATAGGCATTTGACAAAACACAGCACACTTTCATGATAAAATTCTCAGAATATTGAGACTAGAAGGGAACTTTCTGATCATGAAAACAGAAATATATGAAAACCCACAATTGATATCAGACTCAATAATGAAAGAATGAAAACTTTACTCCCAAATATCAGGAACAAGAGAAGGATACCTGCTTTCACCACTGCTATTAACATTATTTTGGAAGTTCTAGCCAGAGCATCCAGGCAAGAAAAAGAAACAAAAGGTACCTAAACTTGAAGGGAAGAAGTAAAACTATCCGTTTTCACAGATGACATGAACTTATATAAAGAAATACTCCAAAGAATACTCTAGAAAACTATTAGAGCTAACAAACCAATTCAGCAATGTTGTAGAGAATAAAATAAACGCATTAAAAAAAAAGGTAAAGACAAATGAGTTCATGTTGCTAAGAGACTTTGAAGAGAGTCAGGAAATCATTCTAGAGGTAACGCTTATGCACACCTCAGTAGGATCTCATAGAACACCAAAGTGGATGTCACCCCACACAAAGGGGCTCCTGAGGTTTCTGAAGACACCCAGCCCTGTATAAGGGGGGATAGCTCCAGAGATTGATGCCTTATCAATCTGTACTTTGGAATCTGTGCTTCTGAGAATGACAGAGTTGAACTCAAATAAGTCTTCCCTGCACAAGGTCCATCAGTCCCTTCTATTCAAACCTATATGTGATGCTGGAGTTTGTAGGTGTACTTCCAGAGCCTGGAGCCTTTGGCCTACCCATGTGCTAGCTGTGCCTGGAATCTCGGTAGAGCTGCAACTTCTAGTCTACAGCTCAATGGACTCACTCAAGTCACCTGGTGAGGAGAGGATAATGGACAATGGCCACCCCAGGGTTTGGAGAAAGTGCAGCTGCAAGCTGTATAATCCCATCCATCATATCCATGGGATATAAGCCCCCTCTCACTTGGAGGTGGAGTGGACATCACCATCCTAAACTCCTAATGATTGGGGGAAGAGTTATGGACTAGAGTGGACACAGGTATTCTGTTGTAGACATATTGTGATTCAAGCATTGGAAGAAATTTCAGCAGTGAGATGGAGCCAGTGGCCACTGGCCACTTTCGGGTCATGGAAGGGAAAAGCAGTTGCAATACAGGGGCTTTTTTGGGACTTGGGAATTATCCTGAGTGACATTACAATGACAGATATAGGCGATTTTACATCAGTGTATAACATGCAGAACTGTGTCTCAGAGAGTGTGGTCTACAATGCAAACTATGGTCCATACTTAAGGTCAAAGCCCCAGGATTGCAGGTGATGCACCACACTAATGAAAGATGTTTATGTGGGATGTTATGGGAGTTGTGGGAGGTGGGGAACATGGGAATCCTTGTAATTTTTGTGTAACATTTATGTAATCTAAGCATATTTTAAAATATAAAATAATTAATTAATTAATTTAAAAAAGATTGGTTTGTGTTAGTATGCCAGTAATGAACATTCCAAAATGGAACCTGGGGAAACATTTCCAATCAAAATAACACTTAAAACAAGAAAATGCCTAGGCATAAATTTAGCAGAAAAGAAAAATTTATACACTGAAGTCTATAAAATATTGCTTAAAGAAATTAAAGAATATCTAAGTAATTGTAAAGACATCCTGATTTCCTGGATTGGAAGCTTTGATATTGTCAAGGTGTTAATAAAACCCAAATTAATCTACAGATTCAGTGCAATCCTTATCGAAATTCCAGCAGTCTTTTTTTTTTTTTTTTTTTTTTTTTTTTTTTTGCATAAAATGAAAACCTAATTCTCAAATTCGTATGCAATTTAATGGGGCCCCAAAGAGCTGAAATTATTTTCAAAGAGAAGAAAGCTCACATTTACCAATTTAAGGACTTTTTACACATTAGTAATAAAACTGTGTGGTACTGTCATAAAGACACACATATACCATTGGAATAGTATTATGAGTACAAAAATAAACCATTATATCTATTTCCTCTTGATTTTCAAAAAGGTTAACGAGTTCATTCGATAGAGAAAAATGGGTCCTTCAACTATTGGTGCTGAGACAACTGGATATCCATATGCAAAAGAATAATGTTGGATCCCTACTTCTCTCTGTATATAAAAATTAGTAAAGAACCTGCAGAATAGAAGAAAACAGTTACAAATCATACACCTGGTAAGGATTCAAAACCATAATATGTAAATAGCTGCTACAACTCAGCCCAATTAAACATAACCAATTAAAACTAGTCAAAAAATTTTAATAGACATTTCTCCACAGAAGATATACAAATGATCAATAAGTGAATGAAAGATGCATCAACATTAATAACCATTAGGAAGATGCAAATCATCCCACCCACCATATCCATGGGATATAAGCCCTCTTTCACTTGGAGGTAGAGTGGACATCACCATCCCAGTCCCCTCAGGATTGGGGGAAGAACTATGACTAGAGTGGACTTGATGGAATTCTGTTGTACACATATGGTGATTCTAGCAATGGAAGAAATTATAACAGTGAGGTGGAGCCAGTGGCCACTGGACACTTTCGGGGCAGGGAGGTTATGTGCAGTTGAAATACAGGGGCTTTTTCGGGATTTGGAGGTTGTCCTGAGTACCGTTGTGGCAATGGATATAGGCCATTTTAAATCAGCACACACCATTCAGAACTGTGTGGGAGAGAGTGTGGTCTACGATGTGAACTGTGGTCTGTGGTTGATGGCAAGGCCCCAGGATGTGTAAGTCCATTGAGGGTGGTGGGCCACACTTGTGGGAGATGTTTGTGTGGGATATGGTGGGAGGTGTGGGAGGTGGGGAACATGGGAATCCCAGGAGGTTCCATGTAATATTTTAGGTAATCTAAGCACTTCTTAAAAAAAAAAAAAAAAAAAAAATATATATATATATATATATATATATATATATATAGTAACATTTTTGTAAGCAAATGAACATATATGCATATATATTTATATCTCATTTTACAAATATTGGTATGTATTATGAAAATTTTGATTTTTACCCATAATAAAAAAAAATACAGTGAGATAACATTTCATACCCAATGAGATGGCTATTATTAAAGAGATGGAAAATAGCAAATGTTGGTGAAGTTGTTGGGAAATTTGAAAACTTCCTGCATTGTTGGTGAGAACGTATAGTAATGTAGCTGCTGTGGAAAAGAATTTGGCCATTTCTCACAAAGTAAGGCAGAATCATCATGTGATTCAAGAACTCTACCTCTACGTTTATATCCCAAAATACTGAAAGCAGCATACAAATACTTCTGTGTACATATTCATAGCAGCATTATTGACAATAGACAAAAGGTAGAAACAACCCATGTTTCCCTCAATAGATGAATGGATAAACAAAATATGGTATATACCTAAATAGGAAATTATCCAGTCATAAAAAGGAATAAAGTTCTGATGCATGCTGCAACATGGGTGAGCTTGAAATTATTATGTCAAATGAAGAGAGCCAGAAAATAGGGAAAAATATTGCATGATTTTATTTATATGAAATTTCTGGAATAGTCAAATTCATAGTGACAGAAAGTAGAACACTGATTACCAGAGGCTGGGGGAAGGAGAAATGGAGAGTTATAATTTAATGGGCAAAAAATTTCTGTTTCAATTGATTTAAATGTTTTGGAAATAGAAAACAGTAATGATTACACATTTTTAGTGCACCAAATGTCACAGAACTGTACACGGAATTTAGTTAAATTGTAAGTTTTTATGTTATGAAAATTTTTCCACAAAAATGAAAAAAATGCTTAAAAACAATGAATTGGTTGTTACATTTTACTTTTCCTGGTTACTGAAGCAAATACCATGAAATTTCAATGCGTTGGATTAAACTATGGGAATTTTTTGGTTTACAAGTTTGAGGCTAGAAGTCCAAATCAAGACATCAGCAAGGTGGTGCTTTATTCCCAAAGATTGGCATTCCATGGCTGGCTGCCAGATGTCCTGGGCACCTCTGTCACTTGGCAATGCACATGGCAGCCTCTCCTGACCTCTCCCTTCTCTTCTAAGGTCCATTGATGTTCAGCATGTCTGATACATTGTAGCTTTCTCTCTGTCTAATTTTCATTCTGCTTATATAGGAATAAGACCCATGCTTATTTAGCTGGACTACACCTTACCTGAAGTAAAGGCATCAAATGTCCTACTCAAAATGTGTTTACATTCACAGGAATATATTAAGTTTTAGAACATATTTTTTTCTGGGGTACATAGCTCCAAACCACCATAATTATTATCAGACACACAGCATGTGAAAAATGTAATTCAATTCTGCAACATATTTGATCATCAATATCAAAATTATCATAATTAAAAAGAAATCAGAGTAATCCTGCCAGTTATAGCAGCATTATTCCAAATGGAAGTACATTATGTGTTAAATTTAGATCATTTAAAACTAATTGTATTAGTCAGCCAAAAGGTGTGCTGTTGCAAAATACCAGAACCTGTTGGCTTTTATAAAGGGTATTTATTTGGGGTAGAGGCTTACAGTTACCAGGCCATAAAGCATAAGTTACTTCCTTCACTAAAGTCTATTGCCCTGTGTTAAAACAAGATGGCTGCTGACGACTGCCAAGTGTTCAGGCTTCTTTTGTTTCTCTCTTCTCAGGGCTCCAATTCTCTCTAGGCTGTGCTCTTTCTCCACAAGGCCAGTGGTAGACTAGGGCAAATGGCTTGTCTCTTTTCTTGGGGCCTTCTCTCCTTCCTCATATCCAAGCTCTTCTGTATGCTTACTTCTCAGGGCTCCAGCTGAAAAACTCAGCAGCAAAAACTCCAACTCTGTCCTTTACCATGTCTTTTATCTAAGAGTCCCCGCCACCAAGGGTTGGGGTCTCAACGCCTACTAGTATGGCCCAATCAAAGCCCTAATCATAATTTAATTAAGTAAAAGTAAAACCTCTGAATCCAATACACTGTAATATGCCCAGAGGAAAAGGCCAGTTTACAAACACAATCCAATATTTCTTTTTGGAATTCATCAATAATATCAAACTGCTACACTAATCATTTAGAATTACAGTGGTATTTTCTCACCCTTCCTAACAAAATTGTTCCTTGCTCATCTACCAAATGGTATCATGGAATTGTATATGAATTAAGGGCCAAGTTTCAGTTAATTCTGTGTTCTGCATCTCTTGTAGGCCTCGAAATATGCCCTTTTCATACTATAAAACTGTACTGATGTGGGATCCCAATTAATCTTTCCTTTAACTAATTACCATCATTTCCCAACCAGTAAAATCCTAATGAAGGTTAAAAGGCTTCCAGTTCCAACTAACTGCGCTATGGTACTTCAGGTTTTACTTTATGTGTGGTGCCTTGGAAGTTACTGATTACCTAGTGAAATCACACCATCTCTTCAGGCATTATCCTAGGCTATGGGGACCGAAAGTTTACCATGAATTAATTAATGTGCTTCTGCTGCCAAGCCTCTGGGCCATTGCCTTTGAGCTACTTATGTACCCATAAGGAGGAGCATACTTCACACACCTTCTTGGGTCAGTGTGCATGGTCTTACATATGTTTTTCTCCAAGCATGCTGTATAACTATTTGTTGTACTTTATTTTATCCATTTTCTATAAGAAATGATATTTTCTTTCTATCATTTCACATCCTCTGAAAAAACAACCCTTCTAAGTGACCAAAAAGTGCCAATAAGTCTGTTTCCTCACTGTGGCTCTTTTCAATAAAAGCAATTTCTTCTTGGATTCCTAGACCTCTGCTACCTTCATCAGGGTTCTTTTAGGTGTTTTGGCCAATTAGTAGTTTATCATGCACATATGTTGTTGCCAAACACATATTTGCTTAATAAAATTCAAATATATGTTTTAATAAAAAATGTTCAGCTCCAAGGACAATGACATATGGTAATTAGTTCCCTACAAATATGTATTAGTTTCAGTAAGCTAAAGAGTTTGTATAATCACCCCCAGCAGAAGTTGGAGCTAAGGAAATGAGCCCACCTAGTGACTCTTAAAATGACATTGTTTTCTGTTTTCATGAATTCTTTACTTCTAATATCTTCCAGTCATCTCAGAACCATTTTCCAGACCATATTGCCAGACAATAGGCTATTGCCAGAACAATGAGTATTGCCCAAGGACTGATAAAATCTATACCATATCACTTTTGTTTTCATCCTGTACATATGTTGCCACATGGAGCACCAATCATAATTCTGTGCACTCAGTGAATTTATCTTTTCCATCTTTAATAAACTCATATCTTTGCTACTGCTTTCCACATTGAGTGTCGGCCAACTCTTGAGTTACCATCTGTAACCTTACTCCCTCTAGAAAGCCTCTAATAATTGATCATGTGGGGGGCCCATTCAGCTATGCAGTTAGATAACTCATCAGGGGGATAAAATGTAGAAATCAGAGGTGTAAAAGCCACCTGTTTATGGAGTGAGCTCCCCCTTTCACAGGTTCTTGAATTTACATTTCATTGTATAAGGGGACCTACCTGCTAGAATCATTCCTGATAAAATACCGGACATATAGGTATTTCAGCTCTCAAAATATTGTTATGTCCTTTAATAATTAAAGTTGTTTCAATTGCTCCAATAATAAGTTAGCAATCCCCTTGCAAGTATATTTTAGCTGTCACTGGTAAATTACCAGACCAAAAGTCCTGTGGTAAGTCCCAGACAAAATGCCCCATAGTCAGTCACACCTGGAAGGCAATTTTAACATCCATTGTAGAAAGCACTGCTCAGAAAAGGGAAATTTTTCCTGATGACTCTTTTTTTTTTTTTTTCAGAAAACTGAAGCATCTCTCTGAAGGCCTTCAGCCATTTTTCTCTCTTGACTTATTGGCTAGAATGTGTCACAAGATGTTTCATAAAATAATCAATGGAAAGGGGGACAGAAGTACCAAATTGAATTAGACTAAATCAGATCAACACCTATGGATTGAGAATGGATTCCACTTTACCCTCAATAACATGATCACTTGACACCAGAACAAAATGGAATTCTGAAATTTTGATTGCAAGAGTTGTTTGCAACTCACAGTGTTTGCCATACACAAAGATGTCTTTCTTTTTTAAATCCATAGTTTATTTTTTGTTAATAATATTAAAAAAATTTTTAAAGATACTTAGATTACATAAATGTTACAGGGGAAAAAAATACAAAAAATACAGGGATTCCCATTGGCCCCACCTCCCACACCTCCCACAACCTCCCACATAAACATCCTTCATCAGTGTGGCGCATTACCTGCAATGGATATAAACATCCTGGGGCTTTGCCATTAAGCATGGACCATAGTTCACATTGTAGACCACACTCTCTCCCGCACAGTTCTGCATGTTATATGATGATATAAAATGGCCTATATCTGTAGTTGCAAAGTCACTCAGGCCATTTCCCAAGTCCCTATATTACAATTGCTTTCCCCTCTCCCTGCCCCCAGAACATCCAGTTACCACTGGATCCACATTAACGTTGTAATTTCTTCCATTGCTTGAATCACAATATGTCTATAATAGACCATAGCACTTACCCCCATCCTGAGGGTCTGGGATGTTGATGTCCACTCCCCCTTCAATTGAGAGTAGGCTTATATCCCATGGATAAGATGGATGGGATTATCCTGCCTGCAGTTGCAGACTCTTTCCACTCCCTGGGATGGCCGTTGTCCATCATCATCTTCCCCCCAGGAGTCCTTGGTGAGTCCATTGAGCTGTAGAGTACGAGTTGCAGCTCCACTGAGTTTCTGGGCCCAGCTGGTAAATGAACAACAGCCCAAAGACTCCAGTCTCTGGATGTACACCTACAAACTCCAGCACCATGTATAGGTTTGAATAGAAGGGACAGATGCACCATGTGCAGGGAAGACATATTTGTGTACAACTCTCCTGTCACTCTCAGGGGAACAAATTCCAAAGTAGGACCCACTGGCAAGGCACCAAACTCTGGAGCTATCTGCCCTGACATAGGACCTGGGTGTCTCCAGAGCCCTCAGGAGCCCCTCTATTTGGGGTGATATCCACTTTGGAAGTCTATGAGGTCCTACTGAGATGTGTGTAAGCGTTACCTCTTGGATGACCTTCTGACTCATTTGGAAGTCTCTTAGCCATAAGAACTCATTTGTCTTTACCTTTCCCCATTTTATTTGAGGTCTTTTTCCAGTCATATTGCCAGTTGGCACTTAGTAGTAATCCCTCGGGGCCAGGAAGCCTCATCCCTGGGAGTCATGTCCCATGATGGGAGGAAGGTAATGCATTTATTTGCTGAGTTTGGCTTAGAGAGAGGCCACTTTTGAGCAACAAGGAGGATTTCAGGAGGCAACACTTAGGCACCCCATAACAATAAGCTAAGTTTCAATTTCAAGAGCAAACAATCTTAAGGCTAGTCATCAATAACAAAGGTCCATAAGTGGATCATCCACCTTTGTCAGACACTGCCCTTGCACTTGGGGGACTGTTGCTGCTCCCTTAGAGAATGTGGCAGAGCTCTCCAGGATTGGAATTCAGTATTCTTTCATTTATTGAGTGATTCTCTACCCACTCTGACAATGCCTGGTGAACATTTAATAATTTTATTTATCTTGTGTGTATGTTCAGGTGAACTTCCTCCCATGCACCCACCCATCCCTGACACCCCCCACCAATGATCCTCTTCCACCCCAGTTGCCAACCTTCTCTGATCCAAAGCTTCTTTAAAGATGAAACCTATACAATAGCCAAATACAATAAATAGGAAAATGAAATAATAATGATACGTTTACATGTAAGATTTAAAATACATGAAAACTTAAAAAAAAAACTAAAAATAAAATAAAATTAACAGATTGGGAAATTTAAAAAATGAAAAATTTTAAAAAATAATTTAAAAAAATTGTTTTGACATTTTGCCTTTTATCACTGCAATATCTGGTGTCCAGTCTGTGCCATGGCACCTTCCCTCTCTCATTCCCCAGTGTCTCAATATTTTTCATTTTATTTCCAAGAAGTTTTAGGTCACAGCAATGTCACACACAGAATACAAGAGACTCTCATAAATCGAAACTCCTCCCCCTTTCCTCATCGTATATTAAAACCTTTTTATATGTGGATGGTAGCATTGTTATAACTGATATACAAATATTGACACATAGCTACTAAACATTGCCAATGGCTTACAGTATGGTTTACATTTTAGACCATATATTTTTATAAATTTTGATGATATTTACAATGTCCTGTGTCCATCACTGTAAGGAAATGAAGAACATTTCCACTGACTACTAAATACCCCCTGTTTGATCTATTCTGTTCCTCCCTCCCCATCCCCCAGGGGCCCACAATGACCCCCTGCCTTGACTCATAGCATGACACGATTCATAGTTACATGCAACAAGAGGTCTTGAAATGCTGATTGTCCTCCCTTATTAGGAGCCACCCTTGTTCTTGAGAGACCCCCATCTGTCTATTTCTGAATGAATTGGTCTTCCCAGAGATGGGAGTCCAACTCCTTCGAGCTCATTATGTGGGTCTCCATGCACTGATACAACACATTATGACAGAATGAACACTCACACACTCCCCAGAAACCTGCCCCAGGTGCGCTTCATCCCAAATGCCCCCCCCCAATAACACATTAAACCAGTGACCCTTCCCTGTTGTATTGCCAAAAAAGCATTCCTACCTCTGTACTTTCAACCTCATACTGACAAATCCCAAGTATTCAGCTGGCCACGCTTCCGTCTTTCCCCCCAGTATCCTGGGTATTCTAACCCACACTTCCCAATCTACCCACCTGTAAACCCTGCACCACCAAACCCAATAATATCGCTACCTATCTTTCCTACCCCTTCAATATGCAACTACATTCTGTCACTTTACCATAGATTATGTGCATATGGGTGATGAATCCCAACCTTCTCTTCTCTTTCTCTTTCTTATAAACCTATCATTCAGACAATAGCTCTCTGAGACTTCTCAATTACCTTAATTCATATCGGTGAGGTCCTTCAATGCCTGGCTTGCTTCACTCAACATAAGGTCTGCAAGATTCATCCATGCTATCCCGTCTGTTAGCATTTCATTCTTTTTACAGCTGAGTAATATTCCATTGTATGAATGTACCACATTTTATTCATCCATTCATCTGTTGATGGGCACTTGGGTTGATTCCAATTTTTGGCAATAGTGAAAAATGCCACTATGAACATTGGTGTGCATATATATGTTTGTGTCTTTGCTTTCATTTCCTCAGGGTATATACACAGCAGTGGAATCACTGGATCATATGGAAGATCTATAGTTAGTTTTTTGAGGAACTGAAATACTGTCCTCTACAGTGGCTGGACCATTCCACAATCCCACCAGCATTAGGTGAGGGTTCCCATTCCTCCACATCCTCTCCAACACTTATAATCGGCTGTTTTTTAATAGTCACCATTCTGATGGGTGTAAGATGGTATCTCATTTTAGTTTTGATTTGCATTTCCCTAATAGCTAGCGATATCGAGCATTTTTTTTCATGTGCTTTTTAGCCATTTGTATTTATTCCTTGGAGAAGTGTCTTTTCAGGTCACTTGCCCATTTTTTTAAATGGGTTGTTTGTCTTTTTATTTTTGAGTTGTAGGATTTATTTATATATGCAGGATAGTAGACTCCTATCAGATATATGATTGCTAAATATTTTTTCCCATTGGGTAGGATGCTTTTTTATTATCTTGATAATATCCTTTGAGGTGCAAAAGCTTTTAATTTTGAGGAGATCCCATTTATCTATTATTTTCTTTTGCTGCTCATGCTTTGGGTGTGAAATTCATGAAAGCATTTCCTATTACAAGGTCCTGTAGCTGCTTCCCTACCTTATCTTCCAATGTCTTTATAGCCTTGGCTCTTCTATTTAGATTTTTGATCCATCTTGTGTTTATTTTTGTATAAGGTGTGAGATGGTGTTCCTCTCTGATTCTTTTGGATATGGATATCCAGTTCTTCAAGCACCACTTGCTGAAGAAGCCATTCTCTCCCGACTGAGTGGGCTTGGTCACCTTGTTGAATATCAGATGACTGTAAATGTGAGGATCTACATCAGAACACTCAATGCAGTTCCATTGTTCAGTATGTTTATCCTTGTGCCAATAACTTGCAGTTTTGAGCACCGCAGCTTTGCAGTATGTTTTTTTTTTTTTTTTTTGAAGGGATTGTTAACAAACTTGATTTAATTGTTAAACAGAGAAAAGCTGCACATGATGGATATGTAGTATGTTTTAAAGCCAGGTAGTGTGATACCTCCAACTTCATTTTTCTTTTTCAATATGTCTTTGGCGATTCGGAGCCTCTTACCCTTCCAAATAAATTATTTAGTTAGTTTTTCCAAATCATTAAAAAATACAGTGTTGATTTTTATTGGGATTGCATTAAATCTGTAGATTAGTTTGGGTAGGATAGACATCTTGATAATGTTTTGTCTTCCTATCCATGAACAGGGAATATTCTTACAATTATTTAAGTCTTCCTTGCTTTCCTTCAACAATGTTGTGTAGTTTTCTGTATATAAGACCTTTACATCGTTAGTTAAATTTATTCCTAGGTATTTGATTCTTTTAGTTACTATTGTAAATGGTATTTTTGTTGTTATTTCCTCCTCAGATGACTCATTATTGGTGTACAGAAATAATACAGATTTTTGAGCAATGATCTTATAGCCTGTGACTTTACTGAACTCCTTTATAAGTTCTAGAAGCTTTGTTGTAGATTTCTCAGGGCTTTCTAGATATAGGATTATTTTTCTGCAAATAATGAAATTTTTACTTCTTCTTTTCCAATTTGGATGCCTTTTATATCTTTTTCTTGCCTCAGTGCTCTTGCAAGTACTTCTAAGACAATGTTAAATAGGAGTGGTCATATTGGGCATCCTTGTCTTGTTCTGGATTGCAGAGGGAAGGCTTTTAGGATTTCACCATTGAAGATGATGTTAGCTTTGTGTTTTTCATATATACCCTTTATTGTGTTCAGAAGGTTTCCATCTATTCCTATCATTTGCAGTATTTTTATCAGGAAAGAGTGCTGTATTTTGTCCAATGCTTTTTTCTGCATCTATAGAGATGATCATGTGATTTTTTTTCTTTCAATCTGTTTATGTGGTGTATTACACCGATTGATTTTCTTAGGTTGAACCATCCTTGCGTACTTGGGATGAAACCCACTTGGTCATGGTGTATAATTCTTTGTTGAATGTGATTAGTATTTTGTTGAGGATTTTAGCCTCTAGCTTCATTAGAGAGATTGGTCAGTAATTTTCCTTTCTTGTGGTATCTTTTTTTGGCTTTGTTATTAGGGTAATGTTGGCATCAGGGAATGAATTAGGCAATGTTCCTTCTACTTCTATTTTTTGGAAAAGTTTAAGCAGGATTTGTGTTAGCTCTGGAATGTTTGGTAGAATTCACCTGTGAAACTGTCTCATCCTGGGCTCTTCTTAGATTGGAGGGTTTTGATGACTGAGTCTATCTCTTTACTTGTAATTGAACTGTTGAGTTCATCAATTTCTTCTTTCATAAATGTAGGCTGCCTGTGAGTTCCTAGGAATTTATCCATTTCTGTGAATATTTTGAACTCTCCATCATTTTTGAATGCCAGATTTGCTGGATAGAGAATTCGTGGTTGGAATTTTTTTATTTGAATACCTTGACTATGTCATACCACTGCCTTCTTGCCTCCATGGTTTCAGATGAGAAATCAGCATTTAATCTTATTGAGCTTAACTTGTATGTGATGGATCTCTTTTCTCTTGCTGCCTTGATTATTTTCTCTTTGTCTTGAGCTTTGGACATTTTGACAAGTATATGTCTTGGAGTAGGCCTTTTGTGATTTATACTGTTTGAGGTGTGTTGTGTTTCCTGGACATGTACGTACAGCTCCCTTAATAGGGCTGGGAAGTTTTCAGCCATTATTTCCTTCAACACTCCTTCTATTCCCTTTCTCTTCTTTTCTCCCTCTGGGATGCCTATAAAGCACATTTTTTTTGCTTATTTTTGTTGTAGGTTAAATCCCTAAGCCCATGCTTGATTTTTTCTATCCTTTTATCTGTCTGTTTTACTATCTGTTTGATTTCAGTTGTACTGTCTTCCACATCACTAATTCTTTCTTCTGGCAGTTCAAATCTGCTGTTATGTGATTCCAGTATCTTTTTGATTTCTTGGAGTGTGCCATTCATCACCATAATATCCGTTATGTTTTTATGTATGTTTACAATTTCTTCAGTATGTTCTTCCAGTGTCTTATTAATATCCTTAATTTCTTCCTTCACTTCATTAAGTTGGTCCATGATATTGGTTTGGACAGCTTTGATTAGTTGTTTGATGTTCTGCATCTCTTCCTGGTTTTTAGTTTGTTCATTGGACTGGTCCATGTCTTCCTGTTTCTCAGTATGGTTTGTAATTTTTTATTGCCCTCTGGTCAACATTTTATCTTGATACATTTATATAGTTGATTAGCTTCCCTCTCTGCTCTAGAGTTTTCTTTAGCTGAAGTTCTGTGTGTGTGTTAAGTTTTCTCTTTGGCGTTTTGTTCTTCTTAATCTATTTCCTTGCTGTTTTCTATGTTCCTTGAAGGAAAAAGATTAGGGCCAGAGAAATCAAAAGAGGTAAGAAAGGAAAAAGGATAATAGTAATAATAATAATAAAAGTTAGAAGAGAGGCCATGTAAGACTTAGTGAAATGAATATTTAACTCATGTAAGCAGTGTAGAGTAATAGGGGAGGAAAGTGGAGTACCTACAATGGAAACCAAATATAGAAAAATATATAGAATGATTTAAAAGGCCAGAATAATGAGGAGAGAGAGAAAGAGTGAAGATAAGGATGAAAGGAAAATGTTATTACAAAGAAAATAGAATAGACAAGATAGAGATCGAAACCAGTAAATTTGAGGATTAATAAAAAAAAAAGGTGGAATGTAAGAACCAGAACAGAAAGCAGAGATAGAAAGATGAAGGAAGGAAAAAAGATAGTGTTGGTAGAGTAAATCTATATACACAGAAAATGAGTAATCAAGGAAGAAGCAGCATAGCAAAGGAGAAATAAGGTAGCAGCACCTAATTTTTAAAAAAAAGTTGATGGGGAAGGAAAGAGGAAAGAAAAGTAAGAGACAAACAAACAAACAAACAAACAAAAAACAATCACACAAGCAAGCAATTAAACAGCTAAGGAAAAAGAGCAAGAGCGTTCATTCCTAGACCCTTGTTGAGCCTCTCAGTCTGCCTGTGTTCATTAATCAATTACCCTGCAGCATCTCTCTGTAGGTATTGAGGTGGATTTTAGCGAGTAAATGAAGTTAAATTTTTTTTAAATAACCTTTTTTTTTTTTGGAGATATAAGCGACCCAAAAGAAGTTAGTGCAAAATTGATTTCTATGTTTTCCTGTCCTATTGTATCAGCTGCATGTTAGATATCCCAGTGAATCACTACTCTTAGAGGAGCTGGGAATCATATATTCAAGGAAGAAATTCCTCCACGGAGCTAACTTAATAATTGGGTCAGTTAGCTCTTCAGAAAGCTATTTAGTCACTTTCCCCTGGGAAGGTTTTACTCTCCTGTGGTGGCAGGATTCAGCATGCTGTATGAGCAGATCCCCCCTTGCCTCTCCTAGTCAGGTTGAGTTCCCTTTTGAAATTCAAATGGGACCCTGATGACTGAGTTCACCTTACTGAAATGGTTTAAGAGCCTCTTCTAGACCACCCCCTCCTCCCAGGGGACCCCAAATAGACTCTTGGAAATTTATTAAGTGCCTCACACTGCCTGACTCCCTTAAGGGAGTTGAAATTCTGAAAGTTCTCAGCATAGTACTATTAAATTGGCTAAGTCTGCCCTCTCTCAAGCCAAGCCTCTGTATCCAAGGGCGGTTAGGTTAACCAAGCTTCCTCAGGAGATTCATCTCTCCCTTCGGCCTGGTACCACTTCAAGTCCACTGGTGTGCACCTAAAAGCTCTAAGGGGGTCCAGGCAACTGAACCCACAGAAAGGAAACCCCTCTCCACCTTTTCCCAGAACCCTCCCTCTCATGGAGAATGCTCCCTATCACTGGGTTGCTGGTGGGTGTCGGGATTCACTTTAGCCCTTTGACCTGAGGGTGGGGTTTAGCTGTCCCTTTCCCTGATTTCCAGCTCAGGAAAAAACTCATGGTTTTATCTTGAGCAATTTATCTCCCAGTACAACTCCCTCCAGATCGATGTCCCAAAGACTTTCACTCCGTGGGCTCCCAGAACAGCTCACTTGGGCAGGATCCTGCCCCAATCAGCTGTCTTTTGTGAGAGATGGTGAGTGCCCACTTAAACCAACACCATCTTGCCTTCTCCCCCATGCCTTTCTTGATTACCACCTTTTTCTACTATATCTTTATTCTCTTTCTCTCCCTCTTTATTTCTGTTCTCTCTCTCTCTCTCTCTCTCTCTCTCTCTCGTAGTTTCTTCCCACTGGTATTTAAAAATGACCGAATTTCTACCTTACAAAAAGTACTCACCTTAATCTCATGCCCAACTTTAGTAACTAATTGCAAGTTTACTGACCTTTTTCTATATTTGTAAACATCAATTTTGCAGAAGAAAAAACTGAGACACAGAGGAGTTGAATAACTTGCCCCAAATCACATACATTATCCAGGATTCAATAATGATAACCTATGTGCAGTAGTAATGGATAGGTCTACTGTGCATGTATTTCCTTCAATTTAATTCAGAAAATATTTTCCAAGTATTTTCTATGAATAATAAACTAGCTGGGTTACATCACATATAATTTTCAATAGTACTCTCAATAGCCCTATATTATTTAAGGCTCTGTAATAGGCTCAGGTAATTTAAGTGGTGTACATAAAGTCATATAGTAAGTAGTTGGATTGGGAAGCATAACCAAGTTCATGCCTTTAGTGTACAACATCTCTAGGGCCCTATCACGTCCCACTCAGTAAAGGATGCCCCTAGTTCCAAGTCTGAACTTCTCCTCACACTGCATCTGGAAATTGACAGAATCATAATTTTCTACACAGTCCTTAGGCAGGCCATCAGGGTAGGGCAACAAAGTAGGAAAGGAAAATAGGTGATGTTCTCTCTTCTCCAACCTCACTTTCCTGGTCAGCTGCAACGCATGGGCTCTTTCTTAGGAGTAAGTCCTTCCTTCCACTGTTCATTGAACTAAAGCTCCTAAACAATCCAGAGCTGGTCTCAATCAGCACTTTCTTTCCCACTACATCCAGTGGATATGACATATCACAGTATCAGTGCCTGATGAGGTACAATGACATAAAGATTAGAGGAAAGGATTAGAAACCCTATCAATCTAGACTGAAATACAGATGTTACTAATTATTGGGTTTTACACCTTGACCAAATGATGCTCAAGTCATCATCAATTTCCTTATATAAACATGAGAAATAATACAATACCTTGATCATAGGGATTATATATGACTCTAATGAGATATAACATTTAGCAAGGTAACTGATCATAGAAAGTGTTTATAATTTATTAGTTCTCCATGATTTCACATTTCCTAAAACTCCTTCAACCTTTTCAGAGAATTTCACCTTCCATATCAAATATTTTAGTGGATAGAAAATCAAACATATAAAAAGATTTGAGAATTATGACTTGTCAATCAAAACTCAGTTGTGCAAAATTTGGTCTTTCTTCTCTCATGGTTTGTTTGCTCAGAATGCTACCAAACATAAAAGAGAAGACAACTTACATCTATATTCATTAAGACTGTTCTTGTGAGAAACCTGGTCAGTGCCACCATGAATTTTCTTTCTTGTGCAGAAGATAATAACAACAGTAATTAGTCTTTTATCTATGTCAGGAGCATTTTGAGAATGTAACCCCACACATGATGAATATTATAGGTAACTAATCATCTCCTTTGTTCAGATGTGGAAAGTGAGGAATGAAGAGGCCGTGAAACTGGTCCAAATTCACATAGCTAGTAAGTAGAAGAATGAGTCCTAAGAAGTACAGTTTATTGTTCATCAAAGATCTTGCTCTTATGATTTATTTATATTTTTAATATGAGAGAACAGTTTCTCTGGTTTACATGCAACTATCTTCAGGGTATAAAAGTAGAATAACAGTTTTTCATTGTCCCAGATATTTTCACATATTTTTTGGTCAATACTCACTATAACTCTTTGAAACAGGTATTGTTAAGATTGTTGTAAAGGCTCTGACTAGCTCATGTACCCATTTTCTTATGACTAGAATATTCTGTGTCATACATCCCAGACTCTAAGATCATTTCCAAACCATAGCCACAGATAGCCCAGTCCAGCTTACCCTGCTGTTCCACAACTCTTATTCACACAGGCTATAGCTATAAGGGAGTACAGGATGAATTTGTTTCCCTATCATTTTGACTGAAGCTGCTAATTCTAATCCTATGGACACTGTAAGTTCAGAGCATCTTTAACTTATTCTGCTGGAGTAGTGTCTCTTCAAGTATTTCCATGAGATATGAGAAAATATTACAAAGTTCATTCTCAAGGGTTTCCTGAACCTAAAAGGCCACAGCAGCATAACCAATCACGGACTACAGATGCTGTTTGGTTCTGTTTCCAACCCACTTGGATCCAGACAGCAAAGGACCAAAAGAGGTTTAGCATGGGCTTTTTAAGAAAAGGGGTTAAAAAAGCAGACTTTAGGGACCTACCACAATAGAGAAACTTTCTATAGTTGTTGAATTCACAGGGTTTACAATCCGAAAATGTATGAAAAAGATCCAATAAAATGTTATGTTAATCCCATAACTCAGCACTATATTTTATTAGTGTACGTTTTAAAAGGTATTTCTAAAATAAAATTTTATTGTTATATATCATGCATACATGAACATACATAAGCAACAAGTGTATAGTAAAATTTGTGAATTTATAAAACAAACATGAATGCCATCATACAAGGCTCCCACACATCTACCCACCACCAATAACTTGCATTGTTGTGAAACATTTGTTACAAATTATAAGAGAGCATTATCAAAATATTTTAATAACTATAGCCCTTATCTTACATTTGGTGTATTTTCCCCCCAACCCACTCAATTATTAATACCCTATATTTGTATTATATATTTGTTATCATTCAGGAGAGAATGTTCTCTTATTTATCTTGTTAACAAGAAGACTGAATGTAAAGTTGTTAAAAGATGCTTCTTATATATATATAAGATGTTAAAGATGTTAAAAGATGCATATATATATATATATATGTATATGTATAATTGTAGACAACTGAGATACTAATATATATTGAATTTCATATCTTGCATTTTCCATACAGTATTATATTGAAAATGCTATTCCACACCAAATCTTCTTACAAATCACTTTACTCTCCACCTGATATTTCTTAATTATATGTCATAATTCATTTAACTGTTCCCCTGCATGTAGACATTTGGATAGTTTTACTTTTTCACTATTATAAAAATAATATTGTAAAATACAACTTTGTAAATATAAACTTTGCCCATATACATATATATATGATATATATATATTATCTACAGTAGATTCCTAAGAGTAAGTACTGGACAAAGAGACATGACCAATTATAAAGCACTTATCATATACAGTCAAATTTATTTCCAGAATATTTTCTAACTATACACACCTAGAATGGATCAATAACTCTAATCAGTCTTTCCCAATTTGTCAGTTAAAATATTTCACTTTTTAAATTGTATTTTTTGATGATTTTTGAAATGGAATATTTTTTTATATTTTCATGTTTTTTTTCTGAGAATTAACTTTACATTATTCTGATCCCTTTTACATAAGCATGTGAATAGACTTTTTTATTTATTTGTAAATGTTATTACTATAGTAATACATGTGTGTCAAACCTGTTGCAAATATTTGTGGAGTGTGTGATATTCTCATACAGTTCTGTTTGGATGTAGTATAAGTTAACAAATCTAAGTGTCAGATGTATCTTAATGCAGCTTCAAATACTCACTCAGTTTGGTTGATTCTGATGTGTGACTACATCATCCCTAATTTCAAAGAGAACTCACCTGATGTTTTTTATTCACCCTAAAGGGGTTATAAAAAAGAAGAAGAAAACAACAAGGGTAAGAAACTCTGCTTTTTAACTCTACCAACATGAGTGACTGAAGAAGACATAGAGGAGTAAATGGTCATGAATAAAACCCCTGTTACTCTTTGCTTGTCCTTTTTTAGTTCTGTTTTTCTACAGGAGAAAAACCTTAGCAGTGATTTGGACAGGCTACAGCCCTGAATGATTGTAGGAATGGTATCTGGAATGTGAACCATCATAAAAAACGTCCTTGTCTATGAGTGTACATGTGTATATGTAGAAGATGGCTACATGTTCAATATGTGACCAATAATGAAGCTTAACATTAACCCTGGGATTTATCTGCTCAGGGTTTCCATCAATCTAAAAGGAAACAAATAATCCTGATATATATTATTTTGATCAAAATTTCTCTATCACTATTGCATTCTTTGTGCTATTTGTGATAAATCAATATTCCAAATGACAAATTGGATTCATGGAGAGCACAAGCAATGTAACAGAATTCATCCTACTTGCCTGACACAGAACACAGATGTGCAAAAACTCTTTTTTGTCATGTTTACAGTCATCTACTTTCTTACCCTGGCAGGCAACCTACTCATTGTAGTGACCATTGCCACCAGCCCAGCCCTGCAATTACCCATTCATTTTTTTTCTGTCTTTCTTGCCCTTCCTTGATGGCTCCTTCTCCTCCATCTCAGCTCCCAAAATGATATGTGACTTACTTTTGAGAGGAAAATTATCTCCTTCAGTGAATGCATGAGTCAGCTCTTTGTGCGGCATTTCCTTGGAGGAGCTGAGATCATCCTTCTCTTGGTGATGGCCTATGAACTTGTATTATTCAGGGTACTCTAGGGAAACAGAATCAACAGGAGATATCTGTAGATAGTATGGCATTTTTTAAGAGGCTCTCATGTGATCATGGGGATTCACAAGTTCAGGTTCCACAGGCAGGCTGCAAACCAGGGTCCCTGATGAAAGTCCAGTGAAGTTCCTTGATGAGTTTCTGGGAGATATTAGGTGTCCAAAGACAATCTGGGGAATTCTCTCTGAATGCTGAAATCACTTACCCTTTTAAGGTATTCTGCTGAATGGATAAAATGTCACTCATTGTTGACAGCAATCTCTCTGATTAATGTAGATGTAATCAGCTCTCTATGCAGTAAACTCACTGGTGACTAAAGTCCGTAAAGGTTCTTGTATTACAAATAGCCCAGTGCTTGCTTAACCAAGCAACTGGGCACAATTATCTGGCCAATCTGACACATTAGCCTAACCATCACAGTCCATCCCTTGTCAACTCTGGAACCATATACATTATCTTAAACCATACTTAGTTTCTAAGTAAAAACAATAAAAGACATGCATGTAATATATTTCCACCTAAAAGTGTTCACCTCTCCTGTGTACAACTGGAAGGCATTAATTACCTACAGAATATGGTGCAAGTCCTTGGGTAATATTCACTCTTAAACTTGACATCTTTAAATAATATGACATGAAACTAATACAACTTGTCATATGATAAGGGAATAGGTTGGGGAAGAAAACTAAGATATTTATTTTATGTACCTACACAATCATACTCATAATGAAACAAGGAAGAAAGATTCATGACTATTATAGACCCCTACATGGCCATCTGCAGGCCCCTGCAGTACATGATCACAATGAACTGAAAGATGTGTTTCCTCCTGGTAGCCATGTCCTGGGCTGGGGGATTTCTTTATGATCTGAATCAAATCCTGTTTATGCTTTGGTTGCCCTTTTGTGGCCCCAATACTCTTGACCATTTTGCCTGCGATTTTTACCCTCTGCTGAAACTCTCTTTTGCTGACACACACATCCTTGCCCTCTTGGTTGGTACCAACAGCGGGTTCATATGTATGCTCACGTTTTCTATTCTATTTACCACCTATGTTCTCATCCCTTGCTCCCTCAGAACTCACAGCTCTGATTGACAGCAGAAGACTCCCTCCAGCTGTGTTTACCATATTTCTGCTGTCATCCTATTCTTTGTGCCCTGTGTATTTGTCTGCCTTCATCCCATGACTACTTTCCCCATTGACAAAACATTGGCTGTGTTTCATGCCATGATAACACCCATGTTAAACCCTTTAATCCACACACTCAGAAATGCAGAAGTGAAAAATTCAATGAGGAAACTCTGAAGCTAAAAAGTAATCTTATGTAATAATCCATTTAAATAGAAGAGATTAAAGAAACATCTGTCTATATATTAGCAAAAAAGAATGGCCAATGCAAAGGATTTGATCTTGTAGTTAGAATAAGTGGTTTTAAATATATTTTGATCCCTTTGCTATCTAAATCTTCAATGTTTCCTCCTTCATAAAATAGTATTATTTGACTAAATTATGAATAAAATTTCTTCCAATTAGAATCTGCATTCAAATTTGATTAAAGGGAAATGGTTAATTACAATAAGAATGTCACAATGTTTAGAAAACCTGTGCTTTACATATTCAGTAGAACAATTATTTGCAAATTCTCAGGAATAAATTATGTAAGCAACAGGAGTACTTAAAATATATAAACAAAATGGTCTGAGGGTTAAGTATTTTGTTGAAAATGCATCCTTTTAATCCCAACTGCTGAAATGAGTGGTAGATATATAGTATTGTGTGAGATGTAATAAACCAAGAATCAATGGGTTTGGAGGAATGAGAAGTAAAAAAAAAATTAAAAAATGAATTCATCCCAATCTTAATGCTGCTGTACTGCACAACTCTAGAGAGTACCATTTACATTGTAATCTGGCCTTTACCCAGAATAAATTATTTCCCAATAAAACCTTTTTATGCTTTTGTATAACATACTACACTGAAATATTTTAAGCCTTATGAAATTACACATCATCTTTTTCACCTTGAACTAAGATGTAAAGCAGTGCTGAAGAAACATAAAATAATGTACTGGGTGGTGCCAATAACAATTATGAACTCTAATATGAGCTACGTCTGCAAAGTTTCATGAGAAAACTTTTGGCTATTCTAGACTGTCCATTTTCTCCACATTCTTCTAGATGTCATCTAAGGTTTACATAGCTAAAGAGAAGTCAATGCTTGGCTTTACATCTTCAAATGACAGGCTGACTCTCTTGTTAGGGGTTAATGAAGCCAGTGACATTAAGTTGAAGCTGGTAATCATTTACCATTCTAAAAATCCTAGGGACCTTAAGAATTAGTTTAAATCAACACAGTCTGTGTTCTGTAAAGTGAACCACAAACCCTGTACGACAGCACATCTGAGTACAAAATGGTTTACTGAATATGTTAAGACCAGTGTTGAGACTTACTACTCAGAATAACAGACTCCTTTCAAAATATTACTGCTCATTAACAATGTACTTGGTCACCCATGAGATGTACATTTAGATTATTGTTGTTTTCATGTCTGTGAACATAACATACATTTTGCAATCCATGGATCGAGAAGCAATTTTAACTTTCAAATCTTATCGTTTTAGAAATAGATTTCATAAGGCTGTAGCTGCCATGGATAGTGATTCTTCTAATAGATCTGGGCAAAGCAAATTGAAAAAGTTTGGAAGGAATTCGTTCTAACCCTCATGGGTGACTTTGAAGGATTCAAAGAATGGAAATATTACCTTGTTGAATTTATGCAAATAAACTCAAAAGCCTGTAAAAGTGGTCAATTTTTCTAGCTGATTATGATTTACAGAAACTAACAATATCAGAGAAAGAAAAGTTAATTGTGTGATGTTTCTGAACAAAAAAATTGGACAAGCAGTTAACTCCCCCAAAACAGGAAGTCAATGGTTTCACAGGAGGATATCACCAAAAAGACAGCTATAGGGTTGAGATTAAAAGCATAAGCCATACTTCTGAGATATGGCATCTCACTCTGATATTCTCTCTTGGTGTGGCTTTAGGAAAGTTATCTTGCCTCCATGAGCTAAGATTTGTTCAACTGTAAACCTCATGATGTCACTGTGAAGAATGAAAAAGTTTAACACACATAAACTGTTTAGAACAAATCCTTAACATTTATGTTTTCAATAAATAACAAATATTACTATTATTCACAAGTTTTAAAGAAAATATCATACAAATGCTAAACTGATTCAGAGAATACTTTTTTTTTAAAGGAAAACTAAACCTATTACCCATTCATTCAACAATTATTTACTGTGCCCAGCACTACATTAGAGGCTGAGTATCCAGCCATGAACAAAACAATTACCTCTGCTTTCATGGAACTTACAATCTAGAGGGAGAACAGATAAAAATTTAGAAGAGAAAATTTATCATGTTAGCTAGACAGAAGTGCTAACATTTAGTTTTAAAAAGACATTAATTGTCAATGAGGGATATGGAATATTTGGGGGAGGGATTTCTAAAGGGTGGTCAAGAATTAGTATAAGCACTGATATCAAAATTCAATAAAGTTCAAATCGCAAGGGGTCAAATAATGGTCTGTTTTAGTTTCCTAGGCTGTTGAAAGCAGATATCATAAAACAGGTTGGCTTTTAACAATAGGAATTTATTAGCTTACTATTTTGAGAATGCAAACTGTCTAAATCTAGAAATCATCAAAGTTATGCTTTCTTCCTGAAGAATGGATGCTAAGGATCATTGTTCCTCTGTCACATAACAAAGCACATGACAGCATCTGCTATTCTCTACCTTCAGTTCTGGGTTACATTGATTTCAGCTTTTTGCTTCCATGAGTTTCTTTCTGTACATTCTCTTTATAAAGGACTTCAGTTAGAGTATTAAGACCTATCAGGAATGAGGTGGGTCGTACCTTAACTGAACTGTCCTCAAGAAAAGTCCTACTTAAATATCCTCATTGAAAAGAATGAACAAATTATAAGAATATGCTTTCTGGAGTACATACAGTTTCAAGCCACCACACTCTACCCCCAAAAGACATGTTCTTTCCTTATGCAAAACACATTCATTCCATCAAAATATCTCAAAAGACTTAAAACATTTCAGAAACAATGTTTAATACACAGTTTCATCAAAATCGGTTATAGATGTGGTCTGTCCTGGGGTACAATCCCCTTCTGGCTATGGACTTGTGAAACCCAGAGTACAAGTTATTTGCTTCCAATATACAAAGGAGGGACAGGCATAGAATAACATTTCCATTCCAGAAGAAGTAAAACAAGGGTCACAGGTCTCAAACAATTCAAAAACCTTGCAGGGTGTACTCCATTAGATTACAAGGTGTGGAAGTCATCTATAGACTGATGTTTTTTTCTACAGATATGATGGAGTGGCAGTCTCACCCTCTCCAAGTGTTTGATTAATGGCCATGCTCTCCTTGAATACCATAGTGAAAATTTACTTTCTTCAAGCACCAGGATGGTGGCCAGAACCTAGGCTTCACTTTCATCAAACATTGGGGTGGCAGACAAACTCTCTGCCATTATCCAGGTATTGGAGAAAACTGGGGTAGTAAGAATTCCTGAGAAAGAAGAATAACAGATCATCAGAAAATATAACACAAGATTCCATTTACAATAGCAACAGATATAACAAAATCCAAAAGACTAAATTTACCAAAGAACATGCCAGATCTATGTGTACAAAATGTAAAGTACTATTGAAGAGTGTGAAAGAATACCTGACTCAAGGAAATTACCTACTATATTTATGGATAGGAATTCTCAAGTTTCTAAACATATAAATTCTTTCTAAATTAATCTTCCTAAATCAAATGTCATTGACAACACTAACTGAACTTTGTTTGTAATTAGAATAAATTGTTTTAAGTTTAATTTGAAACATAAATATGCAAGGGTTAGCAATAATAAGAAATAATAATGAAGGAACACTAGGTTAATCAGATATTAAAATATATTAAAAAGCAATTGCAATTATATCATGTTAAGTGGCACATAGATAAAGTGATCAATGAAACATAATGTAGTATTGACATGGATCCAAATATAAATATATGTAACATGTTTGAATGTAATAAAGTTGTGATTTCAGAGATGGTGAAAAGATAATAAGCAACTATGAAAAACAACCATCTTAATGAACATTTAAAATTCAATCTCTATTGAAGTCCTTATACCAAAATAAACTCCAAATGGATGAAAAAAATTAACATGTAAAATATCAAAACAAAAGAAAAGTGTTTAAAAAATTAAAGGCTAAAAATTGGGAATGTTATTTTGGTCAAAGTGAAGCCAAGAAATTCTTTCTAAGCAAGATATAAAAGCCAAAGAAAATGTTGATTGATCTGACTATGCAAATATCAAAAGTTTCTATTAGAAAAAAATATAAAACCAAATCACAAGATGGAGAAGTAAAAATTACATATATAATCAAAAAAGGGATAAAGACTTACTATATGATTAACTCATAAATATTCAGTATGGAAAAGATCAACAAAGAAAATAGATAAAATCAACTTTAGATAATTCACAAGGAAATACCAAAATGTGAAACAAATGTCAAACACAATTAAATTTAAAGAATTCAATTAAAGTACACAAATAAAATACTAAGTTTTTAATCATACTGTCAAATATGAACAGTTTATCAAACCTGTTTATTAAGAATATAGACAAGTATTCTCACAGGAATTCTTATTCCTATGGACAGGAGTAAAGTTTGTACAATACTATCCTTTAACTACATGAACCTATTGATTGAAACATTTCATTTCTGGAAATTCACACTTGCATATATTTGAAAAGAACTATTTTTATTGCAGAATTGTCATAGAAAAATACTGTAGACAATATTAATGTAATACTGGATATGTTATTTTTAGAAGATCTTTATGAAGGAGGATTATGCTGTATGAAGAGAACTGAGAAATAGATCTATATGGACTGATATGAAAAGATCAAAATTTTTTTTCTCTTCCTAAAATTTTTGAAACCCTTACATTAGTTTGATAATTTGTTACAATTGATGAATGAACATTTTTATAATGTACTGTGGATTGAAGTCCATGAGTTTATAATAAGGATCACTGTGTTTTACAGTACTATTTTCCAATTTTTATTCAAGTAACATACATACAAACTAAAATTTCCCCATTTAACCATATTCAAATATATAATTCAGTGGTGTTAATTATTTTCACAATACTGTGCTATCTTTACCACCGTGCATTACCAAAGCTTCTCCTACCACCCCAAATTGAAACTATGTACAATTAAGCATAAACTCTCCATTCTCTACCACCATCTTGGCCCCTGGTGACCTTATTATTTTTTTTGACCCTATGAATTTGCTTATTCTCATTATTTCATACCAGTGAGATCATACAATATTTGCCCTCTGGGGCATGCTTCTGTGGAATTTGAAAGCGGTCCTCGTGTCACAACACTTCCTAGGTCTATCAGATATGCCACGACGATTCTCCGACTACCCTGATGCCTACACAATATGAAACACTGTGTCATGAATTATTTCAGTGAGTGGAGACCCACTCAATAAACAAGATATAAACATGGTAAGCAAACAAATTTTTCACTCCATTGAGTCAATGTTTGATTGGAGAGCAATTGGCCAGGGACTTATAGACAATATACCGATTAGAATTTATTGTAAATAAAGAATTAAACAGACAGCTTTCCTTCTACCAATTAGCTTTCCTTAGATGCTGTAAGCGAATGCAATGTCTTTTACATGAGAAATATTATCATGAAAAGGACATAAAAAGAGATAAAATGCAGTTCAATGTTGTGAGCTACACGAAAATGTCCAACAAAATGAGAAATTGCCAGAAGAGAAAACAGGAGTTTTAGGCAGAAGTTTGCTTGAGATCATAAGTTTACTTTGTTTCACCCCAATTTTATGTGTGCTGAATTAATGTAATTTGGATAAGGCTGTTGCTGATTGTCAAGTCAGAATAGAGAAGAGCTTATAATGGTACTCATCCAGGACAAATAAAATTCTCTTATATTCCACAATAAGTGCCCCTCTAATGTTTTACTCATGTTCTTTAACTCATTTTCTTTCATCCCTTGATGTGGTTAGATCAAATCTGTGAAATCTTGCTCTGAGATTTTTCATGATGTCTGGTTTAAAGTGGCACCGTGCCACCTGAGTTATTATCTATTGCATCACTTGGTTTACTTCATTTTATACTTTTGCACTGAATTTATGTTTTTTTAAAAAATATTTTTGCTTGTTTAATGCCTGTCTCTCTGCACTACAAAGTGTTTAAGCTTTTAACCTGAGGAGCCAAATGATCAGTGTTAAAATTTGGCTTCAAGCTTTGACTCACTTATGGCTCTGAGTAATTCTGTGAATTTATTTAAGATACAAGTAATTATTTAGAGAAATAGGAATAATAGTTATCTACTTTATAGGCTTCTTATGAGCATTAACACAATATCTTCAAGGCAGCTGCCACATTGCAGTGAATAAATAATTGTAGTAAATATTAATATTGTTATGTGTCATATAAATCACACATTTATTAATCATTATACTATAGCTATCTTTTTGACATTAAAAAATCATTAAATTTTTGGGATTTCCTTAACATCATTTTGATTTGGAAGACATTCAGATTTTTGCATTGAATTTTTCAGGGTGTTAATCATCTTGCATTAATTTTATTGGGTTTACTCTGAGAATTATGTAAGATCCTCCTGGTCACTATTTTAATATCTATATATAATGCAATGATAAATATAAATCTCACACCTTATAAAATATCAAGTAGAAATGTAATATTGATGAAAAAGTGAATGTGACAATAAAGATATTGAAACATTTACTTGCTTACTGTCTGACACTCCCCTGGATGTTTTACACTCATTACCTCATCAAATGCTTAAAATATCTTCAGAAATAATAACTACCATTCTTTGAACATAAGACCTATAACTAAAGTTAGACTCTTACAGATGGTCAAATGTTATATAAACTAGTGAGATGGAATTCAGTCTTAGTTCTCTTGAGCTCTGAACTTCAAAGCCTTCCCTAGCATCTGAAACTCTTCTGCCTATGGGACTTCCAAAGGCTAAATAATGTCCTTAGACATCAATAATATCATTGCATGAATCCAGAGAAAATCTGATGTTCAATAGAGTTGTTCATAAATCAAAGTGCCCTTTACATCTAAAGAGATGGTCCAAAAAAAAAAAAAAAAAAGAGATGGTCCACAGAGGTCCTGACTCAAGCAAAAAGAGACCCCTGCTGGTTCTAGAAGTGATATAAGCCCAAATGTGACCAGTTCATATTTACGTCTTCTTTAAAAGCACATAAGAGGGAAGCGGCTGTGGCTCAATCAGTAGGGCTCCTGTTTACCATATGGGAGGCCCCGGGTTCGGTTCCTGGGGCCTCCTGGTGAAGGCAAGCCAGCCCGCATGGCGTGGTTAGCTGACCCAGCGAGCACAAGCAGCAAGGGGGGGGATAAATGAATAAATAAATAAAATCTTTAAAAAAATAAAAATAAAAAAATAAAAGCACATAAGATGTTAACTACAGGCCAGGCAATGTGTAAGCACTTAACATATATTAACCCATAATATCATCGTAACAATTTCATAAGTTTGGAACCATGAATACCATTTCACAGATGAAGAAAATGTGAAGCAGGAAGGTTTAAAAAGTTGTCCAGTTCAAATTCAAATCCAGGAATTGGATTCCAGAATATGCTCTTAAAAAATGCACACTACCTCTTTTTTAATTTTAACTCTGTTCATAATCTGGTTACCTGTTGTGTTGGCTTCAGGTTCATGGAAGATGACCATTTGAACCTTCAAACAGGGCTTATCTGGGGAAAATAAGAACCACAAATGGCTCAGCTCCAAGGACATAGAAGAACAGGACCAACGGAGATTTAAAAATCATGAGAAAGAGTTTCAGGAATAAATTATAAAGTTGGGCCCTGTTCAAGACCCCAAGAACATCTAGAATACCAGTCAGCTCTAAGAGCATTTTTGTCTTTCCATTTCTCCCTTTTATTCAAGATCTTTTTCCAGTCGTTTGCCAGTTGGCACTTGGTAGTAATGCCTCAGTGCCAGGGAGGCTCATCTTTGGGAGTCATATCCCATGCTGGGAGGAAGGTAATGCATTCATATGCTGAGTTTGGCTTAGGTAGAGGCCATATTTGATCAACGAGGAGGCTCTCAGGATGCAACCCTTAGGCACCCCATAACAATAGGCTAAGTTTCAATTTCAAGAGCAAACACCCATAAGGCTTGTCATCAATAACAAGCATGCATAAGTGGATCATCCTCCTTTGCCAGACACTGACTCTGCACTTAGGGGAATGTTGCTGCTCCCTTGGAGAATGTGGCAGAGCTCTCCAGGATGGGAATTCAGTATTCTCTCACTTATTGAGTGATTCTACACCCACTGTGACAATGCCTGGTGATCATTTGAATAATTTTATATACCTTGTATGTATGTTCAGGTGCACGCTCCCATACACCCCCCATCCATCACACTCCCCACACCAATGATGTTCTCCTACCTAAGTTGTAACCCTTCTGTGATCCAAAGCTATTTAATACAATAGCCAAATACAATTATTAGGAAAAAGAAATAATAATGATAAGTTTAAAGGTAAGAGATAAAATAGATGAAAATTAAAAAAACTAAAACTAAAACTAAAATTAAATTAAAAGATTGGGATATCTAATGTGTGAAAAATAAAAATATAATTAAATTTTTTTCTTTTTTACATTTTGCCTTTTATTACTGCAATATCTGGTGTCTCTTCTGTACTGTGGCACCTTCTCTCTCTCATTCCCCAGTGTCTCACTATTTTTCTTTTTATTTCAAAGAAGTTTTAGGTCACAGCAAAGTCACACACAGAATACAAGAGAATCTCATATACCCAACCTCCTCCCCCTTTCCTCACACCATATTAAAACCTTTTTATATGTGGATGGCAGCATTGTTATAACTGATATACAAATATTGAAACATAGCTACAAAACATAGTCAATGGCTTACAGAATGGTTTACATTTTAGACCATATACTTTTATAAATTTTAATGATTTTTACCATGTCCTGTGTCCATCACTGTAAGGAAATGAAGAATATTTCCACTGACCACAAATATCCCGTTTGATCTATACTCTTACTCCCTCCCCATCCCCCTGGGGCCCACATCAACCTCCTGGCTTGACTCAGTGGATGACAAGATTCATAGTTACATGCAACAATAGGTCTTGACACACTGGTTTGTCCTCCCCTACTAGTAACCACCCTTGTTCTTTACAGACCCCCACCTGTCTATTTCTGAATGAATTGGTCCTCCCAAAGATGGGAGTTCAACTCCTTCTGGTTCATTATATGAGTCTCTATACACTGATACAACACATTATGACAGGATGAACACTCACACACTCCCCAGAAGCCTACTCCAGTTGTGCCCTGTCCCGAATGTCCCTACAACCAACACACTAAACCAGTGACACTTCCTTGTCACATTGCCATAAGAGCGTTCCCACTTCTGTACTTTCAACCTCATATCCACGAATCCCAAGTGTTCACCTGGTCCCTCTCCCATCTCTTTCCACAGTTTCCTGAGTATTCTAACCCACGCTTCCCAATCTACCCACCTGTCAACCCTGCACCACCAAACCCAACAATATCAATACCCACCTGTCCTATCTCTTCAATATGCAACTACACTCTATCACTACCATAGATTATGTCCACATGGGTGATGGTTCACACCATCTCTTCTTGTTCTCTTTCTTGTAAACTTATCTTTCAGACAATAGCTCTCTGAGACTGCTCATTTTCCTTAATGCATGTCAGTGAAGTCATGTGCTCTTCATCCTTCAATGCCTGGCTTGCTTCACTCAACATAAGATCTTCAAGATTCATCCATGTTATCCCGTTTTAGCACTTTATTCTTTTTACAGCTGAGTAATATTCCATTGTATGTATGTACCACATTTTGTTTATCCATTCATCTGTTGATGGACACTTGGGTTGATTCCAACTTTTGGCAATAGTGAACAATGCCACTATGAACATTGGTTCATATATCTGTTTGTGTCTTTGCTTTCAGTTCCTCTTGGTATATACCCAGCAGTGGAAACACTGGACCATATGGAAGATCTAGAGTTAGTGTTTTGAGGAATGGGCATACTGTCCTCTACAGTGGCTGGACCATTCCACAATCTCACCAGCAGTAAATGAGTGTTCCCATTCCTCCACAACCTCTCCAACACTTATAATCTGTTGTTTTTTTAATAGCCACCATTCTAATGGGTGTAAGATGATATCTCATTATAGTTTTGATTTGCATTTCCCTAATAGCTAGTGATGTCAACCTTTTTTTTTTTTTTCATGTGATTGATAACCATTTGTATTTTTTCCTTGGAGAAGTGTCTTTTCAGGTCACTTGCCCATTTTTTAATGAGTTGTTTGTCTTTTTATATTTAAGGTGTAGGATTTCTTTATATATGCATGATATTAGGCTCCTATCAGATTTATGATTGCCAAATATATTCTCCCATTTGGTAAGCTGCCTTTTTACTTTCTTGATAATGTCCTTTGAGGTGTAAAAGTTTTTAATTTTGAAGAGATCCCATTTATCTATTTGTTTCTGTTCCTGCTCATGCTTTGGGTGTGAAATTCATGAAAGCATTTCCTATTACAGGGTGCTCTAGATGCTTTCCTACATTATATTCCAAGGTCTTTATGGTCTTGGCTGTTATATTTAGATCTTTGATCCATCTTGAGTTGATTTTTGTATAAGGTGTGAGATGGTGTTCCTCTCTGATTCTTTTGGATATGGATATCCAGTTCTCCAAGCACCACTTACTGAAGAGGCCATTTTCTCACAATTGAGTGGGCCTGGTGGCCTTGTCGAATATCAGATGACTGTAAATGCGAGGATCTATATCAGAACACTCAGTGCAGTTCCATTGTTCAACATGTCTCTCCTAGTGCCAATAACATGCAGTTTTGAACACTGTAGCTTTGTAGTATGTTTTAAAGTCAGGTAGTGTGATACCTCCAACTTCATTTTTCTTTTTCAATATGTCTTTGGTGATTCAGGGTCTCTTACCCTTCCAAATAAATTATGTAGTTAATTATTCCAATTCATTAAAAAAAATAGCATTGATTTTTATAGGGATTGCATTAAATCTGTAGATTAGTTTGGGTAGGGCATACATCTTGATGTTTTTTCTTCCTATCCATTAACAGGGAATATTCTTAAAATGTTTATGTCTTCCTTGATTTCCTTTAACAGTGTTATGTAGTTTTCCGTATATAAGTCCTTTACATATTTAGTTAAATTTATTCCTAGGTATTTTATTCTTTTAGTTACTATTGTATATGGTATTTTTTTTCTTGATTTCCTGCTCAGATTGCTCATTATTGGTGTACAGAAATGATACTGATTTTTGAGCAATGATCTTATAGCCTGTGACTTTACTGAACTCCTTTATAAGTTCTAGAAGCTTTGTTGAAGATTTCTCAGGGCTTTCTACATATAGGATTATGTCATCTGCAAATAATGAAATTTTTACTTCTTCTTTTCCAGATTGGATGCATTTTATACCTTTTTCTTGCCTCCGTGCTCAAGCAAGTACTTCTAAGATGATGTTATATAGGAGTGGTGATAGTGGGCATCCTTGCCTTGTTCCCAATCTCAGAGGGAAGGCTTTTAGGATTTCACTATTGAAGATTATGTTAGCTTTGTGTTTTTCATATATACCCTTTATTGTGTTCAGAAAGTTTCCATTTATTCCTATTTTCTGCAATATTTTTTATCAGGAAAAAGTGTTGTATTTTGTCAAATGCTTGCTCTGCATCTATAGAGATGATCATGTGATTTTTTTCTTTCAATCTGTTTATGTGGGGTATTACACTGATTGATTTTCTTAGGTTGAACCATCCTTGCATACCCAGGATGAAACGCACTTGGTCATGGCGTATAATTCTTTTGATACATGATTAGCAAGTATTTTGTTGAGGATTTTAGCCTCTAGGTTCATGAAAGAGATTGGTCTGTAATTTTCCTTTCTTGTGGTATCTTTGTTTGGCTTTGTTTTTTAGGGTAATGTTGGCATCACAGAATGTGTTAGTCAATGTTCCTACTTCTAATTTTTGGAAAAGTTTAAGCAGGATTGGTGTTAGCTCTTTCTGGAATGTTTGGTAGAATTGACCTGTGAAACCATCAGGGCTCTTATTAGTTGGGAGGTTTTTGATGACTGAGTCTATCTCTTTACTTGTAATTGGACTGTTGAGTTCTTCAATTTATTCTTTCATCAATGTAGGCTGCTTGTGACTTCCTAGGAATTTGTCCATTTCCTCTAAATTATGATTCATTTTGGCATATAGTTTTTCAAAGTATTCTGTTATGATACTCTTTATTTCTGTGGGGTCAGTAGTGATATCCCCTTCCTCATATCTTATTTTTTGTATTTGAATCTGCTCTCTCTTTTTCTTTTTTTAGTCTGGCTAATGGTTTGTTAATTTTATTGATCTTCTTGAAGAACCAGCTTTTAGTTTGTTTATTTTTTTCTAGTGCTTTCTTATTTTCTATTTAATTTAGTTCTGCTCTAATCTTTGTTACTTCCTTCTTTTTACTTCCTTTGGGGTTAGTTTGTTGTTGTTTTTTCAACTACTCCAGGTGTGTAGTTAGGTCATCAATTTTAGCTCTTTCTTCTTTTTTAATATATGCATTTATGGCTATGAATTTCCCTCTGAGTACTACTTGGGCAGCATCCCATAGGTTTTGATATGTTGTGTTGTTGTCATTTTCATTTATTTCAAGGTAGTTACTGATTTCTTTTGAGATTTCTTCCTTGAGCCACTGTTTGTCTAAGAGTTTGTTATTTAATTTCAATATCTTTTTGCCTAATCTGATTCTCTGTCCCTTAATGATTTTCAATTTCATTCCATTGTGGTCAGAGAAATTACTTTATATAATCTCAATCTTTCTGAATTCATTGAGAGTTGTTCTGTGGCTTTGCCTGTGGTCTACCTTGGACTATGATCCATGTGCACAGGAGAAGAGTGTACATCCCACTGTATTTGGATGTAGTATTCTTTCTATGTCTATTAGGTCCAGCTACTCTAATGTATTATTCAGAGTCCTGGTTTTTTTACTGATTCTCTGCCTAGATGTTCTGTCTAATGGTGATAATGATGTATTAAAATTGTAGAGGCATTTATGTCTCCACTTAGTTTTTCCAGTGTTTGCCTCAAGTATTTTTGAGATGCCGTGATTAGGTGCATAAATGTTTACAATTGTTCTTTCTTCTTGAATGATTACCCCTTTTACTAACATATAGTGTCCATCTTTGTCTCTTACAATAGTTTTGCATTTCAAATCTATTTTGTCTGATATTAGTATAGCTACTCCCACACTTGTTTGGCTATTGTTTGCTTGTAAAATTTTTTTCCAGGAATTCACCTTTAGCCTTCTTGAATCTCTGGGTCTAAGATGGGTTTCTTGTAGACAACATATAAATGGGTCATATTTCCTTATCCATTCCGCCAATCTGTGTCTCTTGACTGGTGAGTTTAATCCATAAACATTCAGTATTATTACTCTCAAGGAATTTCTTACATCAGCAATATTTTCTTTGGGCTTATGTATGTTATACGTTGCTATTTCTCTTTTTGTCTTTTTAGTTGTTTTTGCACTGTCCTCCCAATCTCTCTCTCCAGTTTTTTTTTCCTTTCAACCTGTAGAACTCCCTTTTCTTGAAGGGCAGGTTTCTTATTGGCATACTCTCTTGATTTCTGCTTAACTGTGAATATTTTTAACTCTCCATCATTTTTGAAAGCCAGCTTTGCTGGATAGAAAATTTGTAACTGGAATTTTTTTTCTTTGAGTACCTTGACTATGTCATACCACTGCCTTCTTGCCTCCATGGTTTCAGATGAGAAATCAGCACTTAATCTTATTGAGCTTCCCTTGTTTGTGATGGTTCTCCTTTCTCTTGCTGTCTTAAGTATTTTCTCTTTGTCTTGAGCTTTGGACATTTTGACAAGTATATGTCTTGGATTAGGCGTGTTGGGATTTATATTGTTTGAGGTGTGCTGTGCTTCTGGGATATGTACATCAATCTCCTTCAATAGGGTTGGGAAGTTTTCAACCATTATTTCCTTCACCACTCCTTCTGTTATGTTTCCCTTCTCTTCTCCCTCTGGGATGCATACAATGCATATTTTTGCATGTTTTCTGTTATCAGTTAAATCCCTAAGTCCATGCACGATTTTTTCTATCTTCTTTTCTATCTGTTTGATTTACATGTACTGTCTTCCACATCACTAATTCTTTCTTCTGCCTGTTCAAATCTGCTGTTATGTGACTCCAGTGTCTTTTTGATTTCTTGGAGTGTGCCATTCATCACCATCATATCCATTATGTTTTTATGTATGTTTACAATTTCTTCAGTATGTTCTTCCACTGTCTTCTTTTTTTTTTTTTAAAGATTTTATTTCTTTATTCATTTATCCCCCCCTTGCTGCTTGTGCTCGCTGGGTCAGCTAACCACGCCATGCGGGCGGGCTTGCCTTCACCAGGAGGCCCCGGGAACCGAACCCCGGGCCTCCCATATGGTAAACGGGAGCCCTACTGATTGAGCCACAGCCGCTTCCCCACTGTCTTCTTAATATCATTAATCTCTTCCTTCACTTCATTAAATTCGTACATGATATTTGTTTGGACATTTTTAATTAATTGTTCGATATTCTGCATCTCTTCCTGGTTTTTAGTTTGTTCATTGGACTGGTCCTTGACTTCCTGTTTCTCAGTATGGTTTGTAATTTTTTGTTGCCCTCTGGTCATCATTTTATCTTGATGCATTTATTCAGTTGATTAGCCTCTCTTTCTGCTCTAGAGTTTTATTTGCTGGTGGTTCTGTGTGTGTCTTAAGTTTTCTCTTTGGTGCTTTGTTCTTCTTATTCTATTTACTTGCTGTTTTCTATGTTCCCTTGAAGGAAAAAGATTAGGGCCAGAGAAATCAAAAGAGGTAAGGAAGGAAAAAGGATAACAGCAATAATAATAAAAGTTAAAATATGGGCCGTATAAGATTTAGTAAAATGAATACTTAACTTATGTAAGCAGTGTAGAGTAATAGGAAAAAAAAAGTGAAGTACATACAATAGAATGGGAAACCAAATAGAGAAAAATATAGAATGATTTAAAAGGACATGATGAGGAGACAGAGAAAGAATAAAGAAAAGGCTGAAAGGAAAATGTTATTTTAAAAAACAGAATAGACAAGATAAAAATCTAAACCAGTAAATTTGAGGACTAATAAAAAAAGGTGGAATGTAAGAACCACAACAGAAAGCAGAAGATAGAAAGATGAAGGAAAGAAATAAAAGAAAGTGTTGGTAGAGAAAATCAGTATACACAGAAAATAAGAAATCAAGGAGGAAGCAGCACAGCATAGTAGAAACAAGCTAGCAGCACCTAATTTAAAAGAGGAAAAAAAGGTGGAGGTGGGAAGAAAGAGGAAAGAAAAGCAAGAGACAAACACACGAACAAAAACCAAACAATCACACAAGAAAGCAGTTAAACAAAGCTAAGGAAGAACTTATTCATTCTTGGGCTCTTGTTGAGCCTCTCAGTCTGCCTGTGTTCATCAATCAATTACCCTGCAGTCTTCTCTCTGCAGGTTTTTAGGTGGATTTTAGCAAGTAAACTAAGTTAAATTGTTTTTTAAGTAACTTTTTTTTTTTTTGGAGATATAAGAGACCCAAAAGAAGTTAGTACAAAATTAATGTCTATGTTTTTCCTGTCCTATGGTATCAGCTGGATGTTAGATATCCCAGTGAATCACTACTCTTAGAGGAGCCAGGAATCGAACTAGAGATCTCATATATTCAAGGCAGAAATTCCTCCACTGAGCTAACTTTATAATTGGGTCAGTTAACTCTTCAGAAAACTATTTAGTCACTTTCCCCTGGGAATGTTTTACTCTCCTGTGGCAGCAAGGTTCAGCATGCTGTATGAGTAGATCCCCCCTCCTCTCTTCTGGTCAGGTTCAGTTTCCTTTTGAAATTCAAATGGGACCCTGATGACTAAGTTCACCTCACTGAAATCATTTATGAGCCTCTTCTAGACCACTCCTACTCCCCAGGGACCACAAAGTGCATCTTGGAAACTTAAGTGCTTCCCACTGCCTTACTCCATTTGGGCAGTTGAAATTCTGAAAGTCCTCAGTGTAGAACTATTAAATTGACTGAGTCCGCCCTCTCTCAAGCCAAGCCTCTGTATCCCAGGGTGGTTAAGTAAATCAAGCTTCCTTAGCAGATTCACCTCTCCCCTTGGCCTGGTGCTACTTTAAGCTGGCTGGTGTGCACCTAAAAGCTCTAAGGGGGTCCAGGCAACCAAACCCACAGAAAGGAAACCCCTCTAGACTCTTTGCCAGATCCTTCCCACTCTTGGAGAATGCTCCCTTTCATTGGGTTGCTGGCGGGAGTTGGGGCTCACCCTAGCCCTTTGCCCTGAGGGTGGGGCTTAGCAATCTGCATCTGTGATTTCCAGCTTGGGAAAAACTCATGGTTTTATCTTGAGCAATCTATCTCCCTGTCCAGCTCCCTCTAGATCGATGTCCCAAAGGCTCTTGCTCCATAGGCTCCCAGAACAGCTCACTTGGGCAGGTTCCTGTCCTCAATCAGCTGCTTTTTGCTAGACAGATGGTGAGTGTCCACTTAAACTGATGCCATCTTGCCTTCTCCCCCATGCCTTTCTTGATTACCACCTTTTTCTACTATATCTTTATTCTCTTTCTCTCTCTCTTTCTCTTTGTTTTCTCTCTTTCTCTCTCTCAATCTCTCCCCCCCCACTCTCTTTCTACTAGTCTCTTCCCACTGGTATTTAAACATGACTGGCTTTCTACCTTACAAAAAATACTCACCCTAGTCTCATGCCCACTATTAGTAACTAATTGCAAATTTAGTGACCTTTTTCTATTTTTGTAATCATCAATTTTGCAGAAGAAAAAACTGAGACACAGAGGAGTTGAATAACTTGCTCAAAATCACATACATTATCCAGGATTCAATATGATAAACAATGTGCAGTAGTAATGTATTGATCTACTGTGCATGCATTTCTCTCAATTTAATTTAGAAAATATTTTCCAAGTATTTTATATGCATAATAAACTACCTGGGTTACATCACATATCATTTTACATAGTTGTCTCAACAACACTATATTATTTTATTTTATTTTATTTTATTTTATTTTATTTTAATTAATTATTATTATTTTTTAACGGGAGGTCCCGGGGATCGAACCCAGGTCCCTCCATATGGGAGACTGAAACCCAACCATTGGAGCCACATCCATCCCCAACCCTATATTATTTAAGGATCTATAATAGGCTCAGGTAATTTAAGTTGCATACAGAGAGTCATATAGTAAGTAGTTGAATTGGGAATCATAATCAAGTTCATGCCTTTAGTTTACAACATCTCTAGAGCCCTGTCATGTCCCACTCAGTAAAGGATGCCCCTAGTTCCAAGTCTGAACTTCTCCTCACACTGCATCTGGAAAGTGACAGAATCAAAATTTTCTACACAATGCTTAGCCAGGTCACCAGGGTAGGGCAACAAAGTAGGAAAGGAAAACAGGTGATATTTTCTCTTCTCCAACCTCACTTTCCTGGTCAGCTGCAGTGCATGTGCTCTTTTATGAGTAAGTACTTCATTCCACTGCTGATTGAACTAAAACTCCTAAACTATCCAGGCCTGGTCTGAATCTGCACTTCCTTTCCGACTACATCCAGTGGATAGGACATATCACAGTATCAGTGCCTGATGAGGTAAAATGACATAAAGATTAGGGAAAAGGATTAGAAACCCTATCAATCTAGACTGAAATACACATGTTACTAATTATTGGGGTTTTCACTTTGGCCAAATGATGCTCAAGTCATCATTAATTTCCTTATATAAACACAGGAAATAATACAATACCTTGATCATAGGGATTATATATGACTCTAATGATATATCACATTTAGCAGGGTAACTGATACATAGAAAGTGCTTATAATTTATTAGTTCTCCATGATTTCACATTTTCTAAAACTCCTTCAACCTTTTCAGAGAATTTCACCTTCAATATAAGATATTTTAGTGGATAGGAAATCAAACACATAAAAAGATTTGAGAATTATGACTTGTCAATCAGTACTCAATTTTGCAAAACTTGGTCTTTCTTCTCTCTTTGTTTCCTTATTTGCTCAGAATCCTCCCAAACATAAAAGAAGAGAAGACAACCTACATCCATATGCATTAAGACTGTTCTTGTGAGAAACCTGGTCAGTGCCACCATGCATTTTCTTTCTTGTGCAGAAGATAAGATCAGACAGTAATTCGTTTTTTCTCTATGTCAGGAACATTTTGAGCATGTAACCCCACACAAGATGAATATTATAGGTAACTTATCATCGCCTTTGTTCAGATGTGGAAACTGAGGCATGAAGAGGCTGAGAAACTGGTCCAAATTCACATAGATAGAAAGTAGAAAAATTAGTCCTAAGAAGTATAGTTTTTTGTTTATCAAAGATCTTGCTCTTAAGATTTATTCATATTTTTAATATTAGAGAACAGTTTCTCTGGTTTACATGTAACTATCTTCAGGGTATCAAAAGTAAAATAACAGTTTTTAAGTGTCCCAGATATTTTCACATATTTCTTGGCCAATACTCACTATAACTATTTGAAACAGGTATTGTTAAGATTGTTGTAAAGGATCTAAATGGCTCATGTACCCATATTTCTATGACTAGAATTATCTGTGTCATACATCCCAGACTCTAAGATCATTTCCAAACCATAGCCACAGATAACGCAGTCCAGCTTACCACCCCCCCTGCCCCATTCCACAATTCTTATTCAGAGAGGCCACAGCCACAAGGGAGTACAGGGAGAATTTGTTTCCCTATCATATTGGCTGAAGCTGCTAATTCTAATCCTACGGACACTACAAGTTCAGAGCATCTTATAACAATGAGGTGGAGCCAGTGGCCACTTGTCAGTTTTTGGGTAGGGAAGGGATGAGCAGTTGAAATACAGGGGCTTCTTTGGGAGTTGGAGGTTGTCCTGAGTACTGTTGTGGCAATGGATGTAGGCCATTTTAAATCAGCACACAGCACTCAGAACTGAGTGGGAGAGAGTGTGGTCTACAGTGTGAACTGTGGTCTATGGTTGGTGGCAAGGCTCCAGGATGTGTAAGTTCATTGAGGTTAGTGGGCCACACTGTGGGAGATGTTTGTGTGGGATGTGGTGGGAGGTGTGGGAGGTGGGCAACATGGGAATCCCAGTGGGTTCTGTGTAATATTTTAGGTAATCTAAGCACCTCTTAAAATATATGTATATATATATATATATAAATAACATTTTTGTAAGCAAATACACATATATGCATATATATTTATATATCATTTTACAAATGTTTGTATGTATTGTGAGAATTTTGATTTTTACCTATAATAAAAAAAAAAAAAGTGTATGGACCATTTCTACTATTATCTGCTTAGACGTATAAAATAATAAACAAAAGAAAAAGTGCCATGTAAATTCACAATACTTACCCTGTACTTTTGATTATGAAAAAGATTCTCTTTTGCTACTTGTATCAATAATGACTTTAGCATTTTAATATGGTTTGGTTTTAAATTTTGGCATATTAAATATTTAAATAATTAAAAAAAAAAACAAAAGAAAGAGAAGTTCAGAGCATCTTTAACTCATTTTGCTGGAGTAGTATCTGTTCAAATATTTCCGTGCAGTCACATGAGAAAATATTACAAAGTTCATTCTCAAGGGTTTCCTGAACCTACAAGTCCACAGGAGCATAACCAATCATGGTCTACAGATGATGTTTGGTTTCCAACCCACTTGGATCTAGACACTAAAGGGTCAAAAGAGCTCTCTCTAGGTTTAGCATGGGCTTTTTAAGAAAAAGGGTAAAAGAGCAGACTTCAGGTACCTACCACAATAGAGAAACTTTCTATAGTTGTTGAATTCATGGAGCTTACAATCCTGACTTTTTCTGCTTTAACATAGTTTTCTGTTTCAGGGCTTTAAATCAGGTTAGAGTTGTGACCAAATGACCTTTATAACACAATCCTTCAGGTCTCCAAGTAAGCAAGAATGACAAAGTATAAGAAGGAGGTTAAGTTTTACACAATTACTACTGTTTCTTAAAGCTTTGGTGGTTTTTTGACCAAGGAAATTCATTATCTTAGCTAGGATGCTTGTGGCCCACACAGGATAGTTAAACCTATAGAGCAAAAATAAAATCAGCCCATGAAATCATGATATTTAGAAAGTCTCTCTTGGCAATAATCTTCAAATCACTAATTGTGGAAAAGAAATAATATAAATAAGGCAAAAAAAATAGATGAACTCACAAAACAGCAGTAAGTGATGGGTCAGTGATTGCTACAAACAAAATGCCTTGACATGGAATGAACCTGTTACTTCTTCTCCAAATGCATTCAGAGAGGTGGGTATAACCTTCCTTATATTTTTCTCTCAAAGTAACACTAGGTTCTTCAGTTTACAGGTAAGTTATATTTAAACACATGTTTCTATCATCACAGGTAATTATGAATAGTGAAGAGTTACCCAGGCTCTTCTGAAAAGTAGCCTATGAAGTATTATAAAACCAGACCCTAGATAATAAAGTAAAACCTATGTTACTTTATTTTAATGATAATAAAGGCAATATTGTCCATTTATAATAAAATCAGATCAGAAAATGTATGAAAAACATCTACAAAAAGGCTGTCAGTCCCATAATTCAGCACTATACATTATTAGTGTACTTTTTAAAAGATACCTTTTTAAAATAAATTTTATTGATATGTATCATTCATACATGAACATACATAAGCAACAAATGTATAGTAAAATTTGTGAATTTATAAAACAAACATGCATGCCATCATACAAGGCTCTCATACATTTCCCCACCACCAATACCTTGCATTGTTCTGAAACATTTGTTACAAACTATAAGAGAGCGTTGTCAAAATATTGACAATAGCTATAGCCCATATCTTACATTTGGTGTATTTTCCACCCAACCCATTCAGTTATTAACACCCTATACTTGTATTATATATTTTTTATCATTCAGGAGAAAATGTTCTCTTATTTATCCTGTTAACAACAGGACTGTTGTTAACAATGTAAAGTTGTTAAAAGATGATTCTTTATATATGTGTGTGTGTGTATGTATATATATATACATACACACACATAATTGTAGACAACTGAGATACTAATATATATGGAATTTCATATCTTGCATTTTCCACACAGTATTATATTGAAAATGCCATTCCACACCAAATCTTCTTACAAATCACTGTCCACCTGATATTTCTTAATTATATGTCATAATTCATTTAACTGTTCCCCTGCATGTAGACATTTGGGTAGTTTTGCTTTTTCACTATTATAATAATAATATTGTAAAATACAACTTTGTAAATATAAACTTTGTCTCTCTCTATATATATAATCTACAGAGGATTCCTAAGAGTAAGTACTGGACAAAGGGACATGACCTATTATAAAGCATTTATCATATTCAGTCAAATTTATTTCCAAAATATAATATAACAATACACACCAAGAATAGATCAATAATGGTAATCAGTCTTTCCCAATTTGTCAGTTAAAATATTTCACTGTTTAAATTGAATTCTTTGATAATTTTTGAAATGGAATACTTTTTATATTTTCATGTTTTTTTTTTTTACTGAGAATTAACTTTACATTACTCTGATCCCTTTTGCATAAGCTTGTGAATAGACTTTTTTCTTTATTTGTAAATGTTATTACTATAGTAGTACATGCCTGTTAAAGCTGTTACAAATATTTGTGGTGTGTGTGATATTCTCATACAATTCTGTTTGGATGTAGTATAAGCTTACAAATCAAAGTGTCAGATGTATCTTAATGCAGGTTCAAATATTCACTCAATTTGGTTGATTCTGATGTGTAACTACATCATCCCTAATTTTCAAAAAGAACTCACTTAATGTTTTTTTTTTACCCTCAAAGAGTTAAAAAAAAAAAAAGAAGAAAACAACAGGGGTAAGAAACTCTGTTGTTTAGCTCCAACACCATGAGTGTTTGAAGAAGACACAGAGAGGTAAATGATCATGAATAAAACCTCTGTTCCTCCTTGCTTGTCCTTTTTAAGTTCTATTTTTCTACAGGAGAAAAACCTTGGCAGTTATTGGGACAGGCTACACCCCTGAAAGCTTGTAGGAATGGTATCTGGAATGTGAACATCATAAAAACATCATTTTCTATGAGTGTACATGTGTGTATGTAGAAGATGGCTACATGTTCAATATGTGACCAATAATGAAGCATAACATTAGCCTTGGGATTAATTTGCTCAGGGTTTCCATCAATCTAACAGGAAAGAAATAATCCTGATATATTTTATTTTGATCAAAATTTTTCTATCACTATTGCATTCTTTGTGGTATTTGTGATAAATCAATTTTCCAAATGACGAACTGAATTCATGGAGAGCACAAACAATGTAACAGAATTCATCATACTTCATATGGCACAGAACAAAGATGTGCAAAAACTCTTTTTTGTCATGTTTACAGTCATCTACTTTCTTACCCTGGCAGGCAACCTACTCATTGTAGTGACCATCGCCACCAGCCCAGCCCTGCAATTAAATATTTTTTTTTCTGTCTTTCTTGTCCTTCATTGATGGCTCCTTCTCCTCCATCTCAGCTCCCAAAATAATATGTGACTTACTTGTTGAGAGGAAAACTATCTCCTTCAGTGGGTGCATGACTCAGCTCTTTGTGGGGCATTTCCTTGGGGGAGCTGAGATCATCCTTCTCTTGGCCATGGCCTATGACCTTGTATTATTCAGAGTTCTTAGGGAAACAGAATCAATGGGAGGTATCTGTAGATAGTATGACATTTTTTAAGAGGCTGTCATGTGACCATGGGGATTCACAAGTCCAGGTTCCACAGGCAGGCTGCAAACCTTGATGAAAATCCAGTGAAGTTCCTTGATGAGTTTCCTGGAGATATTAGCTGTCCAAAGACAATCTGGGAAATTCTCTCTGAATGCTGAAATCACTTACCCTTTTAAGGCATTCAGCTGAATGGATAAAATGTTACTCATTGTTGACAGCAATCTCTCTGATTGATGTAGATGTAATCAGCTCTCTATGCAGTAAACTCACTGGTGACTGAAGTCCATAAAGGTCCTTGTATTACAATTAGCCCAGTGCTTGCTTAACCAAACAACTGGCACAATTACTGGCCAAGTTGACACATTAGCCGAACCATCACAGTCTTCCCTTGTCATCACTGCAACCATACATATTATCTCAAACCATACTTAGTCTCTAAGTAAAAACAATAACAGACATGCATATTATTATTTTCACCTTAAAGTGTTCACCTCTCCTGTGTACAACTGGAAGGCATTAATTCCCTACAGAATATGGTACAAGTCCTTGGGTAATATTCACTCTTAAACTTGACATCTTTAAATAATATGACATGAAACTAATACAACTTGTCATATGATAAGGGAAAAGATTGGGGAAGAAAGCAAAGATATTTATTTTATGTACATATAAAATCATACTCAAAATGAAACAAGGAAGAAAGATTCATGACTATTAAAGACCCCTACATGGCCATCTGCAGGCCCCTGCAGTACATGATCACAATGAACTGAAAGATGTGTATCCTCCTGGTAGCCATGTCCTGGGTTTGGGGATTTCTTTATGCCTTGAATCAAATCCTGTTTATGCTTTGATTGCCCTTTTGTGGCCCAAATATCCTTGATCATTTTGCCTGTGATCTTTACCTTCTGCTGAAACTCTCTTGTACTGACACACACACCATTGGCCTCTTTGTTGGTATCAACATTGGTTTCATGTGTATGCTCACTTTTTTTATTCTAATTACCTCCTATGTTCTCATCCTTTGCTGCCTCAGAATTCAGAGATCTGAAGGCAGAAGGTGCAAAAGACTCCCTCCACCTGTGCTTCCCATATTACTGTTGTCATCTTATTCTTTGTGCCCTATATATTTGTCTACCTTTGTCTCATGGCCACTTTCCCCATTGACAAAGCAGTGGCTCTTAAACCCTTTAATCCACACACTTAGAAATGCAGAGTGAAAAATGCAATGAGGAAACTCTGAAGCCAAAACATAATCTTATGTAATAATCCATTTAAATAGAAGAGATTAAAGAAACATTTGTCTATATATTAGCATAAAAGAATGGCCAATACAAAGGATTTGATCTTTTAGTTAGAATAAGTGGGCTTAAATATATTTTGATCTCTTTGCTATCTAAATCTTCAATGTTTCCTACTTCATAAAATATTATTATTTGACTAAATCATGACTAAAATTTCTTCCAATTAGAAACTTCATTGCAATAAGAATGTCACAATGTTTAGAAAACCCATGCTTCACATATTCAGTAGAACAATTTTTTGCAAAACCTCAGGAATAAATTATGTAAGCAACAGGAGTACTTAAAATATATAAACAAAAATATCTGAGGGCTAAGTATTTTGTTGAAAATGCACCCTTTTAATCCCAATTGCTGAAATGAGGGGTAGATATATAGTATTGTGAGAAAAGTAATAAACCCAAAATAGTGGGTTTGGAGGAATGAGAAGAAGTAAAAAAAAATAAAAAAAACTAACTCATCCCAAACTTAATGCTGTTGTACTGCACGACTCTAGGGAGTACCATTTACATTGCAATCTGGCCTTTAACCAGAATAAATTATTTTCCCAATAAAACGTTTTAATACTTTAGTATAACATACTACACTGACTGAAATATTTAAGCCTTATAAAATTACACATCATCTTTTTCACCTTGAACTAAGATGTAAGGCAGTGCTGAAGAAATATAAAATAATGCACAGGAATGTGCCAATAACAATTATGAACTCCAGTATGAGATAGGTCTGCAAAACTTCATGAGAAAATTTTCGGTTATCCTAGACTCTCCCTCTTCTCCACATTCTTCTAGATATCGCCTAAGGTGTACAAAGCTAAAGAGAAGTCAATACTTGGCTTTACATTTTCAAATGACAGTTTGACTCTCTTGTTAGGGGCTAATGCAGCCAGCAATTTTAAGTTGAAGCCAGTAATTATTTACCAGTCTAAAAATCCTAGGGTCCTTAAGAATTATGCTAAATCAACTCTATATTTTGTAAATGGAACAACAAACCCTGTATGACAGCACATCTGAGTACAAAATGGTTTACTGAATATATTAAGACCACTGTTGGGATCTCCTACTCAGAATAACAGACTCCTTTCAAAATATGACTTCTCATTAACAATGCACCTGGTCACCCATGCGATGTACAACTAGATTAATGTTGTTTCCATGTCTGTGGATATAACATACATTCTGCAACCCATGGATTGAAAAACAATTTTAACTTTCAAGTCTTATTGTTTTAGAAAAAGATTTCAAAAGGCTATAGCTGCCATGTATAGTGATTCTTCTGATAGATCTGGGCAAAGTATATTGAATAAGTTTGGAAGGAATTCTTTCTTACCCTCATGGGTGAATTTGAGGAATTCAAAGAATTGTAATATTACCTTGTTCAATTTATGCAAATAACTCAAAAGCCTGTACAATGTGGTCAATTTTTCTAGCTGATTATGATTTATACAAACTAACAATATCAGAGAAAGAAAAGTTAATTGCCTGATGTTCCTGAACAAAAAAAGTGGACAAGCAGTTAACTCCCAAAAAAAAACAGGAGGTCAATGGTTTCAGAGGAGGATATCACCAAAAGGACAGCTATAGGGTTGTGATTAAAAGCATAAGCCATACTTCTGAGATATGGCATCTGACTCTGATATTCTCTCATGGTGTGGCTTTAGGAAAGATATTTTGCTTCCATGAGCTAAGTGTTGTTCCACTGTAAACCTCATGATGTCATTGTGAAGAATGAAGAAGTTTAACACACATAAACTGTTTAGAACATATCCTTACAATTTATAAGCTTTCAATAAATACTAAATATTACTATTATTCACAAGTTTTAAAGAAAATGTCATTCAAATGCTAAACTGCTTTAGAGAATACATTTTTAAAGGAAAACTAAACCTATTACCCATTCATTCAACAATTATTTACTGTGCCCAGCACTACCTTAGAGGATAAGAATACAGCCATGAACAAAACAATTACCTCTGCTGTCATGGAACTTACAATCTAGGGGGAGAACAGATAAAAGTTTAAAAGAAAAATATTTGGCATGTTAGCTAGTCAAAAGTGCTAACATTTAGTTTTAAAAACACATTAATTGTTAATGAGGGGTATGGGATATTTGGGGGAGGAATTTCTAAAGGGTAATCAAGAATTCGTATAAAGCACTGAAACCAAAATTCAGTAAAGTTCTAGTTGCAAAGGGTCAAATAATGGTCTGTTTTAGTTTCCTAGGCTGTTGAAAGCAGATATCATAAAATAGGTTAGCTTTTAACAACAGAAAATTATTTGCTTACTATTTGGGACTACAAACCGTCTAAATCAAGGCATCATCAAGGTGATGCTTTCTTCCTGAAGACTGGCTGCCAGGGATCCTTGTTCCTCTGTCACACGACAAAGCACATGACAGCATCTGTTATTCTCTACCTTTAGTTCTGGGTTTCATTGATTTCAGCTTCTTGCTTCCATGGGTTTCTTTCTGTATACATTCTCTTTATAAAGGACTTCAGTTAGAGTATTAAGACCTATCCAGAATGAGGTGGGTAGTACCTTAACTGAACTATCCTCAGGAAAAGTCCTACTTAAATATCCTCATTGAAAAGAATGAACAAACTATAAGAACATGCTTTCTGGAGTACATCCAGTTTCAAGCCACCACACTCCACCCCCAAAAGACATATTTTTTCCATATGCAAAACACATTCATTTCATCACAATGCCTCAAAAGACTTAAAACATTTCAGAAACAATGTTTAGTACACAGTTTCATCAAAATTGGTTATAGATGTGGTCTATTTTGGAGCACAATTCCCTTCTGGCTATGGACTTGTGAAATACAGAATACAAGTTATCTGCTTCCAATACAAAGGAGGGACAGGTATAGAATAACATTTTCATTCCAGAAGAAGTAAAACAAGGGTCACAGGTCTCAAACAATTCAAAAACCTTGCAGGGTGTACTCCATTAGATTACAAGGTGTGGGAGTCATCTATAGAATGATGTTTTTTTCAACAGGTCTTATGGAGTGGCAGTCCCACCCTCTCCAAGTATTTGATTAACAGTCATGATCTCCTTGAATAGCAGAGTGAAAGTTTACTTTCTTCAAGCACCAAATGGTGGCCATAACCTAGATTTTACTTTCATCAAAGACTGGGGTGGCAGACAAACTCTCTGCAATCACCCAGGTATTGAAGAAAACTGGGGTAGTAACACTTCCTGAAAAAGAAGGATAACAGATAATCGAAAATATAGTACAAGATTCCATTTACAATAGCATCAGAAAACAAAATCCAAAAGACTAAATTTACCAAAGAACATGCCAGATCCATGTGTACAAAATGTAAAACACTATTAAGAGTATGAAAGAATACCTGACTCAAGGAAATTACCTACTATATTCATGGATAGGAAATCTCAAGTTTCTAAACCTATAAACTCTTCCTATATTAATCTTCCTAAATCAAATGTCATTGAAAACACTAACTAAACTGTTTTGTAATTAAAATAAAGTGTTTTATGTTTAATTTGAAACATAAATATGCAAGGGTTAGCATTAATAAGAAATGGTATTGAGTGAACACTAGGTTAATCAGATATCAAAATATATTATAAAGCAAATGTAATTATGTCATGTTAAGTGACACACAAATAAAGTGATCAATGAACTAGAATGTAGTATTGACATGGATACAAATACATGTAATATGTTAGAATGTAATGAAATTGTGATTTCAGAGATGGTGAAAACATAATAAGCAACTATGAAAAACAACCATCTTAATGAACATTTAAAATTCAATCTCTATTGAAGTCATTATTCCAAAATAAAATTCCAAATGAATGAAAAAAAATTAAAATGTAAAATATAAAAACAAAAGAAAAATGATTTAAAAATTAAAGGTTAAAAATTGGGAATAATATTTTGGTCAAAATGAAGACAAGAAATTCTTTCTAAGTAAGATATAAAGCCAAAGAAAATGTTGATTGATCTGACTATGCAAATATCAATAGTTTCTATTAGAAAAAAATATAAAACCAAATCACAAGATGGATTAATGATAATTACATATATAATGATAAAAGGGATAAAGACGTACTATAGGATTAACTCATAAATATCAGTATGGAAAAGGTCAACAAAGAAATTAGATAAAATCAACTTTAGATAATTCACAAGGAAATACCAAAATGTGAAACAAATATCAAACACAATTAAATTTAAAGAATTCAATTAAAGTACAGAAATGAAATACTAAGTTTTTAATCACACTGTAAAATATCAAGTGTTTATCAAACACTGTTGAGAATGTAGACAAGTATTCTCACAGGAATTCTTAATCCATTGGATAGGAGTAATGTTTGTACAATACTATCCTTTATCTAGATGAACCGATTGATTCAACCATTTCATTTGTGGAAATTCACACTTGCATATATTTGAAAAGACCTATTTTTATTGCAGAATTGTCATAGAAAAATACTGTACACAATATTAAGGTAATACTGGATATGTTATTTTTAGAAGACCTTTATGAAGGAGGATTATGCTGTATGAAGAGAACTTAAGAAGTAGTTAGATACATATGGACTGATGTGAAAAGACCAACAATTTTTTTTCTCTTCCTAAAATTTTTTGAAACCCTTCCATTAGTTTAGTAGATTTGTTACAATTCATGAATGAAAATTTTTATACTGTACTATGGATTGAAGTCCATGAGTTTATAATAAGGATCACTGTTTGTGTTTTACAGTACTATTTTCTAATTTTTATTGAAGTAACATATATACAAACTAAAATTTCCCCTTTTAACCACATTCAAATATATGATTCAGTGGTGTTAATTATTTTCACAGTACTGTGCTATCTTCACTACCATGCATTACCAAAGATTCTCCAACACCCCAAATAGAAACTATGTACAATTTAAGCATAAACTCTCCATTCTCTACCACCATCTTGGCCCCTGGTGACATTATTCTGGTTTCTGACCCTATGAATTTGCTTATTCTCATTATTTCATATCAGTGAGATCATACAACATTTGTCTTTTTGTGCTTGTCTTATTTCACTCAACATGATGTCTTCAGGTTCAATACTTTTTGTTCCATATATCAAAACTTCATTCCTTTTTACAGCTGAACAATATTCCATTGTATGTTTGCACCACACTGTGTTTATCCTAACAAGAAAGAAGTATGCTTGTGAGCCAAGGCCCTTACTGACAGTGTAAACAATAACAAATAGCAAGTTTCCCACAATGGTTAAAATGTAGAAAAGCAAGAATATAACAAAAAGTATTTACTCTTCCTTTTTATTTTGTAAGAGACCCAGGAGGACAAAGTAAGTCATGTTGTTTTTTGATTCAATATTTTCTTATACAGGAGTTGATGTCAGATTTTAGAAATAGTTTATAAAAAAGTGAAAGGTCAACTCTGGGGATTTGTAGGTCTGTGGTTAAAACTACAATGGTGGAGATGTTCTTTTAGCACAGAGTTTCTTAAGGGATATGTGAGCTTGAATTGGAAATCAAAAAAACATTATTCTTGTGGGGATGTGTTGGTGCAAGTGTGATATATTTATTAAATAATACACAATATAGTGTGGACTTACAAAGGGGTCTGTCCTTGGTTTTCACCTGGCTAGGAAAGGGGTTAGTGGAATACAAGAGATTGAGAACCCCTGTTTCAGCAAATATGGCAGGGAGCATTACTGGTGCAGGTAAAGAGGGTAGAGGTAAATCTAGGATGGGACACATCTGGAGCATGCTTCTGTGGAATTTGTAAGTGGTCCTCGTGTCACGGGGTGTTATCTCAGTGAGTGGAGACCCACTCAATAAACAAGAAATAAACATGGTGAGCAAACAAATTTTTCACTCCATTGATTCAATTAAAATAGAGAAAAAAAATTAATGAAAGGAAATAGTGACATTGCAAGAGCACTTATGATTTATTATGCAAAACTGTGTATCAGAAATTATATATATGCAGGTGTGTGTGTGTGGATGTGTGTTCATCATACTTAATAATATAAATATACAAAAACACATTTAATGTATCATATATAACCATTGCAGTAACAATAATTTTTATCCTTATTTTGCACCTAGAGAAACTGAAGTTCGAATATATATATAATTTGGCCAAGGTCACACGTTTTAAGTGACACAACATGGTATGGAATCTAACATTTATTGACTTCCAAAATTTGTACATTGAATTTTTATAATTATTTTTTCTCTTTTGTTTTTCTTATTTCTTTGTACATTGAATTTTGAGAGTGCATTTACGGCACAAACTAGTTGTGCTTAAGATTTTATGATTATTATCATGGGCTTTTTATATCATGCTTTAAATCTTTTGAAACATCTCCTGAGAAATAATCACAATTTTTAAAGAATGTAGTATTATTCTTGCCAACAGGAAACATAATACTTAACATTAATCTCTTCTAAATACAACACTTAATATTGATACTGGAATTGTTTTGTGCCAACATTGCTTCTTGCTTAATTAAATTCACTGAGGTTTCTGTGCAGTTTTGAAAAGACATAGCCTCAGAATATTTTGAGATGTTTCTATGCCTTCAGCTAAGAACAGATAATAGATGAAAATGGCCTCCTTTTCTCCATTTCAATTTATCACCAAGAATGGAATGTCTTCAATTTCAGAGCATTCCAGCTAACAAAGGACCTTTTCCTAAATGTAATTATTCTTCCAAGGGTTAAAGTGACATAAGAGTCATTTATTCTGAAAATGTTTATTAAATGTCTATCTGTGATAAGCTTTATTGTATGTGTTGGAGATCCAGTATTTAATAAAACATATGTTCAAACTCCTTTCAATGAATTTACATTCTAGTTTATAGAGAAAGACAATAAACAAATAAATCAGAAAAACCAGATTGTAATCTGCTATAGAGAAAATTTAATAGGGTAATGTGAATCATAATAACTCAAACACATAGAGGACGACTCTACAATGGGTGGTTAAGGAAGTCCTCTCTAAGGAGAATGCATTTGAGCTGTAGACTCAGTATGAAAAGTCAACAGTGTTAATGTCTAGAGTAGGTGGATTCCAGAAAGCAAGAAGTGTTCTTGCAAAGTCTGAAATGCTAGAATGTGGTCTTCGTGACATGAGCACAGATACCAAAGAGAGTGGGACCACAGGATATGAATGTTTGGAGAGCAATTGACCAGGGACTTATAGACAATGAAAATACCAATTAGAATTTATTGTAAATAAAGAATTAAACAGATAGCTTTCCTTCTACCAATTGGCTTTGTTTAGCTACTGTAAGTGAGTGCAATGTCTTTCACATGAGAAATATTATCATGAAAAAGACATAAAAAGAGATAAAATGCAGTTCAATGTTGTGAGCTACACCAAAATGTCCACCAAAATGAGAAACTGCCAGAAGAGAAACACAGCAGTTTTAGGCAGAAGTTTGCTTGAGATCATAAGTTTACTTTGTTTCACCCTTATTTTAAATGTGCTGAGTTAATGTAATTTGTATAAGGTTGTTGCTGATTTTCAAGTCAGAATAGAGAAAAGCTTATAATGATACTCATCCAGGGCAAATAAAACTCTCCTATATTCCATAATAAGTGCCCCTCTAATGTTTTACTCATGTTCTTTAACTCATTTTCTTTCAACCCTTGATGTGGTTAGATCAAATCTGTGAAATCTTGCTCTGAGATCTTTCATGATGTCTGGTTTAAAGTGACACTATGCCACCTGAGTTATTATCTATTGCATCACTTGCTTTACTTCATTTTACACTTTTGCACTGAATTTATGTTTTTTTAAATATTTTTACTTGTTTAAATGCCTGCCTCTCTGCACTACAAAGTGTTTAAGCTTTTTAACCTGAGGAGCCAAATTATCAGTGTTCAAATTTGACTTCAAGCTTTGACTCACTTATGGCTCTGAGTAATTTTGTGAATTTATTTAAGATACAAGTAATTATTTAGAGAAATAGGAATAATAGTTATCTACTTTATAGGCTTCTTATGAGCATTGACACAATATCTTCAATGCAGCTGCCACATTGCAGTGAATAAATAATAGTAGTAAATATTAATATTGTTATGTGTTACATAAATCACACATTTGTTAATCATTTTACTATAGCTATCTTTTTGACATTAAAAAATCATTAAAGTTTTGGAATTTCCTTAACATCATTTTGATTTGGAAGACATTCAGATTTTTGCATTGAATTTTTCAGAGTGTTAATCATCTTGCATTAATTTTATTGGGTTTACTCTGAGAATTATGTAATATCTTATGTCACAATTTTAATATCTACATATAATGGAATAATAAACATAAATCACACACCTTATAAAATATCTAGTAGAAATGTAACATTGATGAAAAGTGAATATGGCAGTAAAGATATTGAAACTTATACTTGCTTAGTGTCTGACACTCCCCTGGATGCTTTATACTCATTACCTCATCAAATGCTTAAAATATCTTCAGAAATAATAACTACCATTCTTTGTACATAAGACCTATAACTAAAGTTAGACTCTTACAGATGGTCAAATGTTATATAAACTAGTGAGATGGAATTCAGTCTTAGTTCTCTTGAGCTCTGAACTTCAAAGCCTTCCCTAGCATCTGAAACTCTTCTGCCTATGGGACTTCCAAAGGCTAAATAATGTCCTTAGACATCAATAATATCATTGCATGAATCCAAATTAAAAGTGATGTTCGATAGAGTTGTTCATAACTCAAAGTGCCCTTTACATCTAAAGAGCTGGTCCACAGAGGTCCTGACTCAAGCAAAAAGAGACCCCTGCTGGTTCTAGAAGTGATATAAGCCCAAATGTGACCAGTTCATATTTACGTCTTCTTTAAAAGCACATAAGATGTTAACTATAGCCCAGGCAATGTGTAAGCACTTAACATATATTAACCCATAATATCATCATAACAATTTCATAAGTTTGGAACCATGAATACCATTTCACAGATGAAGAAAATGTGGAGCAGGAAGGTTTAAAAATTTGCCCAGTTCAAATTCAAATCCAGGAACTGGATTCCAGAATCTGCTCTTAAAAAATGCGCACTACCTCTTTTTTAATTTTAACTCTGTTCATAATCTGGTTACCTGTTGTGTTGGCTTCAGGTTCATGGAAGATGACCATTTGAACCTTCAAACAGGGCTTATCTGGAGAAAATAATAACCGCAAATGGATCAGCTCCAAGGACACAGAAGAACAGGACCAATGGAGATTTAAAAATCACGAGAAAGAGTTTCAGGAATAAATGATGAAGTTGGGCCCTGTTCAAGACCCCAAGAACATCTAGAAGACCAGTCAGCTCTTAGAGCATTTTTGTTCACAGCAGGGGCAGAGAAGTTACTTGTCTTGTCTTCTAAAAATATTAGGTCAGCACTCAGGGACATTTGGGTAGTTCTTTTTATATTTAATAGGACTCCAGTAATAAAGTATATTTAATATAACTAACATATTTTTTAGCATTTAGAGGTTCTAAACACTTTAAAGAGATTATTCTGTTTGATCATGATAATACATATATCATTTACTATCAACTGGAACACTGTGTTTTGCTAAAATTTACACTATAAGTAAGCTTTGAACTTGGGGCTCTCTTCTTCAGAGATTGTGCTAAATCCTATAACTCATCCCTCAAAAATAAGTATACAAGATATGATACATAAACGCTTTTTTACATTATTTTATTTTTTAAAAGATACTTAGATTACATGAATGTTACACAAAAAATATAGGGATTCCCATATGCCCCACTTCCCATACCTCCCACAACCTCCCACATAAACATCCTTCATTAGTGTGGCACATTCATTGCAATTTCATACAGAAAAACTGTGAAGACAATGTTGGCAATGGGAATAACCATTTAGAATAATAATAAAGACGAGTTTTAGTTCAAATAATACAGCAAGATAGATGTTAAGCCTTTCCTTTAGCGTCATAAAAAGTAAAAGTGAGACTCCTAGCAGATGTGCTTCATGCTTAGGAAGTTTAGAAAAAGAAGAAGCACAATAAAGTCCAAAGCATTAATATTTGCACAGAATATTTTATTTTTGTTCCATTAATGTAATGATAGTAACCTTTCATTGCATGATTTATGAAGATATTAGTTTCATATCATCTTGCTATGAAAGATATTACCTAGAAAATGCATTAATAATGTGAATTTATTAACAGGCAATGGATGAAAATATAGTAGCACTATTACTCAAAGTGTGTTTAAATTTCTATTATTTCAGATATATCTGGATAATTTGTTTAAAATGTAGATATTTCATTCCAACAATAGTCCTACCAATTAGATTCTCTAAAACTGTGTTCTAAGAATCTGTATTTTAAGAATTCTAGCTGATTCTGAAAGCACATCAAAGATTGAAACCCAAATAGGCAATGTATAAATCTAAATAGCATATTTCAATAATGATAAATAATTTCCTACCTGAGTCTTTCTTCAGAGACCTGTAGACATCAGCAAGTACATTTTTTGCCTTTTATAAAGGGTATTTATTTGGGGTGGAAGCAAAAATATGGAATGCTACATGAATTGCATGTCATCCTTGCATAGGGGCCATGTTAATCTTCTCTGTATCATTCTAATGTTAGTACATGGGCTTCTGAAGTGAGCACTGAAGCCAATTTTTTTTTATTTTTATTATGGGTAAAAATCAAAATTCTCACAATACATACAAACATTTGTAAAATGATATATAAATATATATGCATATATGTGTATTTGCTTACAAAAATGTGTCTTTACTGAGGATAAGTTGACTTTTTATTTTTCAGTTAAATTGCCTGAAACCTGAGCTGAATTGAAGAAGAAGATGAATAATGTGACAGATTTTTATCCTACTGGGCTTGACCCAGAATGTGGAACTTCAGAAATTTTCATTTGCTGTGTTTTTAATTGTGCACTTGGTTACCCTGGCAGGTAACCTGCTCATAATGATCTTCAACACCAGCAAAGCCCTGGGATCCCCCCTGTACTTCTTCTTGTCTTATTTATCCCTTATAGATGACTGCTATTCTTACTCCATGACCCCTAAGAGTCTAGCTAACTCTGGCTGTGAGGAAAACCCATGGAGTGTGTTATATTCCCCAATTTTACATAATGGAAAACAAACACAAAATTATTTCAATTCTTTCATTTTTATTCTGTAGATATCACCAGAGATGACATTTATTTTGCCCTTTAATATTCCTGATGTTATATTAATTTTCTAAAACAAAAAAAGGGTAAGTTTTAAGTTAAGAAAATTGTATACTAACTGACAGAAAATAAGTTATTTTGCACAATCTATAATAGAGGGTTGTAACTACTGACTTCTCATCTGTTGATTTCTTATAGATCCATCAATTCTTAAAATAATCCAAATTTTGGTTTTCTTCATCAGCTGCTTGTACAATTAGAGCAATGATTATTCTAATTTAGTGAGCAGAAAATGAAAGTGTTTCTGGAAAAAAAAAACTCAGTGGAAAATAATAAGAAGAAAGTTGTTTTTCTACGACATACCAATGTGTGTCTGTCTCTTTGTCAAGGACTTCTCTCAGAGCAGAACTTGTTATGATTTAAAAAACTCTCCCAGATAGTAGACTCATGAAGCTTCGATGTTTAAAAGGAATTTTGGTCTTGGAGAGATGGGTAAGATTAACTACTTCCACCTATTTCCATTTCAATGGGACTCACAGAAATCTTAGAGACTTTTAAATTTTTATATGCAACATTGTCTGATAATCGGATAGGTGCCCTAACAACAGGGCATCCACTTTTAAAGGTAGAAAAGCAAATACAATTTATTAAGAAATTAATAAATAGAAAAGCAGTAGATTCGAGGTCCCATGAATGAGAAATCTGCTGAAACTAATTGTTCTGGCCTTTTCTCAGAGAATCAATGCTCTGTCTAGAGCCAAATATTTTGGTTGTTAATACTCTGATTTCCTCCTCTGACAGTTTTACTCAAAACCTATATCTGGCACTAGGTGTATCAAGGAGAAACACTGCCTTTGTGATTGTCTCTGGCCAGAAATCTTTACAGTCCATCCTCCTCAGCATATTCAGTTCTCATGCTATGAAGAGACAGATTTATTCAAGTGAGTGACTAAACCTTGTGCTAGTTCGTCAAGGGAAGAATAATTAAATTTAGGAATCCTTGCCCAAATGATAAGCAAACATTTATCCCTTCCTCCTGCAGTCCCTCTGACCAGTGATTGGCATTTTTGGTAAAGGTTAGAAATCATCTACAGGACAGGGGTAATCATCAAGCTGGAGTCAGAATCTGGATTCTTTATTTGTATTATTTTCATCAAATATATGTTGAACATCTAAAATTGACCAGGCCTCTATTAAATACAATACATGTGATACCCTTTGTTGTGGGTACTATTATTATTCCCATTTTACAGATGAAGTAACTGAGACATTATGAATTTAAGTAATTTACCCAAGTTCAAAAGACAGCAGAAGGCAGAAATGAGATTTGCACCCATGTCTGCCTCAACAACGCAAGCAATAGCTCTGCCTTCATGAACCCAGAACCCCACTAATAAAGTAACGTATACTATTAAAAATGATTATTCTGTAAACCTACAAACTCTCTAATTAATGGAAAAATGTATACAGACAAGGTGTTATATGTCTGTATTATGGGGGCATAGCTTACCTGGGGCTTTGCCTGACATTTAAACTGAAACCAAAGATATTTCCCAAGGCTTAGATTAAGAAAGTAAGTGTGAGCTTGTTACCATGTTTGTGAAAAGAGCTGAACCATGCAATTTGATGAACAGTGGACAAGGCACCTTTGTGCACCCACTATTTGCATAGGTGGTTCCATCTTGTCAGGAGCTATGTCCAATTCATTGCATTTTTCAAAGGCACCTTTAATTACACTAAGGGCTTTTATTGTCACACTCCTTGGCTAGAAATTACTTGGACAAATGAGTCAGTATACATGTAGCAGTGGATTATCTCAGATATAAACTATTCAGTGAAGTATGAGCCAACACACTTAAGTAAAAACCACATAGATTTTGGATAAACACAGACTTTGTCTCTAATCTAAGCTGTGCATGAATATATATATATAAATTATATATAATTTAAATTGAGATAAATTACTAAGCCTTTCTTTGCCTCAATATACTTATTTCTAACATGAGACTAATAATACATGTTATTGTATTGAAGATTCATGTGCCTACAATAAGAAATTAATGTCAGCTATTATTGTTACTAACGAAAAAACCCCAGCTTCTTAAATTTGAGATGCAATTTTCCCTGACACATTGAGGATCTGTTTTCAAGTTGACTAAAGTAATCTACCTTCTCAAACATTCTTCATAAATTATTTCCCACTAGAGAATAACATCGTCTTTCTGTCTCCCTGGAGCTGTTTACCCATCAGGACTCATGTGCTAAATGCTGCATTTATTGTATCTTAAAATCCATTATTTTGTTTATGACAATGCCCCTGGTTGGACTTCACAGATGAGACTGATTTATAGATTTCAGTTTTTTTTCCAATTATTCAGAATATTTGAGAGCTAATCGTTTTTCTTTTTGATTTGTAGGAATCCAATAAGTATTCTAGACAGTTGTCAGTTGTCTTGAAAAATTCATCTAGTTATGGCTTGTGTTATGTATTTAGGGTTCTTTTCAATAATATATGACTTTATTTTAAATATTGCTATTTATATACCTTTTTCTTTTATGACAAAAGCTGTTTGTGTTTTCTTTAAGAAAAAATCATATACCCAACATCTCAAACATATTCACCAATGTTTTCATTTAAAATATTTTATCTTAAGTTTTTAATATTTAAATTCTTAATCTGAGATTTTTTATGGTATCTTTGTCAACCCCAGTTTTGCAAAGATATGCTCTTGTTTTCTTCAAGAAGGTTTGCTCATTTTACATTTATCTTTAGGTTTATGATTCATCTAAAATTACCTTCTGTGTGGTATTAATTAAAATTGAAGTTTCATGTTAGCCATATGGATATCAAGTTATTAAAATGCCTTTTCTTGAAAAGATTTTACATTTCTGATAATTTATTTGGCAACCTTCTGTGAAAAGCAATTGATATTATATATGCAGGTCCATTTGTGGACTCTTTATTCTGTTCTGTTGATCAACATGCTTATCCTTATGGCAATACCATACACTTGTTTACTGTATCTTTATAGTAGGTCTTGAAATGTGTTAGTACAGATTTTCAAAGTAGAGTTCTGACACATCATATGTTGGATTTCTACCTAAGTATTTTGTTTATTCTAACTGGAAATAGTGCTTTCCAATTTCATTTTCCAATGTTTTTATTGTTTATATAGGAAACATTATTTTTCATATCGACCTTTTACTCAACAAAGTAGTAAAATTCACTTAGTAGTTCTAAGAGTGATTTTTCTGCACACACAACCATATAATTTGCAAATAAACACAGTTTAATTTTTCCTTTCCAAACTCTTTGCATTTTTCCTTTCTTTTTAATGTACTGTATAGTACTTGCCATATACGCTTGAGTAGAATTCTGGAAAGAAAACATCACTGTCTTTTTCGCTGTTCCTGGTGAGAAATACTGCAATATTTCACCATTAATTCACTCTAAACTTTTTCTTGGTGCTTATTATCACATTAAAGATGCCTAATTTCTATTATTAAATTGCTGCAAGTTTTTTATGATTGGTTTTGAAATTTTTCATATCTTTCTACTTCCACTAAGATAACTATGTAAATTGTACTTTTCTTTTGTTTATTAGTAAATTATATTGAATTTTTTAAAAAATACTAAACAAATCTTACATTTCTTAAATAAATTCCATTGGGTCCTGATATAATATCCTTTAAGAATATTACTAATTACTCAACATCACCAATAATAGCAATGCATTTGTCTCCAAAAGTTTATTATTTCAATTAAGCAATGCTTAAGCTGGCAAAAAGAACCTCTCAAACTCAATTTTTTTTAGGACTCGGCAGTCAAATCAAGAACCTACAACCATCAAAAGCTTAATGGACAAGTAAACTAATAAAGTCATGAGAGCATGGTGGCATTTTAACTTACCACACATCTTTCCCTACTTCACACCTCAAAGGAAGGCATGAAGATGATGCCCTATTCCAGATCTGCTAATATGATCTAATAACACCTTGCCACATTCCTCCACTATTTTTGTCATAATTTAGAATTATAAATTTATATTATTCGATTATCTCCCTCATGATGATTTAAGTTTCACATGGACAAGTTCTCTCTCTCTCTCGTTTTATCCCCACCAATTATATAACTTTATTTTATTTAATTTTAATAGTTTTTATACTATTGTTCCTTTTTCTTAACTTTAGATGATTTTAGTTGATATTTATTGAAACCCCTTACATATGTTATTTATACTTTACAATAACCTTTATGAGGAATTCTCCCCATATTACAGATCAGAAAACCGGGTTTTATGGATTTAAGCGGTTTACAATGTGAACTATGGACCATGCTTAATGGCAAAGCCCCAGGATGTGTTTATCAATTGCAATTAATGTGCCACACTAATGAAAGATGTTTATGTGGGAGGTTGTTGGAGGTGTGGAGGGGGGGTGTATGGGAATCCCTATATTTTTTGTGTAACATTTATGTATTCAAAGTATCTTTTAAAAAAAATTTTAAAAGAGTTACAATATGAGCCACAGCCTGGGAGAAGATGTTTGTATTATAATATATATTTGTATCATTGTATTTATATTTATTGTATTAGTATATTAGTATCTGGAATATATGAGGAGATAATTGGAACAATAAAAAAAGACAACACAATGGAAAATTACACACAAAAATATGTGACAAGCAATTCATAAAATAAGAAACCATACTGGCCAATAGATATATGAAAAGAAAAAAAAAAGGATTGTGAAATATATATAAATACACACACACACACATATATATATGAGGGTGTGTATATATATATATATATATATATATATATATATGAAAAAAACACAGCGTACTGAAAAAGAAAAATGAGATAACAATAGATTTTTTGAACTTTACATATGGGATGGTTGAAATAAATCAAATGCCAGGGAGGAAATTACAGTAAATAAAACATATAAAAATACATGCCAAGAGTATGATTTATTGGTGAAAATATATGGAAAGAATAAGAGAACAGAGAAAAGGAAGGAAAGTCTTACAAAATAATTATTGCGGAGGATAAAGGGAATCCTGCATTTGAAATGAGGTAAAAAAGATTAATAAAATTTATATTCTTAATCACAATGATTTAAATCACAAAAATAAACCAAAGAATTAAGGATGAGATCTTAACCAAGAAAATATGAATCAGATTACTAGGACAGAAAGTCAGAAATGTTAAATAATAAACTCTTTAAAACTCACTTGCACTTAGGGTACCTTATGAATGAAATGACTATGAGAGTTCTATATACGGCATATAATTTCAACCTTCCAAATTATCAAAGTAGGATAGAAAGCTGGAAGAAGATTGTCAAAAAAATGGATTTTGTCAGAATAGATTAGGACATGTTCAAGAATCCTTGTATTTCAAAAAAAAGTTAGCATGTATGTGGAAATTATGAAAATATTAGTGATATAACAAAGATCAACTCATCTAAACCAAGTTTAGATTAGAAAATTAATCTCGTATTTAAACTTATCATTATTATTTCATTTTCCTATTAATTGTATTTGGCTATTGTAATGGCCTCATCTTTGAAGAAGTTTTGGATCACAGAAGGGTTACAACAGGAGCTGGAGAGGATCATTGGTGTGAGGCATCAGGGATGGGGAATGCATCAGAGGAAGTTCACCTGAGCACATATATACAGTATGTAAAAATGTTCAAATGTTCACCAGACTTTGTCACAGTGGATGGAGATTCACACAATAACTGAGACAATACTGAATTCCAATCCTGGAGAGTTCTGTCACATTCTCTAAAGGAGCAGCAACTGACCCCAAGTGCAGGTGCAGTGCCTGGCAAAGGAGGATGATCCACTGATAGGCTCTTGATATTGATGATTAGGGTTATGATATTTTGCTCTAGAAATTGAAACTTAGCCGCCTGTTATGGGGTGCCTAAGGGTTGCCTCTTGAAAGCCTCCTTGTTGCTCAAATGTGGCCTCTCTCTGAGCCAAACTCAGCATATGAATGTATCACCTTCCCCCAGTGTAGGACATGACTCCCGAGGATGAGCCTCACTGGACCGAGGGATTGCTACCAAGCACCAACTAGCAATGCAACTGGAAAAAGACCTTGAATAAAAGGGGGAAAAGGCAAAGACAAATGAGTGTATATGGCTAAGAGGCTTCAAAGTGAGTCAGGAGGTCATCCCAGAGGTAACGCTTATGCACATCTCAACAGGATCTCATAGACTGCCAAAGTGGATACTGCCCCAAATAGTGGGGCTCCTGATGGCTCTGGAGACACCCTGATCCTATGGTCAGGCAGATAGCTCGAGAGTTTGGTGCCTTACCAGTGGGCTCTACTTTGGAATTTGTGCTCCTAAGAAAGACAGAGTTGGACTAAATTATGTCTTCCCTGCACATGGTTCATCTGTCCCTTCTACTTAAACCTATACTTGGTGCTGGAGTTTGTAGGTTTATGTCCAGAGACTTGATACTTTGGGATGACCATGTGCCAGCTGGGCCCAGAACCTTGGCAAAGTTGCAACACCTACTCTACACATCATTGGATCTACCCAGGACAACTGGCGGGGAGACAATGATGGACAACGGCTGTCCCAGAGAACGGAAAAAGTCTGCAGCTGCAGGCAAGATAGTCCCATCCATCTTCCCTATGGGATATAATCACCCTCTCAATTGGAGGTGGTGTGGACATCACCATCCCAGAATCCTCAGGATTGGGGAAAGAAGTATGGACTAGAGTGGACTTAATAATATTCTACTATAGACATATTGTGATTCTAGTAATGGAAGAAATTACAACATTGATGTGGAGTCAGTGGCCACTGGAGGATCTGGAGGCAGAGAGAGGGAAAAGCAATTGTAATATGGGAGCTTTTTCAGGACTTGGGAATTGTCCTGAGTGACATTGCAATGACAGATATAGGCCATTTTTTATCATCATACAACACGCAGAACTATGTGGGAGAGAGTGTAGATTACAATGTGAATATGGTCCATGCTTAATGGCAAAGCTCGAGGATGCATTTATCAATTGCAATGAATGTGCCACACTAATGAAGGATGTTTATGTGAGAGGGTGTGGAAGGTGTGGGGAATGGGGGAATATTGGAATCCTTATATCTTTTGTGTAACACTTATGTAATCTAAGTATCTTTTAAAAAAAATAATAAAAAGATAAAAAGATACTACAAAGCTACAGTGGTCAAAACTGCATGGTAAGGTAAAAAAATAAATTAGAAAATTAGATATATTTACCTATGACAATTTTTGAAGAAGAAATATTATAAGATTATTTCCATGAAGTCAGAAAATATTTCTGTTATACTAAAATACTCATTCATGATAAAAAATTTTAGCAGAAATAACTGAAAAACCTATACTATGAAAAAAGTAACAAAAAACTGCCATTCTCTTATGCCAAACATCATAGAACAAAGGCATGGCAGAGATTTCCTGTTATAGGGTAACTGTCAACTCTTGCTACAGTTATGATGCAAACTTGTGAAGCAAGAAAATGAAAAGGAAATTATAAGAATTCTAAAAGGAATAAAACACCTGCCATTAGCAACAGATACAATTGTTAATGTGGAAGTTAAAAATTCTGCACAGGTAATATGGGACTACTATTGAAAAAGGTTTTGATACATCTAATGTTTCTGTAAATTAACAAAGAAATATCAAACATGAAGAAATTAATAAGAAAGAAAAATAAAATATAAAAGAAACAGTGCATGAAATTATATGTATTTTATATATATATACCTATATATGCAGTTATGTAGCATAGACATACCAGACTGTGTGGAGAAAATTACAAATTCCATTGAGAAGAAACCAATATTATAATAATTTTGTATATTTCATCAGTTGCTTAAAGTAAGAAGCAATTTTATTGTCATAGAAGAAACAAGAAGTGTAGGAAGAGGAAAATTACTGAAATATACACAATAGAAAAATATTTCTGCATTTGACTACATTATGATGAAAATTTCTTTCTCAAGAACCAACACAAGGACACTGAATTGGATATCATAAGCCACTTGTAATTTAACTTTTAAGGCTTACAAAGGAATTGCAAAGAGGAAGCACAAAAATCTTATTTTAGACAAAGCAGCATCTTCTTCACCTATGGTATTGAATGAAAAAAAAATGTGTAACTGAGTGATACAGCCACAAAATTGGTAGAAAGGAAAAATTATACCTGGCTGCACCAATTTCTAGTGAGGTTGTGCAGCCAAGGATATGTGGATATGCTGCTTGTTTGTCTTCCTAAGTTCTTACAACTTCTTTGGAAATCCATTTGTTACAGTATTAGCCAGGTAGGACTAGTTTAGGATGCAATAATGAATAAACTTTTAGTTTGTGCTGTGAACCACAATGATTATTTCCACATATGACGCACAGCCATTTGGGTTGGCTATGGCTTTGCTCCACACCATCCACATCTGAAGAACAGACTATGGGAGAACCCTATATATGGGATGTTATTGGCTCTTGAGACAGATTTAAAAGATAGTAAAGAGAAGTACCTGTGTCAAGCAGCAGGAGAGCAGGAGAAGAGCAGAAAGTGTGTGACACCTCTTCTGCCCTGGGCTGGGAAGTGTGATGTGGCTGGGGCTTTGCCTGACTTACTATGCCTGCATTTTCAATTTTCAGTCTATTCTCTGCAATCTTGCTGCTTATATGTATCTGTGCTTATATCTGGTCCTTGGCACCCATCCTCCTGGACAGAAATAAAACTGAACTGTTGGGTTTATTCTGGAAGTGTGCCAGAATTGGTGAACGAAAGAGTCCTTGCGTGCATAGGAATGGCCTTCGGTATTCTGTTCCTACAATAGCCTGGAACAATGTCAGAATTTACTTGTCTCCCAGATTTCAAAATGAGAAAGAACATATATGCAGAAAATAATGGGAAGTGTGGCTAAATCTTTATCTTTGAACATTAAATGAGATAAATTTCCAACTGCTGTTCTTTATTTTTATGCTGTTGGACCAATTGCTCAATATAAATTAAGATGTAACCAAACTTAAAGAGGTTAATATGTCTGTAAAAATCAACTTCAGTACTGTCACTACAATATTACATTCTGCAAAAGTCTTCTTTTGCATTAGATACCAATTTTTAGTGAGGTATCTCTAAGGCACATGGAAAACTATTGGTGAAGTACAGTTTAAAGGAATTTGAATATAATTTCTCATAATATAGTATTAAATACAAATATATAGAAAATATGCTAACAAAAAATGATAATCTAATATTGAGATAAAAATGAATTTGATAATTTAAATATTACAAGAAAAAAACTCAGAAAAATCACCCAAGCTAGAGAAACTCAAGTTTCTTGACTGCTATACCCTACCTCTTAAAGGGAATACTAATTAAAACCACTTGCTTGGAAATATCAATATAGGGCTTCAGATATCCATAAAATAAAATATCAAATTGCAGAAAAAATTAAAATGAAGGAGAAAGAGAAAATTATTAGAAATTGATATGGAACCTTAGGAATAAAGATCAATGTTTCTACATAATCAAATATGGTTAAGAATATTTAGGAGAGTAATTCTTTATATAAATATAAATTTAAATACAACTCAAGAGTTGGTACAAAATAAAGCCACCATCCCACAAGAAATATCCAGAAGTTTATCCATGGCCTTTTTAAAAGACTGTAATTTGAATATAAAATTGAACAGAGATGTGTTTCCCATGAAACAGCTATGCAGATGACCCAAGTAGTAATAAAATTATCTTTTATAAGAAATATGATGGTGTTATCATATTGGAATATATTATATTGAAACTATAAGAATATACTTCAGGTATTGGAAGAAAGTGAACAATTCAGACTTTAACCAGGGTTAATATTTTTTAAACTTTTTATTTACAAATACTTTCAAACTTACAAGACAGTTAACAAAAATAATACAAACTCAATAGACAGAACATAGACAAAACTGGTGCAATTTTCAATTTCAAGAAATTTAACATTGATTTAAAGTTTATGATACATAGTTTAGTGTTTTTCCTTTGTCCCCAATATATCCTTTTTGGCCCCTTCTTCTTTCTTATTAGATTATATCGTGGATTATGTATTGCATCGGTTATCGTCTCTTTTACTTTCTCATTCTACTTTTTAAATTTAAGAAATCTATATAAAACATAAGCTTTCAGATATTAATACCTCCAAAGCATGCCATCTAAAGAGTTCTATGACGTCTCACATTTAATCTGTTTTGGTACCCTCACCACCTTCCATTACCCAGACTTCCCCATATCTGAAAGAGGAACCCCATACACACCGTGCGTTAATCTCTGTATCCCTATCACCCCCACCCCACACACTTTTCTACTTAAAAATTCATTTTTCTGTGAGCTTGGATATTCTCCAATATTTAAATTGTCATTACCATGGGGCTTAAATTAAAATCCTAAATTTACAACACTCACATTTCCTTAGATACCAAATTGCCTTCAATTTCATAGAAAAGCTATGTTCCTGTACCCCTTCGATCCTCCCACCTGTATGTAGTTCTTCTATAAAATCACATATTTATACATTATGAGTCAAAATCAACTGCATTTTCATTATGTTTTATGCATTAAATATTTTAGATGATATAGGAGGTAAAATATTAGAATTAAAAACCAAAATCACAATAGTACTGGAATGTATATTTACCCATGTTGTTACCCTTACAGGAGATACTTATTGCTGCATGTGGCTTTGATCTATTTTCCAGTATCATTTCCTTTCGGCCTGAAAAAGTCACTTTATCATTGCTGATAGGGCAGGTGTAGTGGTGATGAACTACCCACAGCTATTGTTTATCTTGGAATGTCTTAATATCACACTCATTTTTGAATGACTACCTTTCCAGATGTAATAAGCTTAGTGGGAAATTATTTTCTTTTAGGACTTTTAACATTTTGTCCACTGCCTTCTTGTCTCCATGACTTCTGTTGAGAAATTGGCATTCAATCATATTGAGGCTCCTTTGCATTTAACACATTCCTTCTCTATTGTGGCTTCTAGAATTCTCTATCTTTGACATTCAAAAGTTGATTTACAAATTGTTGTGCAAGTCTCCTTTAAAGCTTATCCATTCAATGAATGTATAGAATAGCATGAGGTCCAAGAATAGGGGTTGCCCTGTATCTTTTTAAGCGTGCATTATATCTTGGGCATGGGCATGTATACTTAAGAATTTCCCCATGTGCAGGGTTATAAATGTCCCCTATTCCACAGCATACAGTTTCCTACATTTCCCAGCACTGCAGTGAATATACTACATCAAGAATTACTGAGCCATGGTGAGCCTGCTCTGTCAATTTTCTCAGTTACAGGTTGAAGGCTAAAGTTAAATGAGCACTAGTTCTCTAAGGCTGAAAGTTTCTAGATATGGATTCTAAGTAAAAGGCAGACTTCATAGATTCAATTTGAAGATATAAAAAAGTTAATTACTTCACCAAGAGAATGCCTGCTCATTCGAAAACCAGAAAAATAAAATTATTTCCATATTGACAGTACACATTTTTTAAACTTTTTGGTGATAAAAGTGCACCACATATTCTAATACTTTTCTGATATTCTGCAAGTAAAATAGAATTCTACTTGTTGCTACATCTCACACCACTCTATAACTACTTGCTTCTTATCATGCAGAAATATTGAGTGCATGGAGCTAGGCATGCACCTATTCAGCCAGGTAACAGGAAGAGCGAAAAAGACCCCCAAAAATAGTCTGTGCTGAGGACCAGGCTTTTATAGTCCATTTTTTCAATGACGGAAACAATATAGTTTTTTGCTATATCTTTATTGTGCCCTTAATTATTCTTCAGTGGTTTCTCAATTAAATCACCTTTTAATTTGTACAACTATTGTAGAAAGATGAATACAATGAGGGCAATTTTAATTCAATTCTCTATGTCTAAACTCGATATTCTGTTCCAAGGTGGCAGTATCCTGCAAGTGTAAAGTTCTCTTAAATTTATAGGCAGTTTGATGGTTCCCACCAATGGTTTCAATATGGTAACATTCTTTGCCATAGCTCAGAATTATTCTAAACATTCAAAGCACTTTAACAATGTGGAAATGTTTTTCCAGAAGTATATGTGAATTACACAAATATATGGAGTCAAAGAATTGGAAGAAAATATATAGCTCACTATCACATAGGAAACAAAATATAGACATAATAAAAAACCCTGGGTATTTAACACTGGCAGATTAAAATTTAGAACATATATCAAATAAAATTCAAACTTCACTCAAATATTTTTCAGAATTTTTTAATCAAGGAAAACCTTTCTTGAGAATTCAAAATATCTGTGAAACATTCTGCCCAGAGCATTGTTTATCTCTCTGTTCCTCAGATAATAGATGATGGGCTTTATGAATGGGGGCACCATGGAGTAGAACATGGCTATGAGAATATTTTTAATAGAAGCTTTATCTGCAGTAAAACTAAGGACAGCAGTCACCCCAGAAATTGCAAACAAAATGAGAATTGCTAACTGTGGGGTACATGTGGATAAGGCTTTGTTATGGGCTTCCACAGAAAGCATCCTAAGCACCATGGAAAATATATCAATATATGACTTAACCACGAAGGCAGAACATACTAATATAATACAAGCACTTAGAACTAAGTTCACAGACTCAGAAAACTGAACATCTGGAGATGAGAACCTCAAAATTTGAGGTATGTCACAGAAATATTGATGGATCATATTGGACTCTGTGAAAGGAAACCTGAACATGACACCCATGTGAATAGCAGAATGGATGAACCCACTTGCCCATGAGCCACCAGTTGCCTGCATGCGCATACATTGGCTGACAGTGAGTCTATAGTGCAGAGGGTGTCAAATGGCAACATAGCAGTCTTAAGACATCACCAGAAGGAAGGCAAGCTCTATTGATACAAAGAAGATGACCAAGAAGATCTGGGGAGCACATGCAAGGAGAGAAACCAATTTGCTGCCTGCCAGAGAATTCACAATCATTTTTGGCACAGTAACTGAAATGGAGAAAATGTCTATGGGGGATAAATTGCCTAGAAATAAGTACATTGGAGAGTGCAGATGAAGGTCAGTTACAATGACAGTAATAGTGAGAAGATTCCCAGTCAAGGATCCCAGATTAATCACTAAGAAGAGCAGAACTTGAAGCACTTGGAGCTCTCGGGAGTTTGAGAGATACATGAGGAGGAATTCTGTGAAAATAGTGAGATTGTCCATGTTTCCTAATATGTTTCCAACTCCCTGTAGTTGAAGAATAAAATGGTAAGAAGATACTAAAGACCCAGTGCAGATAACCGATATTACTAACAGATAAAATCTTCCCATGGCTATCAATGTGGCTTCTCATGAGGAATTCAGCTTAGAGAAATTGGGACAAGTATTTGGAAACCTATGAATTCTCATATTACCCTTTTTACTTTCTTTCCTAACTCTGCTTTTATATCTAATTTCAACCTCATATGATTAGGCAACTTAAGTACATTAAATGATCTAAGATTAGGCCTATAAACCTTTCAGTTGTTTAGTCATATTGATTCTATTTCAGTTAAACATATTTTCAAACTCAGGCAAGACATAGCCAGTGATTATATTCTCATTTTCTTCATTAGAAAATGGTGATCTCAGATATATTCTGTAAAACAGTCTCGCATAAGCCCATTTGCTTTCCTCCTTTGCAGCAACATCCTTAAAATATTTGATTCTTTTAAATTCTAATTGACTCCAATGTGTAGCCAGAATTCCCTTGCTGTCTCCCAAGTTTACTGTCTTGCATGCACACAGCATCTAAAGAAAAGCATCCCACCTGGAATTACTCCTTCTCAAAGCATATTTCTTTTCATCAGTAATGAATTCCAATACTTGATGAAGACCTAAATTTCTGTCCAAGTATCTTGCCTACATGCTTTTCTAGATTTTACTGAAATCTCCTCATTCAAAATCACCATTATAACCACAACTATTTTACTTGTACTTATCTTGAAACATACCAAGGTATAAAGAAATCCTATTTCAGTAATAATTATGCTATCAATTCTAAAATGAATTATCTTGAAGGGTCTCATTTCAAAACTATTTAATTTATATGTAGAAAACAGAATGAAGGGGTAATAAGTATAAAAATGTTAGAAATAGCATTTTATTAATACTTTACATATATATAATAAATTTGCAATTATCAAATTGTATATCAATAGGTAACATTTTATTAATATGCAGCTGATAATGATAAAAATAATAGTGCTTTACCTTCATTGATAACAATCATATGATTTGTAGCAAGTTTGCAATATATTTTGGCAAATTGTTTTTCTATAGTAATCCTCTCAGTTCTGCATATTTCTTCTGTCATCCTCAAATATATGAGAAAGAGAATGTCTTTTAAAGAGAGATTTTATTAAATACCAAAAATAATACTCAGTGATTAAGTGGCTCCTACTTAAATATGTGTTATTTATTGCACATATCAAAATTCCAGATGATTTTTAAATTTCCTTTATGAAAACTAAACATTATTATTTATCATTATAAGTGTCATTTCATTCCTCCATCTCTTTAGATTGCATTTTTCTAATGTACACATTCACAAGTTTTCCTGTCACACTTATCATACATCTTCTTCTTCAGAGTACATCATGATACTTAAATGCACAGCCTTGGGCATAAGAGGTAGAGAGTTCGTGCATTTATCCCTTCTCCTTATTACTTCAGGGATATTTAGAATTACTAATTTCACAGCTTTAAAATGTGGAAGAAATGAGTGGGATACTTATCCCTCATGGATTGTTAAACACAGGAAATACAATATGCAATAAGAATCTTTGTAGAACATATCTAGTTCCTAATATCCTACTAATAAAAAAAAGAATTTGTTCATAAACAACACCCCCCCCCAAGTTATCTCAACCTAACCATTGATGTATCAAGGACTATTTTTGCTTATGAAGATTGATTTCCATGAAATTCTATGTTAACTCACTGTTGCCTCTGATTTTCTATCATTTACCATCTATTTCAAGTACTATTTAAGACATAGTACTTGTGCTAGTTCAATATCTTGGTAATTTCTGTATCTGTATATTTTTAGCATTTGTAATAGAGTCTATGTATCACATTAATATCATCAGTTACCACCTTTAAAACTTACTCATGTATAACAAAACCAGAATAAGAAATATTCAAACTCTGTGAGTATTGAATATATTATAGTAATAATATAGAGCAAACATAATTAAATATGCTAATGATCTTCAGACATATCACAGCTATATTGGGGAATTTTTCATTAGTCATTTTAAAGAAACATACAAACTGAAGCATACAATTATGCCTGAGAAATGAGGGAACAGTTTCTCTTCTATAATGGGAATATTACTTTTGAGCAGTTATAATTTACAAAATATGTGATTCTGCCTCATTCTTCTCTGAATAAAATTCAAGGAGTGACTTCCCAGGGAAACCCTTTTATCTATAATCATAGAAACAATTGCGCTTCTAGATTCTATATAAACATGAATTTCTTTAAGCAGGACACATGTGGATCATAAATCTCAGGAGCCCTGTGCAATTAGGCTCTACAGAGAGAACAATTTCCCTTCAACTCCTGATTGGTAAGGATTCTTAGGCTATACACCTGAGAACAGATAAATAATAGTCCTTGTTAGCAATAAAATTAGCAGAAAATTTTTGTTAACAAAAGAGAACCATTCAAAAATTTTCTTAATCACTGATGATTCAATGCATTTTCAATTTCAATTTACATAAGATTATAAATAAAATTATTTACATTTCAATATATCATTAAGTCATGCAACTCCTATAAAATTAAATTTTATATGAGTTTGTATTAACATGATAAGTGGAAGGAAAATCATCAACATCACCAAAAACAAAATTGAATGAGTTATTAAATTAAAGAAAATTGAATACATTTTAGAATGGATTTGATAAAGAAAGCAAGTAAAACAGGTTATGTCACACAGTGTTAATCTTACAAAATTTCTTTGAAGCAATCCTCATACCTGGTATATAATAATAATGTCAGGTTACTTCAGATTGTGAGTTACTACTCCACAAAGAGTTTGGAGGAAATTTGGCCATTCAACATTATACTGAAGATGATTTATTAATAGCTACCCAGCCAGGAAATATCAGAATGAGGGAGAGGCTAAGAAGCTAAAAAGAAAGTCTTAGAAATGAAGTCTGAAAAATGGAAGTCTCCTCACACTCTTGCAAGAAATAAATACAACTATGAAATTTGGCAGGGAACATCTGTTGATTAGAGAAGAAATGATGAAAGCAGAAATCATCCTCAACTTGGGTGTAGGACATTGTTGATTTCACCAGGGCTGGGAACTCTCAGCAAGAGGTTTGGAAAATCTTAACAGGTCTTTGCCTAAATTTAATCACTCTATGTTCTCATTTTTTGTATGTGTATTTTAGGCCAGCAAAGCAAAACTCTGAAGGATGTTTGGTTTGATGGAGGCTACAAAAATTCCCTGTTATGGCAAGAGTTACTCGGGGTGAATGAAAGAAAATGGAGAACTGCGCAGATTTGCCATATAGAGATGAGCTTGAGGGAAAATGATGGCCAGGCATCTCATAAAGCCATACTATTATTTTTAAGCAATGTTATGCCAAATATTTGAAAAGTATAGAATTGTACTATTTGAGGTTCTTTGAAATATAGCAGACAAAATGTAATAGAATTTACATAAATCATCTGTTCTCTTGTCTTTTGGTTCCAGGGGCCCTTTGCATTCTAAGGAAATATTGAAAATACTTAATAATTTATAAGTTTGTAACTTATATCTATGGAAAATTAACATATCAAAATTACAACTGATACTTGTAGGACACGAATTTTCTAACATATAATTTTCATTCAAAACAAATTTTATTATCAGCAACTAATTTTGCTGTTTTTTTGAAATGAGAACATTTGTTGGTTTACAGGAAAATCATCAGAAAGGAGAGACTTTCCATATGCCCCCTCATGTAGTTTTCCCTCATTAATATTTTACATTTCTGTTTTGTCAAATTTTCTATTTCTTTATTAATCTTCTGTCTAGATGTCCTACCCATTATTTAAAGTGCTATATTGAAGTCTCCTACTTTTACTGAAGAACTATCTATTTGTCCCTTCAAATATGAATACATTTGCTCCATATATTTTAGGACTGTTATGTGTATATATATTTATAATTAATTCTTCTTTACTTGACCACTTTGTTAGTATATAGAGTCCCAATTTGTTCTCTGTTACTTTTCAAAAACTTGAAGCAGATATATTTTACAGAAAAACCAATTAGAAAGAATAGAGTTCCCATATAACTGGAAAATTTTCTTATTATTAAATATTTGTATTAAGATGTTACCTTTCTTATAATTGAAAAAAAATACATAATAATTATAGTGGTAACTATATTCCATATTAACAAGCACTGTTAATATGTGACCCCTCTGTCGCCCACTTTTCAATTATACTTGTTATATAGTATATCTTTATACATCGTATATCCAAAGCCATAGATTTAACATTACTTTATATTTGCCTGCATTTTAGAATTTGTAGGAAGGAAAAGGTGATTTAACATGACAAAAATACATACAAAATTATTGGAACTCATAAATTCTCAAATATTTACCTTTACCAGAGGTCTTAATTATTCATACCAATTCATTCTACTGTCAAGTGTCTTTTCCTTTTAGTCTGAGGAGCTCTCTTTAGTATTGTCATATGGCAGTTTTAGTGACGAACTACCTTAGATTTTTATTTATCTAAAATCTGGAAATATCTTGATCTCTCCCTTATGTTTGAAAGATCATCTTGCCAGACATAAAATTCTTTATTGGACATGTATTTCCTTTCAGCAACCCACTGCCTTCTTGCTTTCAACAAGAAATTGGCCCTTAATCTTTTAGGGCCCACTTGTTCATACAAACTTTCTTTTCTCTTGCAGCTTTCAGAACTCCCCCCTGTCCTTGGCATTTCACAGTTTGATCAAAATGTGTCAAAGTATGTTTCTCTATGATTTTATCCTCTATGTGTTTCATTAGGATTCTTGAATGTGAATATTCATGACTTTCATTGCATTTATGAAGTTCCTGGTGATTATTTCTTTGAATATTCCTTCTACTTTCTTTCTATTTTCTCTTTCTGTATGTCCTCCTATAATGCATATATTGGTATTCTTGATCATGTCCCATATGTCTCTTAGGTTCTGTCCAGCATTTGTCATTTTTATTCTACTCTTCAGCCTCAATCATTTCAATTGTCTTATCTTCCACCTCACTAATTCTTCTGCTAGATCTCATCTGCTGTTGAAACCCTTTAGGGATTTTTAATTTAAGTATTGTAGTCTTCAACTTCAGTATTTCTCTTTGGTTACATTTTATAATTTCAATTCATTTATTGAATTTCTCAATTTGTTCATACATAATTTCCTGATATCCTTTAGATCTTTCTCCATGTTTTGAGTGTTTGGAAGATCATTTTTTTAAAAGTGTTTGTGTGGTATGTCTAAAGTCTTGTTTCCTTCTTTGTCAATTATTTCTAATATTCCATCTTCCTTCTTTGGATGGGCCATCATTGTTTTTATTTTTATTATTGTTTTTGTTTGTCTTGTACTCTTTCATTGCAAATAGCATATTTTAATATTTTCTGTGCTATCTCTGGGATTTAGACCTGAGCTGTCTGTTCCTTAAATTTCTATCCATCTAGTGATATGTCAGACATTTCCTTGAGTGAGAAAGGTAACAAAAAATATTATAAAGAAAGGAAAATAAAAATGAAATGAAAGAAAATACATTGCCAGTATTTGCAAATTGTGCCTTTGTTGGTTGGTGCTCTTCACAAAATAACCCATCAACCAAAAAGAAAAGCATTATGCAAAACACAGACTCTTCTGGGCCTGCATCTGAATTTGGGACTTTTTGACTGTTGGGTAAATTAGGAAAATGAATTAAAATCACAGAAGATTAATTTTCAGTGATTTAAGGAAGTCTAGCCCTCAGTCTCATGGTAAATAAGATGATTGCCAAATGTTTACAAATTTGAGGCTAAGCTACAATTTGATTCAGGCTTTCTGATTTCCCAAACAGTGCTCTTTATCCTACAGACCATTGCTTCAGGACATTTAGAGGATGGAGCAGTGATTAAGAAACAAGAATGTAAAATGAATTGTTAAAATTTGCAAGATGAGAACACTTTGGATCACAACAATAGTGTGACTTTATGAAAATCAACAAGATAGAGCAACTAAAGAATTAACATACAAATTGAGTTGTAGAAAATCTCTCTTGCATGTTTGCACAGGTTGCAATGAAGACCTAGACCTTGCAAGTATATTACAAATTAGGCATCTACTGCATCACTCCATATTAAGAAGACATTGCATTTTTATATTTTCTAACATGAAACCACATGTCAGAATATAATAAACTTTAAGGCAGAGGCACACATTGTGATTCTTGGATATTTTGACATTGCATTTTTTTCCACTAATATTAGAGTTCTCCCACAAAAAAATGAGCTGTATTCATCCCTCCTGGTACAGGTAGACACTAGGTTGTCCTAAGATAGCAAGTGAGAATAATTTAGAGGGACTACACACATATTTTGGAAATCTGACTTTCTCCCAATTATTCTAAGAGTATGCTACATGACGTTAGAAATAGGAATTTCTTCTTCATTTGGCAAATAAATTTCAATAGAAATTAGCAAAGAGTAGTGAAAAATTGTTCATTTAATGGAATAGCCACATAATTTTTTCTATAAAATTGTAAAGCCCACAACAAAATTTTTTATTTTTATTTTATTTTATTTTATTTTTAAAGATTTTATTTATTTATTCATTTATCCCCCCCTTGCTGCTTGTGCTCACTGGGTCAGCTAACCACACCATGCGGGCGGGCTTGCCTTCACCAGGAAGCCCCGGGAACCGAAACCGGGGCCTCCCATATGGTAAACGGGAGCCCTACTGATTGAGCCACAGCCGCTTCCCAAAATTTTTTATTATCAATTAAATAGCATGTGGAAAATCATAACATCTAGTGTTTAATAAGCCTTTGAGATCTTTCATGGTGATTACATGTATTTCACCTTTTCAACAACATATCTCTTAAAATTTCTGATTTTTTCCAATGGAAACATTCAAGTACAGTAGAGTTAGGTTATTTACTCAAGAAAACACACCTACAAAGTATTTAACCAGGAAATAACTCTGTGTCTTGCCTCCAAATTCATCAATATTGAACTCATTACTATACAACCCCTTGATAAAACATAGCTGCAAATACAAAGTAACCAATATATTTAAATACATACAGAGGTAATTATAAGAAATAATTGCTATCATTCACTCATGTAGTCTACATTCCATATGTATATAGTTGAAGTTTAAATAATTAAGGAGAGATTCTTTAAATTAAAAAAATCATAACCCTTACAAAAACTACTTACCAGAAAGATGAAAATAAATTTAATCATATTAAATGAAAAAAAAAAAAATTACCGGCTCTACACACTTACAATATTCTCATTAATAACATCAAAAATATTTTCTTTCTGTAAAATGCATGCATTTCAGAATTCCCATTGCCAGTCTTTCCTTTTATCCTTGGAAAATGCTGAATGCAACATCTTTTGGTTGACATTCCTAAAAGTCAGAGTTGATTGGTGGACTAGGGATGGCCACCTTATCAAAATTAGAGGGCTTTAAAATAATCAAAATAGAAATTCTGTGGCAAGGCTGCACTGGCTGTCAGGATGAGAGTGGTACAGCTTTGGGAAAAAGCTTTGTCTTGGTGATGCCTCCATTTTGGATTATTCCTAGCCATGAAACCTTAGATTAAGAAACTTCTAGGGATCTGGGCAAGATGGCATCAGTTTAAGTGTGGACTCACCATCTCTCTCGAAAAATTTGGCTGAGTGGGTGCAAGATCCTGCCTGAGTGAGCTGTTCAGGGAACCCACAGAACAGTAGGCTTCAGAGCATTGATGTGGAGAGAGCTGGACAAAGATATAAATCACTCAAAGAAATATAGAAAACAGAAAGGAAATAGAACATGATCAAAGTGTCAAAGAGAAAATTTAACAGATGCAAAAAGAGTAGCTAAATAAAACTCTAGAGTAGAGAGAGAAGCTAATCAACTGAATAAACTATCAATATAAAAAGATGACCGGATATCAACAAAAATTTACAAATCATACCAAGAAACAGGAAGAAATGGCCCAGTCCAATGAACAAATCAATAAACAGGAAGAGATCCAGAACATTGAACAACTAATTAAAGCTGTCCAAACAAATATCATGGACCAACTTAATGAAGTGAAAAAAGAGATTAAGGATTTAAGAAGACACTGGTAGAAAGTACTGAAGAAATTATAAACATGCATAAAAAGATAACGTATATGATGGTGATGAATGGTAAAATCCAAGAAATCAAACAAAACAAAACAAAACAAAACAAAACACTGGAATCATATAATACCAGATTTGAACTGGCAAAGGAAAGAATTAGCGATGTGGAAGACAGCACATCTGAAATCAAACTGATAGTAGAACAGATAGATAAAAAGAAAGAAAAAAATCCAGCAGGGACTTAGGGATTTGAATGACATGACAAAATGCACAAACATATACATTATAAGCACCCCAGATGAAGAACAGCAGGGAAAAGGAGTGTTGGGGGAAAAAAAGCTGAAAACTTCTCAACCCTATTGAGGGAGATGGATGTACATATCCAGGAAGTGCAATGCACCACAAACAATATAAATCCCAACAGGCCTACTACAAGAAAGATACTTGTTAAACTGTCTAATGTTCAAGATAAAGAGAAAATACCAAAGGCAGCAGGAGAAAAGAGAACCATCATATACAAGGGAAGCTCAATAAGATGAAATGATTTCTCATCTGAAACCATGGAGGCAAGAAGGCAGTGGTATGACAGAGTCAAGGGACTAAAAGAAAAAAAAAATCAAGCCAAGAACTCTCTATCCAGCCAAACTGGCATTCAAAAGTAATAAAGAGTGCAAAATATTCACAGATAAACAGAAATTAAGAAAGTATGCCGAAAAGAAAACTACCCTCCAAAAAATACTAACCAGAGTTCTGCAGGTTTAAAGGAAAAACAGGAAAGAGAGAGTTGGAGGAGAGTATGAGAACAAATAAAATGACAAAAAGAAAAATTTTAAAAAACATGACATACATAAAGCCAAAGAAAATATGGCTAATGTAAGTAATCCCTTGAGAGTAATAGCACCGAATTTTAATGGATTAAACTCACCAGTCAAAAGACACAGATTGGCACAATAGTTAAGGAAATATGACCCATCTATATGCTGTCTACGAGAAACCCACCTTAGACCCAGGCATGCAAGGAGACTGAAAGTGAATGGCTGGAAAACAATCTTACAAGTAAACAATAACCAAAAAAGAGTGGGAGTAACTATATTAATATCAGACAAAATAGACTTTAAATGCAAAACTATTGTAAGAGACAAAGGACACTATATATTAGTAAAAGGGCTAATCTTTCTACAAGAAAGTACAATCATAAACATTTATGCAGTTAACCAGGGTGCCTCAAAGTACGTGAGGCAAACACTAGAAAAACTAAGTGGAGAAATAGATCCCTCTACAATTAAAGTGGAGGGCTTTAATACACCATTATCATCATTAGACAGAACATCTTGACAGAGACTCAATAAAGAAACAAAGACTCTGAATAATACATTAGAGGGCCTGGACCTAATAAATATATGCAGAACACTACACCCAAATACAGTGGGATATACATTCTTCTCTAGTGCACATGGCTCATTCTCAAAGATAGACCATATGCTAGGCCACAGAAGAATACTCAATGAACTCAGAAAGATCAAAATCATGTAAAATAATTTCACTGATCACAATTGAATGAAGCTGTAAATCAGTAAGGGCCAGAGAACCAAACTAGGCACAAAGATATGGGAGTTAAACAACACACTCTTATACAAATAACAGATTAAGGAAGAAATCTCAAAGGAAATCTGTAGCTACCTTGAAACGAATGAAAATGACATTAAAATGTATCAAATTCTATGGGTTGCAGCCAAAGCTATAATGAGAGGGAAATTCATAGCCATAAATGCATATATGAAAAAGGACGTAAGAGCTAAAATCAAAGACCTAACTGCATAACTGGAGTGATTAGAAAAAGAACAACAAACTATCCCCAAAGTAAGTAGAAAGAAGGAAATAACAAAGATTAGAACAGAACTAAATGAAATAGAAAATTAAAAAGCACTAGAAAAAATAAACAAAACCAAAAGCTGGTTGTAACAGTTTGGCAATTTGATATAGTTATGAATTCCAAAAATAGATGTTGGATTATGCTTGTAAACTGTTCTGTTCATCCGGGCATGATTAAGTTATAATTAGGGCTTTGATTGGGCCACATCAGTAGGGCATTGAGCTCTGCCCCTTGGTGGGTGTGTTCGCAAATTAAAAGGCATGGCAAAGAACAGAGTGGGAGTATATTGAGTTGGGGTTCTGATGCCAATTCTTGAACTGGAGGTCCAGGAAGTAAGCATACAGAAGAGCTTGGTCATGAGGAAGGAGAGAAGGCCCTGGGAAAAGAGATGAGCTGTTCAACTGACAGTTCACAGCTGGCCTTGTGGAGAGAGGCAAAGACTAGAGAGACTCTTAGTCTGCAGCTGACTTTGTGGAAGAAACAGAGGAGCTGAGCCTGGAGAAAAATGGAGCCCTGGGAACAGAGGAACCCAAGAGGCCAGAGCTCTGGCAAATATCAGCAGCTGTCTTGCTACAACATGTCGCAACACACTTTGGTGATAGAAGAAACTTATGCTTTATGGCCTTGTAACTGCAAGCTTCTACCCCAAATAAGTACCCTCTATAAAAGCCAATGGATATCTTGTATTTTGCATTAGCAGTCGTTTGGCTGAATAATACACTGGTTCTTGGAAAAGATCAATAAAATTGACATACTCTTAACTAGACTAACAAAGAAAAACAGAGAGAAGATGCAAATACACAAAATAAGAAATGAGGAAGGGGATATCACCACTGATACCACAGATATAAAGAATATCATAGGAAGATATTTTGAAAAAGTATATGTCAACAAGAAGGATAATTTAGAGGAAATGGAAAAATTACTAGAAACATAAAAGCAGCCTACATTGATGAAAGAAGAAATTGATGAATTCCAGAGAACTATCACAAATAATTCAGTCATTAAAAATCTCCCAACAAAGAAGAGCCCAGGACCAGATGGTTTCACAGATGAGTTCTACCAAATATTCTGGAAAGAACTAATGCCAATCCTGTTTAAAATCTTCCAAAAAGTAGAAATAGAAGGAACATTGCCTAACTCATTCTATGATGCCAACATTACCCTAATACCAAAGCCAAACAAAGATATCACAAGAAAGGAAAATTACAGACCAACCTCTCTAATGAAACTATATGCTAAAATCCTCAACAAAATACTTGCTATTTGTATTAAAAAACACATCAAATGAATTATACCTCATGACCAAGTGGGTTTCATCCTGGGTACGCAAGGATGGTTCAACATCAGAAAATCAATCAGTGTAATACACCACATAAACAGATTGAAAGAAAAAAAATCACATGATCATATCTATAGATGCAGAAAAAGGCATTCAACATAATACAACACCCTTTCCTGATAAAAACACTGCAAAACACAGAAATAGAAGGAACTTTCTGAACATGATAAAGGGTATATATGAAAAACCCACTGCTAACATGATTTTCAATTTTGAAATCTTAAAAGATTTCCCTCAAAGATTGGAAACAAGACAAGGATGCCTAATATCACCACTCCTATTTAGCATTGTCTTAGAATTACTTGCACGAACACTGGGGCAATAAAAAGATATAAAAGGCATCCAAAATGGAAAGGAAGAAGTAAAAATTTCACTATTTGCAGACAGCATGATTCTATACACAGAAAGTGCTGAGAAATCTACAACAAAGTTTCCAGAACTTATTAATGAGTTCAATAAAATTGCAGGCTATAAGATCAATGTGCAAAACTCAGTAGCATTTCTGTACACCAACAATGAGCAATCTGAGGAGGAAACATGCAATCTACAATAATAAATAAAAGAATCTAATATATAGGAATAAATCTAACTAAAGATGTGAATGACTTTTACACAGAAAACTACACAACACTGTTAAAGGAAATCAAAGAAGGCTTCAATAAATGGAAAAATATTCCCTGTTCGTGGATAGGAAGATTAAACATCATTAAGAAGTCTATCCAAACAAACCTGATCTATAGATTTAATTAAATCCAAGTAAAAATAAACAAAGCATTTTTTACCATATTGGAAAAACTAATTATGAAATTTATTTGGAAAGGCAAGAGGCCCTGATAGCCAAAGATATATTAAAAAAGAAAAATGAAATTGGAGGAATCACACCACCTGAATTAAAACATACTACAAAGCTACAGTGGTCAAAACTGCATTGTGTTTGTATAAGGATAGACATACCAACCAATGTAATCGAATTGAGAGTTCTAATATAGATCCTCGCATATACAGTCATCTGATATTTTACAAGGCCACCATGTCCACTGAATTGCTAGAGAATGGCCTCTTTAACAAATGGTGCTTGGATATCCACACCCAAAAGAATGAGAGAGGAACACTATTGCACACCTAATA